>PVHY01000625.1:10283-181194 GCA_004024945.1 Uropsilus gracilis | reverse complement strand
GATCTGACTTTCTCACCAGTTATGACAGCGACCATCCTAGGGCCTTCCTCAATTGTCCTTCTTCCAAATCCTAAAATTTAAGTGGTGTCAAGTCCCCTCATGCTTCTTTCATTATCTTATCTTGAGTTGATTTTCCAACTTTTTTACTCTCACCCATCTCATGGTTCAGATCTTACTTTTTCTTAATCTAAGAATATCTTTATTTTAACTTTTGACTGGAAGATATTTTCATTGAGTATAGAATTCTGGACAGATGGTTCTTTTTTAAAAGTTCTTTGAAGATGTATGTACAAATCCTCTCTTGCTACCATTTGTTTAACGAGAAATCCAGTCATTTGAGTCACTATCCCCTTATGGGTAATACTTTGCTTAGTATGGAATGAGCCAATATTGTCTTAATCATGTTGAGTAAGCACCTGTGTTTTTAATCTTTATGTGTCTCAAATCTAATATGGAGTGTAAACACTCCCTTCCCCCCAATTCACAATTTTAGTCAGATCCTCTGTGCTTTGGTGTCAATGGTCAGATATTCTTTTCTGTTTCGTAAGCTATCTTTGAAAGAAGGCAGTAAATATAGATCTTTCATGCTAAATCCCAGACACAATTTCATAGCCACAAGTTTATTCGAAGACCTAGATTCCATCTCATAGTGTACAATGTCATTCCCCCACATCCTTCTCTCCCTCTTTCTGTCTCACCACTCTTCCTATCACTGAGTGATATTTGAAGGGTGAAATTATTAGAGGAAAACAAAATAAAGCTGCATACCTGTTTTCTATAGTTAGAAATTATTAGAAAGGTTAGCCCTAAGTCTTATTTTTTGTCTTGATTTATAGATGAAGTTCCTAAACTCTTCTAGGTTGATATAAAACAACAACAACCTGTTTCAGTTCTTTTTTTGATGAAGCAAGTTAAGTCTGCAGGCAACTGTACAAAGAGGGCAGTGTAAACATCTGAAGGCATGTCCAGACGTGAGGGTTGCTGGCAGCAAGAGCAGGAGAAAGTTTGTCAGACGCTTATAAAACAGAAAGGAGCAGAAAAACAGGTTGTAAGAGTTCAAAGACCAATTAAGTAGAGTATTTAATCTTATTCCTTATCTGTTTTTCCCAGGGATATAGAACTAGTTTTTCCTCTATGGGTCATGTACTTGCCCTAGGACACAAGGCAGAGTGTGAGAGGACAGAGAGGAAGTATCAGTGCTTGTCTCCAACATGGTCACCCTGTGGCTTGACCTTGGATAGGGCCAGTGTAGTTCCTTCATAAAAAGTGTTGGAGTACTCGGATCAATACCCCTCTTTTTCCAAATGTGTGGAGGACACATTCCTTTCCCCTAAAATATATATTGATCATTATTGAATACAAAGGTACTACCCATGGCTAGATTATCATATTGAAATTATCTGGTAAATATTGGTGTCAATTGACTTTGTGGAGCTTGTATACAACTGAAATTCTTCCTCAAATCCTAAAAGCATCTCTAGGGATAAAAGCTAAAATGATCATAGTCTGGTGGTGCAAGTGGACACCCCCATTGTCAGTTGGGATTTCTCCTGAGTTCTTATGCAAGATGGGGCTTAGGATGGTATTTATGGAGTTGAGAAACAAAAGAAATATTTAAAAAAGTGTAAAATTATTTTGTCTGATTGATTGCTTTCAGCTAGATCATAGTATAACTTGAATTTGGCTATAAAACTAACAAAGTGATCATCTCTGTCTGAATAAATTGTCTAATCATGAGTTCATGATTTCCATTTTTTATGAGTACTTTCAGTCTATGTAATGAGAGGTCACCTTGAGGTCAGTGGACATTTTTTTAGACTTGTGCTCTGAAGCACAACTTCTCAACTTATGAAAAATCATTTGATTCCCTTTTTAAAATAAGTAGGGGTATTTTTGTATTGTTTCACTCTCTCAAACCCTCTCTGCTGTTTTTACAAACAGGAAATAACCATCTCCACAATCATACTTTCAACATTATGACCCTGTCTGTGGACTGCTGGTGGGCAGAGTCTGCATCTTTATTCATCATTGCATTCCAGAACTGAGCCCTGTTGAATTGCCTTCCTTTCCCCACCTGCTACTCATCAGCTGGCCTTTCCTCACTAACCCCCATTCAGTGTGCTGACCCTTCTTTATAGCTGCTTATCTGAACTTGGTCATTTGGGCCTAATGTATATCCATTTATTTGCATAAATAGAGAACTTTGGTCAGAAAGATGGTCTAGTTTTGGCTGGATAGTTGATACAAGCCCCACCATCAGGATGAGAAGAAACCTAGCCAAAGGGACTGGATGTTTGGAGGAAGGACCATAGGGGACTGAGTAGGGGAACATCTCTTAGAATTGAATGCTCTGGTCTGCTGTCCTTCAGGGGGAGAGCTGAGGCCCCAGGACCCCAGGAAGAGTAGCAAGCAATGGAAGACTTTGAGGCCTATAGTGCTTGGTGGGCAGGAATGACTTTCAGTTCATTGAATTCCAGACATATTTGCATCTGAAGTAATGATTTCTTAAAATATATACAAGTTTAATTACTATTGTTTATTTTTGCCTTAGCGTTGCTTTAAGTGTCCTCAACCTTGGATCTACTATCTTGCTGAGTCATCGCTCCTAAATTAACAGGTAGGGTGCAGTTTGGCAACACTTCTAACTTCTGTTCCAAAGTGAATGATTTGCAAGTGTATTTTTTCATGACATGTACAAGGTGACTACTTGGATGACATTTTTATAGACACCAAAAATACTTTAAATTATAATGTTAGTGAATGATGAAGTAATAGCCCACCTGTTATCAAAATCACTCATAGGATTTCTGATATTCAAGAACAGTCTAGCTGGGGGTGGGGAAGATGGAACCCAGGGTTTCCAGCTAAAATGGTGCCATCATTGTGATACTGTAAACGATAAGATATATTTATTTGGCCTTTGTCCCCAGTTCAGGGAACAGGCTCTTAATGAAATGCAATAAATTAACATTTGATTTTTGCCCAAGGGATTGGCATGGAGTTTCAGGATTGGAATTTCCTGAATGCCAGAGGTGACTGGGGCATCTTTTGTTATTCATGCCAATCCTTTTCACCCACACTTGAGTTTGTGTTAATGAGGTGACTCAATGATTTGGGGTCTGGGTGCCAGAGGAATTCTAGTTAAAGAATCACACCTGGCTTCAAAACATCTTAACCATGCCTCCTTGAGAAAGTGATTTAACTACCAAATCTTTCTGTGCCTGAACACCTGTGGAACCTGGACATTAGTAACTCTTGGTTCATAATGTCGTGATAATGTGAAATTCAACAATGTGCATAAAACCTTTATCTCTGACCCTAACACATAGCATCTGCTCAAAACAAGACTGCAGCCACCATAATCACCAGGAATAGCAAGTTCTTTTAAAATGACGTTTGTGTGGGAAACAGAGCCTGTCTTTGCAGGGAAATGTCTAAAATGTCAACATGTTTGTGGATCATCAAACATGCCATCTCCTGACATGCGCTGGTGAGGGCCAAGGACAGGGTAGCTCAGTTCAGAATGACTTAATGTAGCAGTGTAATCTCCTGGATTACACTGGGAGGCTCCTAAATTTAAGCTTAAGGTTAAGTCTCACCTTAAAGGAGGAAGGGGAAGCAGAAAGTAACTTGGGAGAGAGGACTGGGGGAAAAAGACTAAGAGACTTGAAGGAGGCACATGGAGCAAGAGAGACATGTGAAGAAATCTCCACTTTCCTCTTGGCCTCAGACTTGCCCTGGGGACTTGGAGGTATATATAGAAGGAGACATTTGGTAGAGACATGGTGAGAGACCCCAGGGGAGGCTGACAGTGGCAGCCTTTATCCTGACTTGTATTTTGATTTTGCTTTTCAGAGTTCCCTGACCCGTTTTGCACCTTTCCTATAGTTCCCACCAAAAGGTGCCTTAGACTTGTGACAAGCTTTCAGGCTTCAGTGACCCCATTTTGGGTCAAGCCTGTTTGGCTGGGCATTTACCCACAAGGGGATAGGTAACTTTGGGTGTTTTCAATTGGAAACTATATTCTTTCTTTTCTCTTTATGGTATACTAATTCTATTAAAATTCTTTTTTATTGAAGTTCTTATGTACTAAAAATATGTTTTGTCTTTATGTGGTGGGTGGCAGAACCTACTGAGAGTGTGCAGTTTGGGGTTGTGGGGCACCCCTCATTCTTCCTGTTAACAATAAGAGAATGAGGGTAAACTCATTCTCTTCTGGAGGTTCTGGAGGACACTCTCACTGTTTGGCATGAGCAGGCCCCTTATGAGTGGGGTTTCCAACCTCCGGAACAATGCCTATGTGAGGGAGAGCTGAGCACTGTTGCTGTGGGAGGCAGACACAAAGCCTGTGCGCATAGCTGGGTGCTCTGTGAGCAGCTCAGTGGACAGAACAGTTACTTCGCCATCACATGCTGTTGGCAAATTCAGCTGGGGGCTTTGTCTCAGCTCCCAAGATGCCCCAAAGTTCCAGGCCCCAAAGTGGCCTGAGGTGACCAGAGTCAGATAAGCTTTGGCTGAAGCACCTGTGAGTGTGAAACAGAGCATTGAATTCAGCAAAAGGAAGCAGTAATGATTTTATGTTGAAAATTTAAGAAGTGATCCCTCTTTCATTCCTCTCAGTTGCCTGTTACCTTTCCCATCTATGTCACATGATGTGAGCTCCCTGAAGTCAGAAACTCTTGGCTTGCATCCCCAGCACCTAGTACCTAAAAGATGATTATAGTAATGAATTATGCTAACTAGACTTACGGTGGTACTTATTTCATAACATATTGAATGTAACCTGAAGCTAATATAGTGTTATGTGTCAATTATGCCCTAATGAAAAAAATAAATAAAACAAAAATAGAATAATGAATGACAGAAATGTCAAGGAAAGGATATAATTCACAGTATAATTAACTTCAATATAACCAAATACTTATCTTGCATTTTATATGTAACATAAGACTTTTACTTAAATATTGACCTTCATCCCAGACCTGTAAGGTAGGCATTTTTTTTCTTGCAGGTGGAGAAACCAAGGCTTGGAGATCATAGTTAGTTAGATATTAAGTGGTAGAATGGCTGGGTCTCTCCCACTAGACCATTTGACTTCCTGATTATCAGCACAAAACTGTTTCACAAACATGGATGCTTCAATCACCCATCTGCCCCGCTATCTATTCATTTATTTACAAGTATTTACTAAGCACTTTCTTTACAAATGTTTTGGTCACAGCATAAATGAATGGGAAGAGTACAGCTTGGGAATCAAGACAGAGCTGGATTCTTGTCCAAGTCTCTTTAGTTCCCGGCTGAATGATCTTGGTACATCAGTCACTTTTTCTGACAGTCACTGGCATCTCAGTCAAGGAGCTGCTAGTCTACTAAGAGGTAACACAAGCGCAAATCATTGTCACAAGTGTTGTAAGTGCTGGAATTGAAGCTGGGGAACTACATTTGGAAGGAGGGTCAGGAATGTTTCCAAAGTAATCTTAAGACCAGTGTCTTCGGGCTGACCAGGAGGAGAAAAGAGGGCTCCTGAGAGAGGAAATGCATGTTTTCAATTCACTTCTGTCACATTAAACATTCTTGTCAATGTTTTTCTAAAATTAATATCAACTGGAGATATTTAATAGTACACAAGGTGTTCTTTTCTCGGTGCTGTCTTCACCTCTCTGAGAAACCTTTCGGATCTCTGGGTGGACTGTGCACCCACTGCCTTCAGGTGTGTACAGGTGCACCTGCTATGTCTTTTCTCTTTATTGAAGTGGGTGTCTGCAAGACACTAGGTATGTTTGTCAGGTGAGTGGGTGGGGGATGGTACCTAGAGATTTTGGCAGTGAAAATGTGTGATTTGAGGGTACATTTGTAAAATCTTGGCAAGGAAGAGAATATTGAGCGGGAGTCTGGAAGAAAGGACATCCATGGTGTACCCCCAGACAGACAGGCCATGGAGGGATTCCCATGGAGGGATTCCTGGGAGAAGGGGGTTTCCTGAGTGTAGGTACATGTCCTTCTCTGGAATGGCCTATGGAATGCTAACCTCTCTGCTTTCTTTAGTGCCTTAGATATAGCCTATTCTGTCTGCTCTGCATGGCAGGGCTGGCAATCTTTTCCTGTAAAGGGTCAAGAAGGAAATATTTTAGCTTTTGGTGACCATCTAGTTGTCATGACTACTCAAACCTGCTGTTGTCATGTGAATGTAGTCAAAAGCCCTCCAAAAGAAAAAAGATGTGGTTGTGTTTCAGAGGAACTGCACTTTAAAAACAAATCACAGATGGTTTTGTCCCAGGAGTTTGCTGGCTCCTGTTTCACAGATGATGCCTCTATGGGATCATCTATCATGATGAACATCATTCCCATCCTGAGCCCCGCTGCAGCTGCTATCCTACTAGTAGAAGTTATAGTCATAAAAGCAACAAAATCCTACTGGTGCCATTTACAAAATGTTCACTTGAGAAAAGGCTTTGGGAGAACTTTGTGCATCTCATTTAATCTTCGCAACAATCCAGGCCAGGGTTATTCTTATTTTATGATATTACTGATTGTGAAACTTGTTTCAGAGGCTAAGGTCACTTGCCCCAGGCCACCCATCTGGCATGTGGCAGCAGGCAGCCCCAGCATTGATTGGATCCTCATGGCTACTTGCCCCTCAGCCTCAGCCATGGGCTCCTATTAGGTAGGTTTTTATTATTACTAAAAGAATATACTCAGTCACTTGTGAGTCTGTGAAACTGGCAAGTTACTTACCTTTATCATACTTTTTTTCCCTCAACTGTGAAATGGAAATAACGGTACTTACCTTTAGGAAGGTTTTTATGGTAAATAGAGTAAAGTGTTTAGACACATAATAAATGCTCAGAAGGGAATTGTTATTATTATATCTCTATTATTGTATTGTGTTATTAGAACATTTGAAAAATACAGATTATAAAAAAGAGAATCATAAACAACTTTATCATTCAGAGGCAACCCATATTTATATTTTGATATCATTATAGTATATATTTTAATATAGCTGATATGTATCTATAGATTAAATCATTTATCATAAAGATTGAATATTAATTTAGAGTACATAAAGATTGCAGAAACACCAACAAAAACCACTTTTCCTATATTATTTATTTTTGTGTATAAATATGTGAATGCATTTTATTTATTAACCTTTGAATATCATATCATAGTATTTGTTCTTGCTAAAAGTATTCTAGGTGTCTTTTTAAAAACCTATTCCTGTTATTTAAATATCTGGCCAGATCACCTTGGAAATCAGGTGGTCTGACTCCATTTAGCCTATGTCTGTTTTATATTATAAGCCTCCATTTCAAGCCAGTGGTCCTTGCTCTGTGCCATCACCTCTGGGGCTCCCTCAAAATGCCACTTCTTCCCTGAGTGCTTGCTTGTGCACCCCCTTATCCAGTGCTGTGCTGGGTCTGAGGAGCACTGATACTGGCATGTACCTGAGTCAATAGCAGCAGGGTCTGGGTGCACAGCCCCTCTTCCCTATTGTGGGCCCTACTGTCCCATTATTACTTTAAGCAAAGCTAGCTTAGAGTTTTTCTTACCCCCTTTCAGTCAGACTGATGTTCTTGTTGTGTATGCTGACAATCTATTGTCCCTCAGGGATTTTGGCTTTGTTTCACATCAGTTTTGTGGTGTACCTGGAAGAGGTGAGCCCAGTATCTTCTCTGCTGCCATTTTACTGGACACCCCCAACTATGAATTCTGGGAATTCAAAGATAGAATTGCAGAGAAAGATAGGTGTAGTGGCACGCCTATAATCCACGAGCTGGGAGGTGAGAGGACAGGGATTGCTTGAGTTTGCAGGTTTGAGACTACCCCAGGCAACAGAGAGACCTGATCTTGAAAAAAAAAAAAAAAAAGCAGTCAGGCGTGGTGGAGGGCACCTGTAATCCCAGCTACCTGGGAAGCTGAGGCTGGGGATTTCTTGAGTCTGTGGGATTGGGACTACCCCAGACAACATAGTGAGACCTAGTCTCAAAAGAAAGAAAAGAAGAATTGCAGAGAAGATGAGCAAAGGCCTGCTCTCATTTCCCCCAGGTCCTCAAGTCCTCTCAGGAAGTCATATTGTGCCTGTGGCCTAGGTTGGGAAGGGGATTGTCACTCATTCTTGTTCAGTCTACCTTGACCTGAGGTAATCATTTCCTCACATGCTCTGACCCTTTTCACCTATCTCCTCATTGTCTGATTAGGTCAGCTTCTTGGGCACTGTGAGAGGGCTCGAGTCTAGCTGATTTTTCTTTTGGACTCAGCATGATACTTGCACACAGTAGGCACTCAATAGAGATGTGTTCTCTGAGTGTCTCTCTTTTGTGTCTCTATTTCTCTTACTATCTCTGACTCTCTCACTGTATTGGCACTCCCTCATGCTTGTCCCCTCCTTCATGCCATGACCATTCTGGAGATCAATACCTGAGCTGCATTTTAAAATTTTCCTTTCTTTTGTACAGACACTGTAGAACTGACTTAATTAGAATCACAACATGAAACTACTTATAAGAAGACATTATGGGAGCATAATTAACAAAAGGAAGTCTTTAGAGAAAGAAGAGTCCCAAGCTTACCCAACCACTCTGATGGCAACTGGTGCTGTCTTTGGAGCTAGAAAGTGACAGAGCAGAGTGTCCTTGAGTGTGGCCATGTCTGTGCCCAGCAGCCTCAAGTGCTGGGTGTATGCAGGGGATACCCAGTTATCCCACAATCTCTGGGCTGTGCTCCCATACAAAAGGGGCAGGATCTTGTAAATTCTGTCTCTTCTGGGTGGGTGTTTTTTATCTGGAGTCATTGAGATTTTCTCTTGACTTCATCGTAGTGTGGAGTTACTTATGTTAAGCCTGACTTGAGAGATATTCTTAGCCTGATATCAAACAAACATTTGTGTTCTATTGATACATGCTATTTTGAGCTACCATTGACTGTCTGGAATTATGCTTAAGTGTGATAAGAAAGGTATATAAATGCACAGCTATAACATAAGTGTATCAACTCTTTCTTTTGGTAGGCCTCTTCCTCTTTTCATTTCTCCTTCATTCTTTTTTTTTAATTAAATATTTTTACATCCTTTTCTCCCTGAGGAAATATAGATCCAGAAGTGCATAAGTACATGTTAATAAAGTCTATCAAAGTCAACCAATAACATATTGTACTGAAAAAGAATGGTGTTCAGCAGAAAAGATATTTCTGCAAAAATAGCAGTTTTCACTTATTTTAAAACTGAATTTGTCTCAAAGGAATTCATATATTAGGGAACAATATGAATATAACATGGATTTTTTTGTCTTTGCCTATGAACATCAAACTGCACTATAATGAACCAAGTTGGGTAGGAACACACAAAATCCACACACACAAGCACACACTATCACAGACACCTACTGTCTGGCTCAGTTCACCTTGTGTGATATGCCAGAGCAGTGTGCCTTGCTCTGCTTCTGCACTTGTGAGCTTTGCTGTATAAAGAACTCATTCAACATCCCAAACATGTCTAAGCCTCCTGGTTCCAAACTCCACAGAGTATGTGATAAGGAGAGTATTATTTATAGATGAAGACATTAAAAGAAATTGCTGAAGCCTGCAGAAGTGACTCCTGATAGTGCCAATAATGGCTGGTTTAGTGTTTCCAAGCATAACTACAATTTCCAAAGCATTGAGTGCAGATGAGAAAAAGGAGAAAGCTGCAAACAAATGCCTAGCAGTGATGCAGAAGTTAATTGTGAAAGAAATCTATCATATTAGATCAGATTTCCAATGTTGATGAAACAGATATTTATCATAAACATCAGCCTCCAAGGAGCTATATCTCAACTGCAGGAAAACATACCTCAGGATTTTAGGCTATGACAGATTGCTTACCTTTGTCCTTGTTCTTGTTTTCAAGGACAACCAAGCACAAAGAACCCCACCCATCCATTTGTGTGTCACGTTTTCTGTGTAATTTCAGGTGCCGCTCTTTCCTCCATTTCCAGTAACATACAAGCTGAACAATTTGCAGCCTTCTCAGACCAACCTCAGGTCATTTTCAAGGTATAGGATCACAGATTCATTGCAATACTTTCCTTTTGTTAACGATTTAACATGGGTAAGATTTTACTATAACTTTATTAGGGTCTGATGTTTTTTTTTTAAAATGTCACTGATGACATTTGGAATTGTTCCTTAACCTCACTTACTTCCATAAGTCCTGTGGTGTTTACTGAGTGATGTTGAGTAGTGTGGTGATTTTTAGAGCACATTAGAGCACAACTAACTGTATTTAGAAGTGGTTTGCCAGCTGCATTATTTAATTAGGCTTAGTAATCTTGCCACATGGGTCTGAGTGAGTCATAAATTGTGGGGGAGGGCTAGGCTGGAGGGATTTGAGCCACTGTTCCTATTCTGAGGAGTCTCATATTATTTATTTACTTATTAATATTTTAATCATGTAGTTTTCTATGATTTCATAATTTTTTTTTAATGTTAAAAATAATCTCCTGAGCTACTAATGTAAGAGAACCCTGGGATTAGAAAAAGACATCAGGGCCAGTGTCAAAAAAATCTGACTAGGAAAGTGGGATTTGCTGACAAAAACAACCTAAGGCAAATTGAATGACCATCCCAGACTGGCCTGCCATGAGGACAGACTCTGAGCTTAAGTGAGCTGGCTCTGTCAGAGAGGTAGTCTGTGAAAAGGGGTACATGGATCTATGGTGGAAGAATTTGGGGGAGATCTGACAGATTAGAGTTACAAGCAAGGGACAACACATTCAAGGACCTGGGGATGAAGAGGGAGTTACTCCAACATCACAGCCTTTGTAACCAGCCAGTGTTTGGTCTTGCTGAGTCCACATTGCCTCGAGGTTTCAGTCAGTAGTCTGCAGATGCACAACTACCTCCCTTGGTCTACACAGCCAGAATGAATGCATTAACATTTGTGAGAAATACCCAATAAAAGCTACTATGTTCATAATTGAAAGGAGCAGAATGTGACTCATTTCACTGACTTGGGTAATACTTGCTTTTTTTCTTCATTAGGGACCCAGTTTGAAGAATCAGAGAGAAGTTGTGCAAAGCAGGAAGAGTGGAGAATGGAATGGAATCTGACAAGTTTATCCCTGAGGAGGCTGGCCCGAGACTCTTGGAAGAGATCTCATTCAACAAAGTACATCTTCAGGGCACCAATCACTGGGTCATATAGTTGATGGGGGTTGGGTAGAGAGAATAGCTTTCCCAACTGCTGGGTCAAATCTGCCTCCCATTCTTCTTGCTCTAGCCTCAATTTGGGTGTCATTTCTTGCTGTGGTCCTGAGGCTAGAGGCCTCTGAAATAGGCCTTGAAACACAAGGCCTAGAGCACTGCAATAGCCTTCACACAGTACATGAATTTCTCCCTCCAACTAATACCACCAGCCATTCTCCTCCCAGTTCTGCCCTCTTCTCTCTTCTCTCTCAAATGGAGAGCATGTCTGCAGCTATCTCTGAGCTTACCCACATAGATGACCCAGCCTTATCAGAGTATGTGGGTAATTATTATCTGTTTTTCTTAGCGACAGGGTCTTAGCTGAAAGATAAGATAATGAGAAATGTCTTGGCTCCTGTCCCTCACACATGGACCTGCTGGGGGTTCACTGCTGTATTCCACTGGTCCCCTCATTTGTCCCATATCACACCTGCTGTGTTTTTATTACTAAGATCTTGTTCATGTCTAACTCTGGAAATATGGTATAGATTAACTTAGAAAATTGCCTTTTTTACCTCTTCAAGTACATGTTATCACACTGTGTGCACCAAAATTTATTTGGAGAGGTGTGAAAGAGTATCCTTAAAACATATGCAGTGGTGTTATCCAACATTACCAAAATAAGGGTAATTTAGAAAAAAAAAAAAGAAAATTATATTTTTAAAAAATTGGTCACAAAAAAATACCTCTCATCTAGCATTGACAGACTGAGCAAATAAAATTGCCATATGCCCAGTAAAACTTGAATTTCAAATACACAACGAATATTTTTTCAAATAAGTATGTCCTGTGAAATAATTGGGACATAACCGCACTTATCAATTATTCATTGTGTATCTGAAATACAAGTTTTTACTGGGGATTCTGTCTTTGACGTGACAGCCTTCTGTTAGCCTCACATGCTTTTCTAGAGTGACTTTGACACCTCTCCCCTCCACAGCCTAAACAAAGGGCTCTCTCCTCTCGAATCTGGGTGAACCTGAAGAACCTTCATCGACCTATTCAAGACAAGTGCTGCTGTGCAACTTCTTGGGAGTGAGATCTTAAGAAGCGGTGCCACTCATGCTACATTAGCTGTAACTGGGCTACCTTGTAGCATGCATGCCTGGGTGCCATGGAGTCAGAGCTCTGGAACACCAGGCCATGCATAGTGCCATGTGTAGTCACTCCTGGAGGCTGGGCTGGTTTGTATGTTTCCATCCAGGCATCAGGCATGGGGATGAATGAGACTTTAGAGGAATCCAGCTTCCAACTGGGGAGTTTTCCAGCAAGAATCCAGACTTGGTGGAGCTGAACACCTGTCTGCATTCCTGACTCCATAATGGTTGTTTTAAGCAGTAAAGTTGGGTAATTTTTTTCTTTTCTTTTCTTGTTTTTTCTTTTCCCTCCTTTTTTTCCTTGTTTTTTCTTTCTTTCTTTGCTTGATGAAAGTAGATATCACATTTACTACATGAACAAATGTTTGATCTGTGTACATAAAAAGGACAGCTGCAAGGACTTGTCATTAGTTACATGCCATTCACAGCAGTAGGAAACCTAGCAGTCAGTCGCTTCTCAAAGGGAGAAAGAGTCAAGGCTACTCCATCTTATTTTCAACTCCATTCACTCTCCTTTGAGTCTGAGGGAGGAATGTGACCTCATGGCTGGGAATGTGTGGTTAGTAAGGCAGCCCTTGCTAAAGTCTTCCCTCCAGGGTGCTGGCCCAGTGGTGCCTTCTCAGTCCTCAGTCACCTTCCTCCAAATATGGAGTGTATGTCACACTCTCTGGGTCCTGGGTGGCACAGTTACAGTGAGCCCAATGCGGGTTTGCTTAGTGCCTTCCCTTCTTTCTTTCTTATTTTTTTTAGAATTTTCTTGTCTTATTTTCATACACCATTGGTCATATTTGTATAGTTATTGTTCCCTTTTGGTATGCCCCCTCAATAATGCACCCCTATACCACGACTCTGCTCCCCCTATTCCTGTTTCCCAGTCCAGTCACTCTAACTCTTCTCTTGCTGCAAGTCATAGGTGGATGCTTGGCCCACTGGTCTTGTCTTCTTCTTTTCTGGAACAATGTTCTTTTCCTGGGTTAGGACCTATGCTCCTGGAATACAGCAGACCAGGCTGCTCAGCTGTGAGGCAGGTAGTCAGGCTGAGCATGTCAGGAACCTCTGGTAGGGCAGATGTGTGGTGTGGTTCTCAAGGTCTCTTTATGTTGGTGCTTTCTATGGAATAGGAAATGCATTCATACTGGCTATCTCTCCATTCTGATGCCTATTACATGATGTTGCTACTGAGCATTAAGTTATGAAATCTGGTGTTGGAACCCCAACTCAAAGCCACTGGCAGTGGAGAAGTTCCCTAGTGCGGAAGACATCTTCAGGTGGTTGGCCCAGCTCCTCTCTTTTCTCAAGGTTTGTAGCTCTGCCCTGGGCCCTCGCCCATACCTCTGAGGCCCTCCTTCCCCCTTTGGAACAGGAGACTCACTCATGTTGCACACATCTCTGGACCAGGGGTTTGGTGCCCCAGCCACTGGAGATGTCTGGACAGGTCATCACAATAGTTAGTCTCACAGTCTTGTCTCTTGTGGTTCTGACCATACTCTGTTTGGGTCCTCCCCACATGATGAGTATATCCAGGACTTGATTGGTTCCTCTCATCTCCTGTGCACCTGCAGTTGGAGTGCCTGGTTTTCTGATTCCTATGGCAGATCTGATTGAAGTGGGAGTAAAACAGAGGGGGCCCTTTCCCCAAGCAGAGATTGCTGAGTCCCCAACCATGGCCCATGTAGAGGCAGAGGCTGGCTTCTTGAGCCTGAAACCCTAAGACCCTAAGCCTCTGAAATCCCCACGTGTCTTCATATCTTCTAGATATGAGCCAAGCTGGTGGGTTTTGGTGTCCTGGCATAGCCAGGGTGGTAACACTGACAGGTAAGAGCATGTCACTGAGCACACCAGGTTCCTTGCCAAGTCAATTCAGTGTTCAACATGAAGTTCTAGAGTGCCTCGTCTGGGGTAGAGTATGCATTCTCTTGTGTTGGAGTCACTCAGGCTGAATTGAGATGAAGGCTTTTAAACTCTTCTAGCTTCCCCTTCTGTAAACAACCTCATAAAGATGTGAGGATTAAGTGTGTTAACAGACCTAGCATATCCGTTACTTCCCCACCAACATCCACATGTGAGAAAATGATTAGCAAATTAATGGTATACCAGTTACTCCATGAAACAAACAAGCTAACTTGCTTTGCTATCAGACATGTCTTTATTATAAGCCACCGATGAATGAAACAGAGTATTTGTCTTACATTTCACACATGGGAACCTCAGGATCACTTTTTACACAGTAACAGTAACTGGAAAAGTTATATATTCATTTCTCTTTATCTCTCAATTTAACTTCATAGATCTTTACAATTCTAGATAAATTTGAGAGTATTGAGTATTTCCTCTTCTCACCAAATCTAACTACAAACCTAAACTTAACAGAAAAGAGTTTTTTTTTCAAGGGACTTTTGAGCAAAAAATTGTGGGACATAGGCTAAGGTGAATCTGAACAACAAAGACTTCTTAAATCTCAATCAGTTTCATTATCTGATATAGTAATTTTGATACTTTATATATTGATGAAATAATTAGGCAAATTTGTTGATATGAGTTAAGAGTTTCAAGGTGAGCAAAAACAGATGCAAATATAAAATCAAAGAAGTTAATAAACAACTTTTAGCAGCATTTTAAGTTAGAACTATTAATGTGAACTCTTGATTAAGAAAACACATGCTACTTCTTAACACTGCCTGTCGACAGGCCTTGAAACAGACATGACAGTGGCAATGACACCCTTAGGGTCCAGACACTGGTTTCTTAGGATTAGATTGAAACCTGTGAAATTGTCTTTTTTGTATAGCTAAATCTATTACTGATCCTCACAGGAGGAATCAAGGCTTTCAGAAAAATGGTTGATTCCATCTATGGTAGAAAAAGTCCAAGGTGAGCCTGGTGGAGCGTATGCCAAAAGGCAGGAAGGAAGCTGTCAAAGAGGAGTGTGAGTGCCAAGCACACACAGGGGCCATCTGAGGGCTTCCTTGATGGCCAGATTTGGAGCAGTTTGAGCTGGAAGAAAAAGACAATGATTGATTACACATTATTAATAATTGAATTAATAAAAATCAAAGACTCCAAAGTTTTACAGAATAAGATATAAAAAAATTTACCATCATAGGACATGAAAATTACTAATTTCTTTCTCTCTTAAAGTTGTAATTCTTTGATGATTACAGGGAAATAATTAATCACTCATCCTGCTTCTTGAAGAAAAAGTGCCTTTCATTCTTAGTTGATGAGAACCATCTTATTCCAGAAGAATGTCAGTTGATACATGTGAAAAGAATGATTGAATTAGAAAACTATCTTTTTGCAGAACCTCAATGAGATCATTGATTCAAGTAAATATCATAAATAGATTCTATATGCCAGGTGTCAGTAAACTATAGTCTAGCTCAAGCTGACTCCTAATTTTATATATCTTGAGTTAAGAGTGTTTTGAATGTTCTCAGATCATTGAAAAAATCCAAAGGAGAGCATTATTTCTTGACATGAGATTTACATAAATTCAAATTTCAGTTGTCTATAAGTAAGGTTTTATTGGGGGAACAGATTTACATTCACTCATCTCTGTGTTTCTTAAGACTGTGTTTATGCTACCTCAGCATATTTGAGTAACTGAAATAGAGACAATGCTGCTCACAAAGCCTAAATTATTTCCTATTTGGAACTTAACAAAAACACTTTGCTGATTCCTACTATGAATCAATTGGTGAAAGGAAGTTGGGGAAGAAGAATTTTTCATGGTTTCAATGCAGCACTCTATAAATCTTTCACTAATTACAAAAGGAAAAATCTCTTGAATAATGGAAAGATCTGGCAGTCATCACTTTACCAACTTACCCGAACTTAGCATGAGTAATATAGGAACAACCAGATATCGTGTACCTGCTGATTTAAACCACTTAAGTCTCAGAAGTATTCTTGCCAAACGTGTTTAACATGAAATTCTTACAATGGATTATTGAGCTAGAGTTGACACACAATAAACTGCACAGATGTAAAGAGCATAATTTGATGCATTTTGACATGTGTATACACCCGTGAAATCGTCACCACAGTCAAGATAATGAATACTCTGTCACTGACAAAAATTTCATTGTGTCACTTTTTAGCCTCTTTTGCTTTTCCCCATCTCATCAGTCTCACTGAACTGCTAGCTATTCTATGGACATTCATATAGAAGCCTTTGTAAGGATCTAGAAATAGAATTATTGGATCTTATAAATTTATGTTTCATTTTTTAAGAACCTCCCAAACTACTTTCCAAGTCAGATTCCAGTTGCTTTACATGCTTGCCATGTTTGGTATGGCCAGTGTTTTCATTTTAGCCATTCTAGTATGTGTAATTCATATATCTGTAACTTTGATTGACAACTCTCTTAATGATCAGTGACGTTAGCATTTTTTCATGTCAGTGTTTCATGTCATATTTGCCGTTTGTATTTCTTGACCACTTAACAAAATTAGGTTGTTTTTCTTACTTCTGAATTTTGAGAGGTTTTAAAAATAAATTCTTTAACAGCTATATGATTTTCAAAGGTGTTCTCCTAGTCTGTGGCTAGATTCTTTTCTCTTAAAAATTTATGGGTCATTTATTCAGAGTTTTATTTTTACCTTTGTAAATATTCAGTTGTTTTAAATAAGTGGGCCTATTTCTTAAGTTTCTATTCTGTTTCATTGATCTGTTTGTCTATTTTGATGCTAACATTGTTTTGACTCAATAACTTTAGCCTATATAATGTTTTAAATTAAGAAGTTTATTTTAATTTTTTTTAAGTTAAGAATTTTAATTCCCCAATTCCGTCCTTCTTTTTCAAAGTTGTTTTGGTTGTTCTAGGTTCTTTGTCTATTTTATATCTCTATATACATTTTAGAATCAACTCATTCATTTCATAATAAGTTTGCTAAGATTTTGACTTTGATTGCTTTGATTCAATAAACTAATTTGGAAAGAGTTGGTACCTAGCAATATTGGTTCTCACAATCAATGAACATAAGATATCTTTCTATTTACTAGTGCCACAATTTTTCCACAATCTTCATCTTCAGTATACAAGTTGTGATGGACAGAATCTTATGTACTCCCAAGATGCCTGTCTCTTGACATACATACTCCATATAATTTCCTTCCCCTGAATGTAGACAGAACCTGTGAGTATAATAGAATTTCATTCCCACAATTAAGCTACTAATTAGTTGGTTTTAGTTAATAAAAGAGGATATGAACTCAAATAGGCCTGACTTAATTAAAAGAGTTTATAAAAGAGGGTGAATCATTTCACAACATATGTAAGTCAAGTCATTCATTAAGCTTACCTTACTTACATGGCACTGTATGTCAGTTATATCTCAATACAACTGAAAGAAAGGGAAGAAATTGAAGATTAAAAAAAGAGGATGAAGTGCTGGAGATACATTCCTACAGACACATCTTCAGTGAACTGAATTTTATAAACTGAGCTTGTAAGAGAGTCCCAAGCATCAGATGAGACTGTAGCTCTCACTGACACTTTGCTTGCAGCCTGGCAAGTCCTAAGCAGAGGAGTGAGGGAAGCCATGTCTTGACTTCTCACCTGCAAACTGAGAGAGGTTCCAAGTCACACAGGTTAGAATCATTTATAACACTACAATAAAGAAACTAATACACTGGTCTTGCACATTTTTGGGTCAAATTTAGTCCTACTTCATTTTTTAGTTGCAATTGTGAGCAGAATTATCTCTTTAATTGCATTTTCAAGTTGTTCACTGCTAAATGTGGAAACATGATTGATTTTTCTATGTTCCTCTTAGATCCTAAACTTCTGCTAATCTTGTTTATTAGTTCTACTAGCTTTTAAAATAGATTTCTTAGGAATTTTCTACATACAGAATAATATTGTCTGTGAAAAAATTATCTTTAATTTATTTCTTTTGTTTTGCTCTGGCTATTCATTTCAGAGTTGAATAGACAGGGTAGGGGAGAACATCTCTTCCTTTATCTTAGGAAAAAGTATTTATCCTTGTATTAATTGTGATATTACCTTAGGGAAATTTGTTGATGCCTATTATCAGGTTGCCGGCTTTCCCTTTATTGGTAGTTTGTTGAGTTTTATGTGAATTGAATGTTGAATCTTGTCAATTTTTTAGTATCTATTGAGAAGATAATGTAGTTTTTATGTATTTTATGACTATGATGAGTTATATTGATTTTCTCATGTTAAAACAACCACATGCCTGCATTAATCCCATTAAACCATGATGATCTACTCTCAGCTTTTATTAATACTTTGTTTTTTAAAAAATGAGCAATAGTTGTAGCTTTCTTTTTTTTTCTTTATAATTTCTCTGTTAGGTTTTGAAATAAGAGGAGTGCTTTTTTTATAAAATGAGTTGGGAATAATCACTCTTCTTCAATTTTCTGGAAAAGGTTGTAATTTATGTATTCTTTAAATATTGGTGGAAATCACCAATTTTACTACTTATGGGCTTGTGGTTTTATGGTGGGAATATTGTAAATTATAAATTCAATTTCTTTACCTGCGGTAATTTCTTTAAAAATTTCTATTTTTTTCTTGAGACTGCCTTGGTCTTTCTAGGAATTTTTCCATCTCATGATTTATTGGCATAAAGTTACTCATATTATTCCTTTTTGATCTTTTAATTTCTAAATTTCTATAGACTAGTAATCTTTCCTCTTTTGTTCGTGACATGTAAATATATCTTCCCCTCCTTTTTTCTTGATTGATCTAGCGAAAGGTTTGTTAATCATGTTGACCTTTCAAGGAACTAGTTCTGGTTGCATTGCCCTTCTCTATTGATATTGTTTTCTATTTCATTGACTTATTGTTCTCTTGTCATCATTATTTCCTTCTATTCGCCTTGGTATTAATTTCATTTCTTTTCACTAGTTTATTTGGGCAGAAACTTAAAATATTGATTTTAGGTATCCTTTTTCTAATAGAAATATTAAAGATTATACTCCCCCCTAGTTTCTCTGTAGTTCATATATATTGATATTTTTATTTTCATTCATTTCAAGATATTTTTGAATTTCTCCTGAGATTTCTTCTTTGAATCAGGGGTTGCTTAGAAGTATCTTGTTTAACTTTCAAATAGCTGGTGATTTCCCAATATTTTTTCTCTTGTTCACTTTTAAGTTAATTCTGTGGTAGGTGGGGAATACATGTACTATTATTTTGTTGCTTTTAAATGTATTGAAACTTGATTTATAGTTTAGTATCTGATCTGTTCTGGAGAATGTCTAACATGTACTTGGAAATAATGTGTAATTCTGTGGTTTTAGGGAGAAGTGTTGTTCAATATTTTTATTAATTTTGACCAAGTCTATCAATGTTGAGAAAGAAGTATTGAATTCAGTGACTATTTTGCCTTCAGTTCCTTCAGCTTTTACTTCACATATTTTGGGGCTCTGCTGTTAAATTAATATACATTTTTAGTTGTTACAGTTTCCTGACAGATTTTTCACTATACATGGAAATTGTTTGGTTGTACTTTTACAAATAGTTTCCTTATCATTTTCACCCTATCCTTTCTTTCTGAAATTTCCATTACATGTATGTTGGTGCATGTGATGTTGTTTCATAGTCTCTGCTCTCCACTGAGCCTCTACTGATTTCCCTTCAGTCTTTTTTCTTTCTAATTATCAGATTTCATAATTGCCATTGATCTATCTTTAATTTCACTGATTTTCCTGTCAGTTTTAATTGGCTTATTCAATTTTTAATTTTCAGCTATTGTATTTTTAATGATAAAATTTATATTGAATCTTTTTAATAGTATCTAGTTTTCTGTTGAGATTTTTGTTAAGTCATTGCATTAATTTGCTTCGTCTACCATAACAGAATGGGTGGCATAAACAACAGACATGTACTTCTAGCAATTCTGGAGGCTACATGTTCTAGGTAAAGTTCTGGCAACATTATTTTTGGTGAGAACTTTCTTCCTGACTTGAAGATGACCACCTTCTTGCTGTGTCTTCAGATGGGAGAGAGAGGGAGAAGTGAAAGAAAGAGAGAAAAATAGAGAGAAAGAGAGAGACAGAGAGACAGATCTTTTCTTCTTTAGGGTACCAGCCCCATTAGATTAGGGTCCCACTGTTATGACTTTATCTAACCTTTCAACCTCTGCATAGGCACTATCTCAAAATCTACTTACATTGACAGGGCTTCAACATATGATTTTAGGGGGTACACAAACATTTAGTCCTTTACAATTTTTACCATAATATTTTCCACTAATTATTATTTGGCATTGCTTCCTTTACTTCTTTGAACATGTTCATAATAGCCACTTTGAAATTTTTTGTTTGCTAGATACAACATCTGGTTCCACTCAGTCAATTTCAAATGACTGCATTTTTTCCTGAGTACAGGCTGTACTTTCCTGTTTCTCTGCTTGTAATATTTTTGTTGTTGAAAAACAAACACCTTAGATATTATGATGATTGTTGTTTCAGTTACTGACCCCTGCTTGTGTGCTCCTGGTGGTAAGTCGACTGGCTCACAGTGAACCAGTAAGAACACAAACCTGGCTGTACCACTTAGTTCTTGAGGCTTCCCATTTAGTGCTCCTTTTAAGATGACCCTGTCTCAGAGATTTTCCATATGCATCTTCCCTGTGCTTCTGAGTAGGTATCTTCTTTGCTATAGTTGTCTAATCTTTGAGGTATTAGAGAGAGGTGTAAGTAATTGATTGGGAAGGAGGGAACATTCAAGAGTTAACTTTTTTCCCTGGTTGTCATATATTTACCCTCTCAACACACTGACCTCTGTCATTGTGACAAATTTACTGTGAAACCCATAACCTATATCCTGTGGAGGAAAAGAGAACACAAATTACTATCTTCCCAATGGTAGTAGTTTGCCATCTTCTCTCTGAGTTACTCCAAATCAGAGCAAAACCTCTATCTTCCCAAATGGCTTGTCACTATCTTTAGTTCTTCAAATTTATACATTTTTTCTTGTAGATATCTAGCATATCCAGGGTTGTGCTTAATGGAGAGCAAGTAACTCACACTGTTTCCCCATACTATTGGGAGCTTTACTTCCATCATTAATGCCTGTTTTCTTCCCTAGATTGCTGGTTTCATGAAGGTAGGGCCCATTTTAGTCTTATCCTTCACTGCCATAGTAAAATTCAATAAACATTTCCTGAACAGATTACCCACTTCCTTCTTAAAATGCTCCATTGTCTCTTGATTTTCTATTATCTCCAAGGCCCCTGCTTCTAAATAAGAGTATTTCTCAGACTCCTTCCCTGTATATACTGAAATGTTGAATCTAGATTTCTGTCCTCAAATTACATCCTTTTTCTTTCCCTGGGACCCTTATCGATACAAATAACTTAAACTGGACAATGATGACTCTGATTCTATAATTTATTTAATCTAAATTTCTTACTTGAATGTAAGACTATAATATAGTAATAGTCAGATTGACTGTTTCAGAGGTGGTCTAAATTCAATGTGGCTAAAATAAAATTCAACAAATATACTCTGAATTTATTATCTTTCCTGCCATTCTCTCTGTAGTAGTCTCCTCTGATTCTTCCCTCTCCTTCTCCACTCTGATCTCCATATCATCCATGAAATAATGAAATCCTACAGACTCAGCCTCTTTTATATGCTTTCTATTTAATTTCTTGTCCCAACTCTATAACCTCAGCTTTGGTTTGGACCCTGATCACTTCTCACCTATATTATTCATGGAAAATGGTTACCTTGCCTTTAGTCATTTCTGCCTCTAGCTAATCCTCTGCAGAGGCTTAGAGGGAACTTTTAAAAAGTTTTAAAAATTCAACTCATATTATTCATATTATTCAATTCATATTTCCCATATTAAATTATATATCAGTTGGCTCATCATGACTTTCAAAATAATGACATATTACATGTTTCCAAGATCACTCTCTGATCTGTTGTAAACTTCATGAGGGTAGGAAACGTAGCTGTCTTGTTGTATTTATCAGCAAGATACCTGGGCTATAGCTGCTGCTCAATACATATTTGTTGAATGAATGAGTGAATAATCTGACCTCTGTGTCCAC
The DNA here is from genome assembly GCA_004024945.1 of Uropsilus gracilis. Classification (NCBI taxonomy): domain Eukaryota; kingdom Metazoa; phylum Chordata; class Mammalia; order Eulipotyphla; family Talpidae; genus Uropsilus; species Uropsilus gracilis. The sequence goes on along the minus strand of PVHY01000625.1, from coordinate 158,842 downwards.
TCCAAGTTCAGTTCTTAACATAGCCCCCACTCCACCTTTACCCACACTATAACATGCTCCATGGCTGAACATACCATCTTCAGACAACTGAGGTTAGGTTATATAGGTTGTTTGACTCACAGATTATGACATATTTCCTTCTGACATTTGAGAAATCTATTTATGGTTATTGGTTTAAATGAACACAGAGGAAAATATTCAAAACACTCAAATACTCAAAACACCCTCAATTGAACATATTCAAACTATGTCCAATATGGGCTCCATACAATTCAGCAGTATTTAGCTATGAAACTGAGGAGAGGGTTTGAAGTAGGATTGATGAAGGCCAAGTGTGATGAAGGGTTCTGAAGAATTTGGGAGAATTCATATATGTATACATGTACAAGACAGGCAGAGAGTAGTGCCTCCAGAGATAGTCTGGAAGCTGCCAGGTAGACCCAATCTAACCCAGCCCTAATGACAAGGTGTGTGCTACAGGAAGAAAAAGACCATAAATGTTAACCCTTGGAAAAATTTCCTAAATCTGAGCACTTCCTGGTCAAGCAAACCTGCTATAGGAATCACTCTCATTCTCATTTCTCGAGTCAGCAAAACCATTGGGTCAGATGAGGTCTAGGTCCAGCGATCAAAATCTGCAGCCTAGAACATTAAGGGTTGCACAGAGAGTAGGACTTTAAGGCAGTCACAAGTGAACAGCATCCTGACTGCACATGTGTAAACAAAAGATATTGCTTTAGGGTACCCAAATAAACAGAGCATGGAGGGAATTCATGGTAGATGTGGGAAATAGGAATCATAATTATCTAGGTCTTAATTCTGTGCTACTGTTGCTTGTCTACATAGTAGTTACAATTCTCTCTTTCTCTTTCTCTCTCTGTGAAACACTGGTTTTGTTTATTCAATGTTGGAGGCATACGTATAACAGAAGTTGGGTCCAACCCCTGGAGATTAGTATGATTGTTTGAAACATCATGGTATCCCTTTCCTTTGTCAGAAATTGGTTCTTGAGTGGGCACATGGTATTGTTCTGGGCAGTGAAACTTAAAGCAGGGACTCTTGGGGGGGTGTGATGATTAATTTTATGTCAACTTGAAGGGGCATAGAGTGCTCAGATATTTAGTCAAGCATTATGAGTTCTTCTGTGAGGATATTTTGGATGGAATTAACATCTAAATCATAGCCTGAGTAAAGCAATCACTCTCTTTAATGTGGATGGGTCTCATCTAGTCAGTGGAAGGCCAGAAAAAAAGAAAAGAGTCTGGTTAACAATTTTGAACTAAGATATTTACTTTCTCCTGTCTTCATACTTGGACTGGAACAGTAGCCTTTCCTGGGTCTAGTGCCTGCGGCCTTCAGACTGAACCTTCCCTCTCTGGCACAGCTGGTACACGGACCTGTTTCCCAGGTTTCTAGCTTAGTGACTTGCCACTTCTCAATGACCCAGTTCCTTGTAATAAATCTCCCTTCCTCTTGCTCTCTCTCTTTACCTCCCCCTCTACCCTTCTTTCTCTGTATCTCTGTCTGTCTGTCTGTCTCTTTCTCACACACAGGTATACACACATCTTTTTAAAATTTTAAATAATTTATTAATATATACATTTATTTCACATCATTGTACTTCCCAGGAGTCACCTACCACCTCTCCTCCCTGGCTGCTCCAGCAGGTCCCTCCGCCCCCAGTTGTGTGTTTTCATTTGGTTGTCCATATTTTAGTGAAACCATTTGGCTTCTGTCTTTTTCCTTCTGACTTGTTTCTACTAATATGATTTCTTCTAGGTATATCCACGTTATCATAAAATCATCAAATTTGTCATTTTTAATTGATGAATAATATTCCATTGTATATATATACCACATCTTTTTCATCCATTTGTCTGTTTTGGGACATTTGGGTTATTTCCCAGTCCTTGCAATTATAACAAATAGTGCTGCAGTAAACATCTGGGCACAGGTGTCCTTTTGCACCCACATTGAGGTCTCCTTTGGGTAGATTCCCAGAAGAACGATTGCTGGGTCAAATGGTAGTTCCATTTTCATTCATTTGAGGGTCCTCCACACTGCTTTCCATAGCACACAAACACATATTATACATAGTTTTGGTTCTATTCTCTGGAAAACCCTGATTGACACAAGAATTCCAGGGAAGATTTTTTTCTCACTGATGAAAAGAAAGGAAATTGTGAGGAGAGGCAATCTTCACTCCTGTCTTCAATTCAGTTTTGGGATGATGAGAAGCCTAGAATTGTAGTAGTTGTCTTTATTTATTTATTTGTTTGTTTATTTATTTATTTGTTTATTTGAGACTAGATCTCACTATTTTTGCCTGTGGAACTGCAGGCTCACGTTGCCTGGAATACCACAGACTCAAGCAATCCCCAGCGTCAGCTTCCCAGGTAGCTGGGATTACAGGCGCATGCCACCATGCCCAGCTATATTTTTTTGGAACTAGATCTCACTATGTGCCCCTGGCGGGATTCAAACTGTGATCCCTGGCCCCGGCTATGGCTTTCCAGGCTGCCGCCTACAGGCATGTGCCATCATGCCTGGTCCGGTAGTTGTCTTTTGAGTGTGACAACATATGGTGGAGAGGAGAGCTGTGCTAAGGCATCAGGACTGGAGTCAGAAGAGCCTGAGTCTTTGATAACATTGTTAAGCTACCAAAACCATTGTGGAATGGCCTGGCCCAGGCATCTCACTTTGTGAAAGGCCTTCCTGAATGTGGCCCACCACTCACATTGATCTTATTACCAGCTGTGTTCTGTGTGTCTATCTTGTGCAGAATCACAAAATCTCAGTGTCTTCATTTTAACAAGGTCCCTGGATGATTTCAATGTCCACTGAAGTTTGGAAAGCACTAGCTTGAGTGACTTTCAGCTGGGTTGGTTTTTTTTTTTTTTTTTTTTTTGCATCTGCATGCATCCTAATATAATTGCCAGAACCTCATTTGGATCTACAGATTGAGGTCTGTGGCTATTTAGTTTCTGCAAATTTCTGATCATACAATGTCTCTTCTCTCTTACTTGTACCTTTGCACAGTCTCATCTCTCCATTCCTCCCACTTTTTCACATAGGTAATGTATATCCTCCTACATTCAACTCAGGTAAAGCATCACTTGCACTGTAAAGCCCATTGGACTCTTCTGGGTGGGGTCAGGAACCCTTTTTTAAAAATATCATTTTTTTTGTGGGAAGAAAACAAGTACAGATAGGTATACATATTACAGTATCATAATTACAAAATTATAAGCCATGCAAAATAATATGTGTGATCTGAAAGTTTGAAATACCACAGGAATGATAAACATCAAGTCCAGTGTACTGATTATTATTTCTGGGACTGTATAATGGGGAATAGGACAGAAGAGATATCTACAGAGAATGTCAACTATCTCTGTAATGGCTGATTTATTAAAATTTTAATTTTTGGATTTTGTGTGTATATATATGTTATATATATAATGTTATATATATATAACATTATTGTGTACCCTGGGGTTTTCCCATTTCCCTAACACCTGTTAACAACCATCCTACTCTTTTGTGGCCTTCACCTCGCCTGCCTTCTTCCCTCTCCTCTTCTCTCACTCCATCGTTCAGTCCCATTGGTTGTTTCTAATTTTTCTTATTCGTTTGTTTGTTTTTCCCTATATCCGTCATATAAGTGAGACCATCCTGTATTTCTCTTTTTCTTTTTGGCTTATTTCTGCTAATATGAGTTCTGCTAGTTCCATCCATGTTGCTGCAAATGACATATGTTTGTCCTCCTTGATTGATGCATAGTATTCTATCGTGTACATATACCACATTTTTTTCCAGCCATTCATTGGTTTTGGGACATTTGGGTTGTTAGAAGCCCTTGTTACAGTGGTTGCTTTTTCTGTTATATTTTATTTGCAACTTTATGTATTCAGCTCTTCCCCTAGAACACCGTGCCTTAAGGAAATCCATTTTTGCTTTTTGCACCTCTACGTCTATCCACTGTCTGCCATGTGCCAACAGCTGAATCAGTGCTTCTGAAAGACTGAATGAATAGTGCTTTACTCACTGGCTCCTTGCTGCCAGATCCTCTTGCACTCTGGCTCATGCATCTGAGGCACTGATGGGCAAGAAGCAGGAAAGGGATTAGGGACTCGGGAGGCCTGATGGCCCTGCAGCTGTGTTTCCTCCTGCTGCTTCCCCACCCCCCAAAGGAGCATACCCATGAGAAGCAGCTGCAGGGCTCCTATTGCTTCTTTTCTCTCTCCTCTCCCTGTTTCCCTGGAAAAAATGTCACGAGGCAACCAACAGATGAGAAAGAAATGTTTAGGCCAAGAGAAGATCCTGCAAATACTAGCTACCAGAGCTAGAAGCCCCTCTCTGCACGCTCCCTGTACTGGGACTGCTCTGTGAATGCCACCAAGTAGCTGGTGCTCTGGCTGTCACAGCAGACAGTGTGGTGAAACAGAAAGAGGACACTGTGGTGATGACACTCTGCTTGTCACACTATGAATTTTTACTTATTAAGAAATGATTAAAATGTGATGTCTCTCCTTTGCCGGTTACAATACCACCCATTTCTATGCACTGAGATCTTTAGGAAAAGCAGCCTGGTATTAACCTTACCAGTGGGACTCTTACCAGGAACAGCACTCCCCACTCCCAGGAGATGTTTTAGCCAGCTGTCCAGACCAGACTGAGGGTTCTACTGGGAAGGAGGCCTGAGGAGAAGGTGTGCTTATTTTCCAGCAGCTGAGGAGGGTCCTCCATGAGGAGAGCATGCCCCAGATCTGTATGCACCTGTGTGAGGATGTGCTTGGTAAAGCAACTTCCGGGTTGAAGACACTGCCACCAGCTGCTGCCTGCCTGGCCTGTGTGCAGGTATGTCAGTAGCTTGGTCTGACTTCAGGTAGAGGAAAGTGCAGAGGATTCATTGTGAGGAATTCTGAGCTTCTATCTTGAGAGGGGCCTGTGTGAAACATGCCTTGGGGAGATGGAAATGGCAAAGCCCCAATTTATTCATTTACTTTGAACATGTTGCCAAAGCCTCTGTGACCAGGAGTCGGGGTCTGGGTGGGCCCCAGGGATTCAGATTTAGAGGGTCTATTACCATGAGCTACAGATACATCTGATCTAGTGAGAGAAGTGGTGAGAAGGAGGTGAGTGCGAGACAGAACAAACTCAGTCAGCGCATTGGAGGATGACCCTGAACACCTGAAGGAGGAAACTGATGTCCACTTGGTGCTGCTTACCTGCCCAGAACTATGCATCACCATGTGGCCACAGCTGGAGAGCCCAGGTTTGGAGAGGTTCACCCGATGTCACATGGGAACCTCTGGCATCTTATGACACATACCCATCATCAGGTCAGGGGTGACGGTAAGGGTGTGCCAGGCTTCTTAGTTGCTGTGCTTGATGTTTTGACACCCAGAGCCTATTGGTCATGGAGAAAACAGCTTTTCACACACAAACCACAGACCCAGGGGCACAAACAACTCTCTATGGGACTGTCATGCTTCAGGACAATAGACCCCTGCTGTAACTGAAATCTGGTTGAAAGGGGGCAGAATCTGCCAATCAATAAGCCACAGGTCCGCATTACCCGCTTGTGGCAGTTGGCACTCAAATGCAGTTTAACAACAGGGTTTACTAACAAGGGAAATTAACAGGGAAAATGAAAAGTCCTTAAATTCACAAATGACCAGTTATTTTACTCCAGTCACCATTTTCAGTCCCCAAAGTCCCCAAAACACATGTCCATGATGGTGCCCCTTTGTCCCTCCAAAACTGAGGCAGGCACTGCAAATCCAGTCTTTATCTGGCATCTTCTCTTCGCTTCTTCTCCAGTGTTCCAAACTGCTCCACTTCTCTTAGGCTCTTCCAATTTCTTCCACAATTGCTGATGCACAAATCAGCTTTCCAAATCCCTGGCCATCTCCAGGTACCAGCTCACTATGCCACCTTGCTACAGTCCCACACTCTCCACCCCGGCTGCTCTTCTTCTGGTCACCATAGCTCCTCCAGCTCTGGTCACCATGCACCTCCAGCTCACTCTTCCAGGGGCTTACCCTGGCCAGGCCACGTGGGCCTGTTCTCTCAGTCTGCCATTCTCGTCTCCTTCTGTTTCTCCCTCCCCCCTCTTTTTTTTGTTCCATCCTTTTATCTCCACCCTCTCTTCCAGTTTCCCATTATCTCTCGTGGTTCTCTCAGACCCAGCCCCCCAAGACATTCTGGCACCCATTCAATTTTTGACTGCATCACTACCCTGTGTCATAACCATGCCATTGCCAGGTATGGGTGCCCCATAATCCCAGAACACTGAAATTGTTCAAACCAGCCCATCCCAAACCTACTCACCCCCTTGCCTTCTCTTTTCCAAAGAAACCACAACAAAGACTCCTGGTTATGTTTCCCCTCTTTCCTCTGCCTCCTTCTTGGCACTGGTGCTACCCATGTGACCCTGCATGGTGTGAGTTGCTCCTTCTCTTCTAAACCACGAGTAAAAAAATCATCTTTTCAACAGCAGCCACACCCTGATCTGTTGGCCTCACCTGAATAATTAATAATAATAATAATAATAATAATAATAATAATAATAATATATTCAAAACCCAGAGGGAATAGCAGATGTTCCAGGACCAACAGGAGTCAACCACACACACATACTCCATGAGGTCTTTATGGGGCTGGAGCCCAGGGCCTAATTGCTAGGGGGGAGGGCTGAAACTAGCTGCAGGCTGTGCTGAGAAGCTGGTCTCACAAACTGAAGGTGGGTGGGTGCCTTTGAGTGAGAGGAGACCTATGCTGTGTGTGTCCCCGCCACTTCTGCAGCAGCCAGAATAGTCACAGTCACCTCAGCATGAAGAGTAGGGAGACTTCACTGTGGCAGCAATGGTAGCATAGAGTGTGGGGACAAGCCCAAGAGACATACAGGAGCACAGCCATCAAAGCCTGGAAAGGGTGTAAAGAGGGGGACATCAATGGGAGATGTAGATTTTGGTGGCAGATCCTCAGCGAGACTAAAAAGGCTGGTGCGGCCCTCTTAGAGCTCTTGGATTTCTGGGTCTTCAGAGTCAAGCTCAGTACATAGGTGACAGCAGGGGTGAGAGCAATTTCTGGGTTTTATCTTTTTAAATAACAATGTTGAGCTTATTTGGAAGTGACTTTTATTAAATATTTTCCACACAATTTTAATGGAAAAGATACCTGAAGGTGTTTTAGAACTGCAAATCACCAAGTGATAAAAATACATGACCCTTATTTGTTCTACCCCATCTACTTAGGGAACTGCTGTTTTCTCTCTGGGCCCTGCCTTGTTCTGCTTAGGGAATCTGAAGAGGTTCTTTGTCTGCCATTCCTTCATAACTTTCTGCCCCCATGTCAAAGAACCTGGGAAAGTTTATGCTTAAGAAGTGGAGCAACTGCGTGAGAAGTGGGGATTCCAATTTGAAATCTGAGATTGATTGGGCAGGCATCCAGTATTCTGGAATCACAAACATTCAAAGGTCAGACAGGCCACAAATGATTGCTAAAAAGCAGAAAACATCTGTGTGCTGACTGGGGCTGAGGGAGGGGTGTCGACATGAAGAGGGGGTTTTGGTCCAGCTCTGAGAAGCCTGGAGGAATCACTCAGCACTGGCTGGGGGCTCAGGTGTGATGTGGGACAACTGCTTCTAGGCCCTGATGTCTGGGGGACAGTTCTCCAAAAGTCCAAAAATAATTTTTTAAAGGTGTGTGTGTGTGTGCGTGTGCATGGGGGGATGTTGATAATGAGATTTTTTATAGTAGATGCACGTCAAATGTTACATACCTGAGAGACCCCATGCATGGTATTTCCAAGGAGCTTTTAGGGTTGGGGTGTATGTGAAAGATGTTCAGACATTCAGAAAAAACACCTGGAGGGTTGGAAGAGGTGGGGTCACTCACGTGTCAGAGGTAAGTGTGTCTCTGGAGGCCAATCCAGGTAGGCGGTCAGTGGAGCCTGCACTCCCACTACCTGTACCCACTGCTGCCACAGGCTGAACTGCCCTGGGGGCATGGGCTACGGGGTTGGGGGAGAAGGGAAGGTAGCTTCTTAGGACCCAGAGTGTTGGCCCCTGGCTGCTTCATTCACTGCATCTGGGGAGTGTATTGTACCAAGTCAGGAGCTAGTCCCACATCCAAAACTCACAGTCAGCACACGTGAAGCTTTTTGTGCTAAACCCACATGAGTTCTTGCAACAGCCTGTAACCAAGTGGCGCAGTGACTGGCAAAGGCAGTGGTTTCCACTGAGAACTGGAACGATCCAGCAAAGGCTGCTCTGTAGTACTTTCTTGCCTGCACACTTGGCTTTCAGATTTGAGTGTTTTTGAATCCCAGCACAGTCTTAAAAGCAATCTGTGTCTCTAATGAGATGTGCTTTCAGGGTTTGGGTCTACTTCCCTTCGTTGGAGAGCTCTTGCCATATTATCAAAGAAGTGATCGACCTCGACCCCCTGGTGATGTGTTAACATTAACAAATAACATCAAGGGCAGAAGGTCCCTTTGTTGCTGACATCATTTTTTTGGAATGGAATGTAGGTCTATTGGAAAGCACAGTTGGGCAGAGACATGGATCCCCTGGGACCTGCTAGCTGTAGCATTTTGGGGTGAATATCAGGTGAGTCACCACCCAAGTGGCCTCACCACCAAGCTGAGCAGCATCCACACACTGCTACAACAACTTGGCCTTCCATCCTCTAACTGGGTGATCTTTTCTGGGGATCCCGAGCCAGACACTGTTCTCTGATTCTATAGCACCTGAGGGAGGGTACTCAGAGCTTAGGGTCTTTGCCTGCAGGTTGGGAGTCTAAGACAGCTGGCGCTGTGCTTATGTGGAGGCTGGAGATGAGAACAGCTGCTTGCTGGAATCTGCTTCTGTTAACCTACCACCCAGTCCTGCAAATGGTCTACAGGTAGACATTTTTTCCTTCGTCTCAGGAAAGGCAGCATCTCACAGGTAGAATGGAACACTTGGGATTATTGTGAGGCATGAGGATGGATGCTTAAAGCCATTTGAGGTTTCATTGATTCCAGAGACTTTTCCAGCCATGCTGTGTGACCCCAAATCTTTCTGAGAGTCTTGAGGCTCTAGTAGGTGATGCATTATCCTGACCTGCTGTCGCTATTGCCACCAAGAATAGTCTTTACAGAATTACAAAGGGGGAGGGGCCCTCTGTGATTCCCAGTCATGCTGTGCCACTGGAAGGAAGAGTATTTTTGTTTTTTTTTGAGACTAGGTCTTGCTTTGTTGCCCAGGGTAGTACCGGTGGACTCAAGTGATCTGTAGCCTCAGCCTCCCAGGTAGCTGGGATTACAGGTCCTTGCCACTGCCGCTGGCTGCTTTTTGAGACCATGTCTCATTATGTTGCCCAGGGTAGTGAACTCAAATGATCCCTGGCCTCTTGTTTCCCAGAACTTGGAATACAGGTGCATGCCACCATGCCCTGCCAGAGTCTCCATCTCTGAAAGCTATTTCCTCCTGTAGTAGAGGGTTAGGAGCAAACAGATGGAGGCAAGGCAGGACAGATAGAGTCAGACACAAAGATGGGCTCCCAGCAGCATGGCTGTGGGATGCAGGAAGGGGGTGCCAAGCGGGGGTTTCAAATTCTGGTGCCATAGGCCTGCTGGGCAGCACAGTGAAGCCCATGAAGTCCTTCTGGAACAACGTGTTTATAGGCATCATATAAAATGCGTGGGATTACCAAGGGACTTAATTATATTAAAATGCAGTTATAAACATATTTTAAAAACAAACAAGAATAGCAAAGAACAACTTTATTAATGCATTAAATATCACACTCTAGAGTGGGTCTAATTGTGATCATCGTTTCAAATAAATGGGGAGTGTGAATGATATCTTGAACTATCTGCAACAATTGTCACGTGATGTGAAAATAACTGATTTCTATTGGGAACAGCATCACAGCCACCATTCTGCTGCAGTATGTGTGTTTTTGGTTTCACTCCTAACATAAAGAAATGCTAAACTGCAATTAGAGATAAGTGAAAATACGAGAGGCAATTTTCCCTCAAAATGAGTCCACAGTGCTCTGGAACTGCATGAATCTGTACAAGGAGGTTCACGAATGTTGCTGTCAGGAAAGGTTCTGCTCAGCCTGACAGAGAGGGGGGGGCAGCAGGGGACTCTGGTGGACCCCCTTGCAGGACCTCCTGTGGTGTCTCAGTTATCTAACTCCAGATTACTTCCCCTGGACTGGACCTGGCTAAGCCCCTAACCCTAGTTTCCTTCCTCATCTATCCCAAAGGGGAATGACTTTGGTGGAGTGTAGAAACCAGCCTAGAAACAAGATTCCAGGCCATACCCAAGGTCAAACCTCCATATTGTGAGGTTTATGGACCAGTTACCCCATAAACCTCACAATATGAAGAGCTGGGAAGGGATGAAACTACCTCGACTGGCGTATTTTCAGGTCAGGAATCTTTCATGTTTTATTTTATTTTTTTCCCCTTGGTTTTTACATTTGGTCCCTTTTTTTCCTGCCCCCCCCCCCCCATCATGAGAAAAGGCAGTGACCTCATGTTTTGGAGACCATAAATGTAAGGGCTATAAATGTTTGAACAGAAATGAACCGTTTCCAGCAGTGGAAGTTAGTGCTGGGGACTCGATTCTTCCCCAAATTGTGGTCTGTTACTGGAATATCTATAGGCTGGACATGCCTCCTGCCTCAGTTTCCTCATCGATAAATATGCCAAACCCATCTGCCTTACCATCACACAGGGTGACCATCAAAATCAGGGGCCATGACGAATAAACAGTGACTCAGATGCATTCACGTACACAGCTCTCAGAGTGACTGACAGAAGATAGGACAAGAAGGCAAATAAATGATAAGAAAGTGGGACAATAGAGGTAGGAAAACATGTTGGATAAAATGTGTGGTAGCTAGAGATGTTGCCCAAGATCCTCACAGAAGATGGAGGTGGTGAAATATGGGTATTGTGGGTACACAGGTGTGGGTATTGAAGGAAGAGGTAAGTGGAGTGGGAGGAACTCAGAGATTGTGGGGAGAAATGTGGAGAGGATTTAGAGCTGAATGGGAAGGGATGGGGCAGGCAGAAACTAGAATTTCCAGTTCAGGCAACTGTGAACAGAGGGCCAGGATCCCAGAAGATGTGAGTTTGAGGTGACCCTCATGTTCCTGTGGTAGTGTCTATATGGTTTCAGAGCTTAATAGGTAAATCTGGACTGGAGGTGCATATTTTAGAGGTGTTGATGATTAAAGAAATTTGGGGATGTCTAAGATCAGGTGATTCAAGCAGAAACAAGAGATGAAAACCCAATATTTGATTAAAGAACACACTAGTGACAACCATACACTCTCAGAGCTTCAAACCAACCCTTAGCTGTTTTTCCCCGTGTTTTATAGAATGTTTTCACTTCCATTTTTTGCCATTGTGTGTTATAATTGTCTTTTAAATTGTCTCACTTCTGTCTTTTGTTACTTTTCTGTTTTTACAAATGTAATGAACATAGTGTGCTGACTTGGGGTACCCATCACTAGAGAATGGGTGAAATAAACAACTCGAGTTTCTGACAATACCAGGAAGTGCCATAGGAGAGGCACTGTCCATCCCAGAAAGGCTCAATAGATGTCATTAAAGTAATTCATGACAAAACCAGGACACAAAGAGACATTTCCCTTTGCAAGAATTTGGGGTGGGGGATGTCACAAAAATTATTAGACATATCTTCCAGAAGAGTGCATGAAAGTGTTATGATTTGTTTGTGACTGCTGGTCTAGCAATAGCTGTGAGCTTCCTGATGACAAAGAGTGTGAAAAGGCAATAATTTGTTTGACTTACGACAATAACGTTGTAAGCCTTTATGGAAGATTTAATATATAGGAGGCACTGTTCTAAGAGTGCTTTGGTCCATGTGATGGATATTACATAGTATGAGCCCTCATTTTATATACTTTGTCTGGCACAGGAAGGTTAAATAAACTCTCCAAATCATTTAGCTAGCAGGATTCAATCCAATATAATCCGATACTTGGTGCATGGGAGGAATTCAATAGTTTTGTTGGATTAATGTAATGAAAGATGCAAACTGCCCATTTCCCAAAACGTAGTGCTTATGTCCTCTTAATTCAAATCTCACCAGCGAAAGCTTAACTCAGAGGTCACGTCCTCTGAGAGGCCACCTGTTTGCCCCTTCGTGATTCAGCCTGAAGCACTTTGGGTGTCGGCCAGAACACTGGTTCTGTTGTATGGGATCACCCAGAATTGTGCTCACATGCCTCTGGAGAACGAGGGTGTGAATATCTTTACATCTAGTGCTTTCAGTGCTTTGGGCTAGTAGGTGATTAATAAATGTTTATTGACTTGCACTAAATTGAAGTTGTAATAGGGGACATATTTACTAGGAGAAACTAAGGCAATTAGAACACAAAGACCATCAGAAGGGGGGCCAAGGAAGCAGGTGACTCAGATATCTGCCAAGCTGCAGAGAGTAGAGAAGAACCGATGAGAGAAGGGGCAGGGTGCCTGGAGGACAAAAGACAAAATCTTTCCTGGGGAATAAAGGAAAGAAAGGACTTCTGCCAGGCACAGTGGCTCATGCCTCTAAGCTTCAGCCTATGAAGCGGCTGGGGCTAGGGATCGTGGTTCGAGTCCTGCACATAGTGAGACCTAGTTCCAAAAAAATAACTGGCGTGGTGGCATGCACCTGTAATCCCATCTACCTGGGAAGCTGAGGCTGGGGATTGCTTGAGTCTGTGGTACCCCAGGCAACGAGAGCCTGCGGTTCCACGGGCAAAAATAGCGAGACCTAGTCTCAAAAAAAAAAAAAAAAAAAGGAAAGAAAGGACTTCTGAGCTAGCAAAGTGTGTTCAGTTCAAATTCAGTCATTCAGTCAGCGCACTGAAATTTATATTTCCATTAACAGTGACTCTACAGGGAACCACAGTCCATGGACTCAAGGGAGAAGTTGGGAGCACTGTACTATTATTTTAGTTTGATGTTGGTTGAAATTCATGAGTGGTCTTGTCTTATACTGTCCAAAGCTTTTAGGCAATATTATCTAATTCTTACTCCTTGTTACAATCCTAATACAAGGATGTTCTTATTGTCACCTCTATTTTACAGATGAAAAAACTGAGGGGCACAGAGAAGTTGAGTGACTTCGCCAAGACCAGTCAGCTCAAAGTGGCAGAACCACAAAGGGAGTCAAGATAGTCCGTTTTCAGAGTCCCTGCACTTAAAGACACTACCTTGCAATTTCTTGCAACTCACCACACAGAAAGTCTATCATTCAAATCTGTTTTCCTTGTTAATGTGGCTGATAATGAAATGTGGACTTACTGCCATAGACATCTTAGTGACATCATGCAGAGCTTGTCCCTTACTCTATGTTCAAAGAACTAGATGGGACACAGTGAAAGAAGGCAACAAAGCGTGTCCCATGTGTACCCGTGAGTTGACAGACTCCAGAGTGGCATGGACATTGGACTACTGTGCAGTGTCACTGGCCCCCAAATCTGGTCTCATTGTCCTAGTGTTGGGCACTAGGACTAACTATGAAAGAGGGGATGAGCAGCCAGAGTCATCTAGGTGTGCGTTGCTAAGTACTTTACTCTGATGAACTGCTGGAAGATGAGAAAAAGCTGGGAGTAAAAAGAGGTCTGAGCCTAGATACATGAGGTTTGCATAGAAAGTATGAGAGAATATTTCAAAGGATCTTCTTTAGAAATATTGCAGCCTTGAGCTGAGATCTGAGGTGGAATATTAAAATCTGAATATTTAATTTAATCAGAACTTTGGTTGAATACTCTTCTTTTGCTTAATTGCCTCTGGGAATCCATGAAGTAGAACCAGCGCACAATCACTTCAGAAGCAGCTGCTTCTGCTTTCATAGCCATGGCAACAGTGAGCATCCCTGGAGAGGCCTTCCTGAAGTGCATGTGGCACTCCTGGGGAGAGTCACACATTTAGAGTCACACGTTTAAGGCGTGCCCTGGCACAAGGAGTGTATTCTTGCGGTTGACTGTACTTGCCAAAACCAGATGGGAATCTTCACCAAAACATAGACAGGCTGCTGCTGGGGGAGATGCTCGGGCCACTCGCCCCTACTGACTCCTGCTCCTTAGGCCTTCTGTTGCTATCACCTTACTTGAAAGACAAGTTCACTGGCTATAACTGTGCACAAATTGTTACTTGTGCACAAATTGTTACTTGCCTCAGGTTTTTGTTTGTAAGATGGGTAGAATTGTGATACCTGCTTCATCAGTTGTTACAGTTCTCACAGGGTCAAAGACAAAGGCACACCCAGGAATGTGCTGACGTCTAGATGGGAACAAATGTGTTATTTGTTCACAGCCATGGCACAATGACAGAGCTGAAAATCTCAGGACCAAGAATCTTAGGATAGGTTCTGGTCCTACAGAAGCCTGGGAAAATGGAGGAAGAAAATGTCATATGCTTTGTTGTCTAAATGGAACAATTCAGCAGTGTATTATGAAATGTTGGGTTTCACATGGTCTCCCATACTTGTGACCGCTCACATATGTTAGTCAGCAGAAACAGCACACTTGTCACCTCATTCTGCCTGATAAGCACAGTCCTCCAAGTGGGAGACTTGGCAGTGAGTCTCCTGTCTTGGTGCCTGAGGAAATGATTGACTAGTATGGACTTCAGAGTCAGGAAGGCAAGACCCTATCTCAGGGGACCCTTTTGTTCTCTAGTACCAGTGAAGTGAAGACATAGTGAAGGTGATGCCTCAGTGCGTCGTCAGTCTCTCACAATTTAATTTTTTTCAAAAAATGTCAATATAATATTGACTATATTGATAATATTGACAATGTTATCAATAATATTGATAATTATATATTGATAATATAACATTGATATTATAATATCAACATGTTATTGCTATTATATTACAATATCAATATATTATCAATATGATATCAATATAATATCAACTATAATATCGATAATATACTAATCAATACAATGTATATTGAGACTATTTTTTAAGAAAAAATAGGAAAGACTTATCTTTCCTGATTTCCAGTAACTTCTTAAGTGGACCTGGGATTAAGAGAGGGAAAGGGAAAAAATGGAGGGAAGATGTTATGATTCCATAGGCCTCACGGACAGGTGGGCGACACCTCCGAGTCACCGCACCGGCTAGGCTGGACTGGGAGGTTAAGTCATCAGCGGGTGCGGTTCCTTCGCAGGGACTACGCGGTCTTAACCTGCCACCTGGTGGCCAAATTTGTAGTTACCTGTCTGTTACATTTTTGAACCCTAACTTGCACAAATAACGGTAACACGATTTTAAATTAAAAAAAAGAAAATCAAATTTAGCTTAGTTATCACCCTACTTTCATGTCTAGTAACTTCCCTCCTCTAGACCCTGAAATTTGAAAAGCTTCGTCCTCCTTTCCCCATCGTTCCTCATTGCTGACCCCTTGCATTTGGCCATTCGGTATATCTCACTGACTCCTACTTTTTCTCTCGCTTCACTACCCCTTGTTCACTTTGCAGCTGGTTCACAGACACCATCATGCTGTGGCCCTTCTCTCTGCTGGTTTCATGCTCCACCACAGGGCATAACTTTCTAATGACCGAAGAGCTAAATATAACTCTTCCCCCAAACTCCAGGACCAACTTAGCTCCTTTCCAGTTAATAAACTCCTCCAGGGAAGACATTCCAAAGGGATTCCAGGAAGCCAATGCAGCCTCGCACGCTCCTGGAACTGTAGCTAAGCCTGTATTTAAAAAACGACTCTCACCAGAGCCTTTGGTGGGGGACAGAGTTGGTGGCAGCCGGTCTGCAGGTAGGAGAGGAATATTTACATTAATTTTCCCTATAACAGCGTGGCTGCAGGCATCCACCATTCCAATCTTTACCAAGCCACCTGGTGAGTCAAGTTCATGGGCTGACTTGAGTCGAGAAGGCGGGAGAACACCAAAGAGCAGACTGGGCAAGTCAGTAGGCTGAAATGCTGTTTGCTGTGCAGAAATGCGTGGCCTGAGTTTGGTCTATGAACAAGGAGGGGTGGGAGGAGGAGAGAAGGTGAGAGGGGTAACCAGAGCTCCTATTCTAGTCCTTTAATTGAAAAATAACCAAAATGAAGTTTCCCACAAATATCGCTTTTTAAAATGGTATCCACGGGGCCGGGCACGGTGGCTCGTGCCTGTAAGCTTCAGTCTATGAAGCGACCGGGGCTAGGGATTGCGGTTCGAGTCCCGCCTGGGGCCCATAGTGAGACCTAGTTCCAAAAAATAGCTGGGCGTGGTGGTGCGCGCCTGTAATCCCAGCTACCTGGGAAGCTGAGGCTGGGAATGACTTGAGTCCGTGGTACCCCGGACAACGAGAGCCTGCGGTTCCACGGGCAAAAATAGCGAGACCTAGTCTCAAACAAACAAACAAACAAACAAACAAACAAACAAAAATAAAATGGCATCCGCCTGTGTGGCGGATACTGTGTGGCGGATACTGCAGCTGCCTCCCTGGTTCTTGGGCTGGCCGTCCTGGTTGTAAGCATAAACTCTTCCTTGGAAAGCCTGGTTTGGCTGGAGGTACCTTGACCCTCATTACCCGCAGTCAGGTCTCCTCAGAACATGAGACCCCGAGACACGTCAACTTAGCTTCTGATTTAATGTCTACTAAGCTCAGCTTTGGGGAAACTGGCTCCGGGAATTTTCAGTTCGCAGAAGTCCTTTTTCCAGAAATTGAACGGTCTTGCAGCTGGGGGTGGGGTGGTGTAAGGCTCTGGAGCCGGTCACCCCAGGGCCAAGCAAAGCAACCGGAGCTGGGCCAGATATTGTAGGATTTAATAGTCATGTGTAACATACACTTCCCTTCTTCGGCCTGCAGGCCGCATAACTATGCCGGCCCAGAAGTTACGAGCTTTTTATTGGTGCTTCAGGGTGACGTTCTGAGCGGCTGTAGCACTTACTCATTTCTGGTTATCAGCGAGCTGTCATGCTTCAAACTGCCAGCAGACCGTCAGAGATAAACAGGGCAGGCTCAGACTGAGCGGCGCCCAGGACGTGTTTCATGTGCTGTGGATTTTCTTTTTTTTTAATTTTAGGATGATATATTATTTTTTTTACCTGTAAATATTTGAACAGAAGGGAAAAAGTCTCCTAAACCAAAGGGCATGAAAATTCTGTTGATGTACTGCTACTTCTTTGCTTTTTTCTTCAAAATATGATTGAAAGAGAAGTAGCAGGAAATGCAAGAGGGACAATTTCAAATTTGGGGGGGACCCATGTCTTAGAGGAACAGATCAAGCGGACACTTTACACTCATTGATTTCATAAACATGCTTGAGGGGTGGGGGGAGTTTTCTACATTCAAAGTAGGTTTTCAGATCAGTGTAAAAAGTAAAAGTTACGCCCAATCAAAAGTTCTTTAAAATTATCTTAAATCCCCATAAAGCACAGCACAAAAAGGATTTGGTTAGAAAATTCTGCAGAATAATCCTCAGAGATGCCTAAATTTGAGAACCACTACATTTGATCGGAAGGGAAATTTGTATGTAAACATTGTATGGAAATTGTCAGTCCCTGGTTGTATACAGAGTAGAGGTGAAGAATCCCCATTTCCCCATTTTATTTCAATATTTTTCTAAAACCTCCTACAATTTTAACCCCTGGCAATAGGTTTGTTGCAAGGCAGGCATGATGGAGGATCACCCTCAGCTTTGAGTCTGTGTAGGTTGGGTTTGTGTGCCATGTGGCCTTAAAGAGAAGAACTTTGCTTCAGCCAAGACTTTGAGTGCAGGCAGTTGGCATCCTCTTCTCTTCAGCCCCCTGAAGGACTCATCTGAAAGCTGCTGCTCCCCCTTCCTGCCAAAGAGCCTGGATGACCATCATTACTGCCAGCCAGCAAGTGTCTCAGTGCTAGAGGGCTGACGCCCTCATAAGGCATTTGGAGAGTTCCTCCGAGAAGTGGGTCTACTCCGGCCGTTCCCTGGCCACCCATGTGGACATTCATGGCTGAATGTCCACTTCTGATGCATCCTCCATCCTCATTCCTCAAACTTTCTCCTTCTATCCGGGCTCCTCGCTACCATCCAGGTGGTCCTCTTGGTGAGGATCCTTTCCAAGAAGACCAGTGCTGCTTCCCTGTCAGAGGACCCATGTTGGGCCCATGGGAAATAGGCATAGGCCCAGTGCCCCCCAGACTGCAGAGGGTTGCCAAGGAGATCAGGATCTTGCCTCTCTAGCACATTACTGTAGCCTTGCTGCTTGCATTCCTCCAACTCCAAGGGTTCGATAGCAAGTACAGGGACAGACAGAGTGGGCCTGAACCTGGTAGAAGGAGAAAAGGTGGCTCTGCATTGTGAGCTTAAGGATGGTTTGGACCAGAAAGTGGATGTGTACACACCAAAAGCGCTCCCAGTGGAGGGGCAAGCTTCCATCCCTGAGGCCAGGCTCTAACCAGGCCCTACTGGGAAAGGGGTCCATTTGTTTATGAGCCCTATGGAAGGGCTCTCATCTGGCCAGAAGCTCTGGTTCTTGACCTATGGCCCGTGAGTTTATTGAAAACCTCCCACTGATATTTACTCCCCATATCCTGGTCCTGGCTGTCCAGGGGAGAATCTAGAGCCAAGGGTAGGAGGACCCAGCACCCCAGCCTCCCAGTGGGAGCTCAGGGGATTCCCTCCTCTCCTCTCTGTTATCTGCCTGTGGGTAAAACAACAGAACAGATGCCCTGAAAATGAAAAGGGTCATTGAGCCTGCCGACCAAATCACGGATCGGAAGGGCACTGATGAGCGATGGGCGGGAAATAAGAGGTGGACAAAGAGTAAGGGGAAGCCGAGATGGACAGAGACCGAGTCCCTGGATGGTGTTATCAATTACCAAGTGAAAGTCAGTTCCCACTGTGCACCAAGAGCAACAGCAGTGGAAACATTAGAGCAGAGAAAAGGGTATGATCCTAAGACACTGAACAGAAGCTGAAAAGAAAACCATGCTGTGAGCAGAAGCAGAGACAGACAGACACACACACACACACGGACACACACACAGAGTTAGGGAGACAGAGAGACCGACAGAGAGGCCTAGTGATCAGAAGGGCAAGAGGGCAGAAGGCTTCCCAGGTGTGAGTCCACCAAGCTGCTGTCAGGAGCAGGACACAGGAGGGAGCACGAGACAGCGAGAATGCATGGGCTTGGGACAAGGGGTGAGCCAGCAAAATCGCCTGCAGCTTAAGGGGGGAAAGCTGGGTGGTGATGAAGAGGCCTCACCCACGGAGAGCCTGTTCTCTATGAAATATGCCCAGAGAGGTGGCCAGAGTAGGTTCCCCAGAGGTTGACAGGAAGCAGGTGAACCCACCTGCCTAAAGCCTAGCAAGCTAGTGAGCGCCGAGTGACCATACCTGGCTCACCAGCAGAAAGGAGGCTAACAGTTAGCATGTGGAGAGGGCCACCGGCGTGGGAGGCCCCCCGTTAGCCAGCGGACGGTTCAAGGGAATTTTGGGGTGCCCATAAGAATTATGGGCCCCCGTTAACTTTTTGGGTTCACCATTTGGGATATCCTTTGGGAAAATTGGAGGGCCCCATGGAAAAATTGGGGGCCCATTTTGGCTTTTGGGGTTCACTTAGTGGTCAAAGCTTCAAATACATTGCAGGACTCCATTTTCATTTTGGGGTTCATATAGTGGGCCCCGCTTGATACTTTGGGGATTGTACATCGGCCTTGTGGCTTCATGAAGTGATGACTTCTTGGCATGTTAGTTCCCATTTTGGCATTGGGGTTCTTTCTCGCAATAGGGGCTCTGCAGCTCAGGTGCTATCAATGTAAGGTTTAGTTGCTGCTCATTGAAGGATACGCTCTTTCATGCCCAGCCTTCGTTGGTTTCAGGTGGACAGCAAAAGCGCCAGCGCTGAGGGTGGGTGTTCAAGCAGCCAAACTAGTTCTTGTGACCAAAGGGGTCAGAGACATGAAGTACTGACGATTGTCCACCTGTGGTGGTGATGGTTCATGTTATGTGTCCATTTGTGAAATAGCCCGTTGGGGAATAACACCTAACTACTCACATTTTCTTTATCCCACCAGCACTGGACCATCTCTGGGTGGTATTTCTGGTACAGTCCTTCAGGCAGTGTGGAAGCGGTGTGTATTTGGATCCTTCGAGTCCTGCCATTTTGCTGAAGATGGCAGAGGGAGCCACCTTGGCATCTGAAATGCAACTTGACATTTCTGCTGAGGCTCAGGCTTGTGCAAAGTCATGAACCCCTTTAAGAATGACTATGAAATAATGATAAGTTAAGTTAAGTTAGTCTTCAAGTTAAGACTAACTTGAAATAATGATAGATGGGAAGACAGGGGTATATGTCCAGAGAAAACTAACAGAAATATAATGGGAACAACATACTCTAAGTTGCTGAAATAAGGCAGGTCGGGGCAGGAGCTGCTGGTGACCTACCACCTGCTGGCCAAGGGTCCCCTAGTCCCTGACATCTATAGCTCTCAGAAGCTTTGCACTGCCAGGTTGACATGGGGACAGATGGCTCAGTTTTTGTTTTTTTTTAACCTCTGCAATTTTAGCTAAATTATGGATTGCTGAGATGTGCAGAGAAACATCTTCAGGAAGCACACAGGAGGTACAATAAAACACTCCTGGGCTGCCTGTGCTCTGTTTACTTAGCAGTTTGTAAGGTGAAAAACACATCAGAGCAAACCACTTTTCCTCCAGATTTTTATCTTGCTCGATTTTATGACTATCTTGGGCTTTGTAATATGCAGTTCCTTCCCCTTGAATACAGTTTAAATTACAAGCTGGGTGGGAGGAGGCGAGCCTTGTGGAAGGCGATTATCCTTAGAGGATGATTGCTGACTCCTGTGGCCACAGGGCAGAGGGGCCTTGTTACGAGGCTCTGGTGTGGATGCCGTCCTGGAGAGGCGACTCAGTGAAAACCCAGAGCGGCTTAGGTCCCAGGGTAGCCCAGCAGCTTGGCTGGAGCAGGCAGGGGAGCTGGGGTGGCAGGGCTGAGGTTCTGGCTGATTTTTCCTGTCTCAAAGCTCACCTAGCCACCCCTCCTAGGATCATAGCTCTTCCCACTTAGGATATCTCAAGAATGAAGGTGATGATGATGACTTCTGGGGGTAATGAGACAGCTGATTAAGAGGCTGGAGGGGTCTGCTTTTGCCTTGTTTTCTGCCTTTCCCCATGCATGGAGCTAGAGGACAGGGGAGTAGGATTAGAAGAGAAAGAGCACAGGAAATAAGCAGGAAAGTTCGAGAACCTCTAACTGGAGCAAGGTTGCCTATAGGAAAAGCTGATAGATCAAGGAAGTTTGGTATCTCCCTCCCACCACCAAAGGGCATACTCAAGAGAGTAATTCTTTCCTCAGGGTCAGTGTGTGGGATGACATGTGAGCAGATTCGCGCAGCTTGTGAATCAGGAGGAGCTTTGTGCAATGTTCTGTATGGTCAGTCCACATTAGTCACCACATCTGATCTTAACACCATCTGATCACACACCATCTGATTCGGCTAGGTATGCGATTCAGGGAACAACTGTGTCCCCTCAGGCTGGGACAGTGGGTGGGGTGGTGGGGAAACTCGGCCTCCAGAGTAGTGCCATGTCAGATATGTGAGCCCACAGGCAACTGCAGTTTATTACAGCCCCAACTGCCAGTGTGAACATTGACCAGGCTAATCCAACAACCTGGGTGGAGCTTCTGGTGGCGGGCATCCATCCACCCAGTCACCCATCAGCGCCCCTGCCAGGCCACCAGAGTGCTCACTTCCTGTGCAGGGGAACTGAGTGGGCAGAGCCAATGTTAATGTTGGGAAGTGATCTCTCTCTGTCATTTCACCTATTTACCTGCCTCTGCAAAGAGAGCCCTCAAACTACAGCAGCCATAAGTCCCAGAGTCACTTAAAACTCCTGAAGAAGGAGCTACAGTTCTCTGGACTGAAATCCACTCTTTTGGTGGCAGCAGGAAACCCGCCAGCAAGCTTCTTATTTCTTAGTCTTTATTATTAGGAGCCTGAAGCTGCCACAAGTTATTCGAACTGGGTTCTGTGCCTACAAAACAGCTTCTCATCATCTCCCCAGGAACTCAGAAAGAGCCCGGTCTTGATGAGTGACTGTCCCCTGGTGTCACATCTTGTTCGGAGAACATCCTTCCACTTGCGCCCCCCCTGCTGTTTCCTTCATCTGTTGTAAGCTAGAGGTTAGCAAGATTCAGACTCTTTTCGAGTCACTCAGGTGCTAAATGATGCTTTAGAAGAAGCAGATAATAACATGAACACAAAAGTCACCTGTCAGCTCACTCTCGATTTTTCAGTGTTCGCCTGTCTGCTTCCTTGCACTCACACTTTGTGTTCTTGATCAACAGAAAACAGACAGGGGAGGGGTTTGCAGGCCCTTCAGAAGGCAGCTCAGAAAGTTTAGTGCTTGAAAGAATCACCTGGAGAGCTTGGAAAAGAATTCCCCAGACTGGACCCTGAGAGCCATGAATTACCTGGTGCTGAGGCTAGGTGCCACAAGCTTCCAGATGGTCCACTTCTGCCAACCTGGCCAGCACCCTGTCCCCTCAGCTGTCAGTGTCCTACCCACAGAGACCAGGACCTGAAAGTTCGTGCAACAGGGCAAGGGCATCCCAGGTAAATGCAGGTCAGGGAGCTGCGGTGGGCTCTCCCAGAAGCAGCAGGATCTGAGGAGAATGGGTCCTGAAAAGCCACATCCTGGCCCAGGGACTGCAACCCCAGCCTGGCTTCCCATTGCTCTGGCCCTGTGGGGCCAATTTTGGTGTAAGGGCTCTCAGTGCTCACCTGTCTGGACTTGATCCAGAGTTGCTGTCAGCTACTGGTAGTGGGAAACCAAGACTCAGAACACAAGCGGATTTAGCGTTGTCACTTACTTATGTGCACTCCGTGGATTAAATGTGGAAGAGGACCTGCCTTCTGGGTCTGATGTGAAATAAGGCCCGTGGAATGCCAAGACTAAGCTCAGCCCATGTCATATGACCAACAAACATGCCTTGGTATTTTAACCACTCTGTGCTGTGCTCCACAATCCTCTAGATCCATCAATAGTGTTTTGATTTTAAAATCTTTTTGTTACAAAATTTGAGCTTTTAGAATAAACAGAGACTAGTTCAGGGACCCTGCTGTACATATTAACCAGACTGAAAAAATCAGCAAGGTTTTCCACCCAGCCACCTCTTGCTCACTGGCGCTGGGCTCAGGTCAGGGCTGAGAGTGCAGAAGAAGCAGGGAGCCAGGGCCCTTTAGCAGATGTCTGGGGGATAGTTCTGGGCAGCAGCTCCAGGTGGGGATTCAGAGATGCAGGAAGTGAGGCTGTGTGACCTTTGCGTTTCCTGAGACCCTAGCAAGAGCATGAGTTCTAAACAAATTCACTTAGAAACACTTCTCAATATACATGGGTGACCTTAACTGCTCCATGCTGCCACTTCTAAGTACCGTCAGCATGGCTCTGGCTCTTCAACAATATGGGAAGGACCTCAGGCATCCTCATCCTATAGCTCCCCAAATTCCTGTGGGGTTTAGTGGGTTTCCAGGGATTGGGGGTGTAATTCAACATCTGTGGGATGGAACTTCAAGCCTTGGGGTCTTTAGTGCTTCCTTGGGGCCAGAACCATCAGCAAAGGTGGTGAATATGGTCAGATTTTACTAGTTCTTGGTCCAAGTGATGACAAGGTTGGTTTACCAGCTAATGAGATGTTAGACCTTCTTATCGGGACCATTAGCCAGGAGGGAAAATACAGTATAGGGTAGGTATAATCCTGGATGAGCAGTCAGTCATGCTGATGTAAGATTCTGGACAACTACCAGATTCTGGGGTCTTCTTACTTCAGGAGGTCAATCACAGGCCAGTGTTCTGATGTACTGGTGAGAATGAGGTGGCAGTTGTGGAAAATCCAGGGATGGCTCAGAGTCCACATTTTGGGGTGTGGGCCTGGTTGTCAGGGTGTGATCGTGGGCAATGATTTAACCTCTCCGCTGTAAAAGGGACATGCTGCTCCTGGCTTGCTGGTTGGGGAAGTCAAATCCATGCTTTTATCAAGAGAACTGAGAGGTGAATACCTGCCCATTTTAGGAATTGCTTGCCCCTCCTCTCCCCACCCCATCCAGAAAAAAAAGGACAATTCCAGATAATCACTGAATTTTATACTTTGGTCTATGTTATACCAAGATACTTGTATGAATGAAATAAACATCAAGAGGCCTTTAGTATTTTATTGATGGCTAAGAAGGAAAATATGTTTTATTAATTTAAACAAATTCCTTCAGAAAAGCAGGAGAATGGCATTGGAGTGTGACCAGTGATGGAGAAAACAGAAGGCCTTGGGGAGAACCTCTATGTCTCCCCGAGAAACCCCTGCACCCCAGTCGCAGGGTGCTGTTAATGAAACCTGTTTCCCTGCTTCCCTTCTTCCCGGTGCCTTCAAGCCAGCGTGAGTTTGATTTTTGTTTTACATATCCCACATGATCATAACTAACTTTTCCTTCCTTCACATGCCATCAGCAGGAAGAAGGGCTTAGGAAAACCTCTTTCAGTAAATATTAATCACACCTTCTGTGACCTCATGAACTCACTCCACCTTCAGGATAAACCTGTAAGGTAGAAATGATCCATTTTACAGCTAAGGAAACTGAGGCCCAGAGAGACCCTTGGTCAATCTGGGGACACACATCTGGTGACCCCTTGCTTGCACGTCCATGTCCCCTCTCCTGCTTGACTGACTTGGGCTCTCTGAGCCTGACACAGCTGTGCCATCTTTCATTCTCCCCACATGACTAGTGAAGGTGAGCCTGCAAGCTCCTATCTGTCCATATCTGCCTCTCTGGGCATCCACCACCTGGACTCATGATCCCTACTTGGCACCAGATCCCTACTGGAGACCTCTAAGAGGAAGTGCATCTCATATCCACGGAGGAGGGCTAGGAGGCCAAACCAATAAAAAAATGCCGAGGCCTGGAAATCTGGGATTGCAAACAGGAGCCAAGAGAGGCAACCTTGCCATTTGAACTTCAAAAAGGATTTCTTGGGGTATGATAAGACAAGGGACTGTGAGTGGGGGTGTGATGGGGAACAGGGCCTTGGAGGGGGGGTGGGACTAGGTAGGTTTGAACAGCTGCTCCCTGGCAGCACCAACGAAAGCTAACGGCCAGTTCCTGCTGCACCCACTGAATGATTACTCAGGTGAAAACTAGTCCTCACACTGGCATAGAGACAGGGAGGTCTCTTTGGAAGCCCTGGGCCCTGGCCTCTCCTGCTACCAACTTGGCTTTGTGATCTCGTGGCCCCTAGGCCTGTGCACCTGTGGGTGCAGATGCTGTAGTGCACATCCTGAGCACGGGGGGATGAGGTTCCCATCTAAAGGCAGGCTTATGTGGGTGGGCTCCTGGGAATGGTTAACATGATTGTCTTGAGGGCTCAGGGTCCATGGTGTTTAGCAAAAAGTGAGGCCAGTTCCAAAGGAAAATGATGTTTTGGCTTTTAAGTCTAGTCCACTGAGATAAAGCACAGTGCTGGTGTCTGCTAGGGTTAGGGGCAGTTCTATCTTCTGGGAGATACATGCACTTCAACTGGTTGCCATCCTGGGCTGTGGGGCCTGTGACTCCTGTGGGAGGGCAGCATGGGGGCAGGGATATGATGCCGCGTCTGCTCAGGATACTGGCTTCCTTCTCTGACACCATCTGTGCCACCACTCTTCCTCAGAGGTCCTTTGCACTTGACTACTGGATCTCACTGCCTGCGAGCCTGAGGGAAACCCAGGCAGGCTTTGGGAAGAGTTGGGCAGAAAAGCTGGGAAGAGTATTAGTGTGACCCCGGGGCATGAAGCCTCTCTGGGAGTCCGTATCCCCGTAACTGACCCACTTACCCATCAGGGTTATGAGTGCTTTCTTGAGATGTAGCCATCGGAGGGCTCCTGGACGTAGTCACGTCCACAATGACCACGCTGGTGTTTGGGTTGATATGCTACTCTAAAGAAAGAGGATTTTTGAGGAGTGGGGGGTAAAAATAAGAAAACCACCTTTATTAAAATAGGGGGTCTAACCACTGGGGAAGTCTGCCCAATCAAGTAATGCCTCTACTACCATTGGCTGGGAGTTGGATTCCCAGACCCAGATATCAGAACTGTATGGCACAAAACCAGCAACAGGTGACAGACATCAGAAAGAACCCTGGAAAAGCACATCATGAATCTGCCCTACAACAAGTTCCCCACATGCTCAGCCTCACTATCTGCCTCAGCCACTCCTGAAGATCTGCGTGGCCTCATCTGTTGCTGTCCAGAAGTGCAAATCTGCACCCAGGAAAAAAGGACATAGTTCCAGAAAAAGAAAGACCAGTGGGCCAAACATGGACAAACAGCTTGCAGTGAGAGGATTGGAGTGACAAGAGAGGGAAAGGGGGAAAACGGGTTGGGGTCGGGAAATAAGGGGTCCAATACAACCATACAAACATGACCAATGTGTATGATAATTACAAAATAAAAAATTAAAAAAATATATGTGGGTCTGGGTAATCTGATGAGGATCACTGCACAAATATTCAGCTGGGGCAGGCCAGCTGGAAGCCTGTGTGCTTCATCCCCAGCACAGGGCCAGGTGATGGCTGGTTGGTCTGAGCTACCAGACAAGGAGATGAGTATCCTCACCCCCTTCCCGTCTTCTGGGTCCCAGGAGACTTGATTCCAGAAAGGACTAGGGCAAGAAGCAAAAAGCTGTGTGTGAAAGAAGAGGAAAAAGGAAGAGCAGGCATTTTCTTCTGTTGGCAGGGCTTCTCTTTGAACCATGACTGCATTTGGTGGTTAGCATATTTCCTTTCCCCACTGTGCTTTCTCTTAAATGGTTTGATATGGTTTGTGGACCCTAGCTCCAAACTTCACGATTCATCCTCTCCATAATCATCTTGAAGATGGTGCTAATCAAATCAAAATACCCATCCCTCAAAAGTCTCCAAATGCCTCCCCGTTGCCTTCCACATAATGCCCAACACTGGGGGTGTGGGTGGGAGTAAGGGGAGTATTTAAAGGCTCCACAGCCTGACCGTGGCCTCGCTCCCTGCACTCACATGCTCTGCTCCTGGTGTTGGGGCTCGCACTCCATCTGCTGCTTTGCCCTCCTCTTCCATATTAGCCTGCTGAAATCTCATCTTTCAGGACCCAGCTCATGCTCCAGGGAGACATCCCTGATATTCAGAGAGAAGCAACCTTTTTACCTTCCAACCCCTCCATGGTGTCACCCTCTCATTGGCCTTGCCTCAGCCCAAAACTCATGTCAAATATTTCTTGTGCTCATTTCTTCCTCTTGAGTGTTGTGTACCTCATCTTCACACCCATCACAAGTGTTTTTTGTGTAAATGAATGTGTTTTGTTTTGTTTTTTGCATAGAGGGAAGCACTGGTTCTAGGAGAAGTTACATGATTTTCCCCAGTGTCACTCAGCTGGAAAGTGGCAGTCAGATTTGGAGCTGAAATTTGAGGGTACAGGTCACATCACTCTCTGCACCCACAGTCAGTGGTTCCCAGAGCCACGCTCTGCATCTTTGAGTCACAGTCTGCTGGGCCAGCACAAGGACAGCGAAAGGATCTGCTGTGCCTCAGGCTTGAGGTCTGGAGCTGTGCTACTTTATGATTCTCAAGGACACCAGAGGTCAGAGAAGTTGCTTTCACCTCTTTGTTCAGGTGCTCCTCAGAATCCTCACCTGAGATTGGTGAAGACGTGAAGTGTGACAGTGCGGTGGTGGTTTCAGTTCTTCCTTGTGATTTTCCTTATTACGGACTCCACTACAATGGGTTACGGACAGATGTTTGGATATTAACTTTGGATTTCCATACATGGGTATGTGCAAAACACTTCCAGCCATTTTAAGCCTTTGTTATAAAAAATTTACACATTCACAAGCACAGCAAATAATACCCCCTCCCATGTACCCTTTTCCTGGCTGTGACAGGAGTTTCCTGGCTGTGACAGGAAACTGGCTGGGCAGTTTCCCATATTTTGGATTCGGCTGGCTGCTCCCCTGGGTGTCACTAAACGTGAGACTTGATTTGACTTGATTTTTTTTTAGGACTGGAGGGAGAATATCTATTTTATAAGTAGTCATTTTTATCAGGAACACATGATGTTAGGAACATTTTAAAGTATACCATTTAAAAGAAGATCAGTGTTATGATTTATTTTTGAAAAATATGAAGACTGATTTGCATGATGCACATTGACTAGTAATGGAAATGGTTTACTCTGGGTGGTGTCTTAATAGAAGCGAGTACATGAACTAGATAATAAAAAACTGTAAGAACATTGGTCAACGATTGGCCTCCTGAAGTAAGAAGATTCCAGAACCAGATTGTTGTCTTGCATCAGCATGCTGCTTGCTCATCGAGCACAGGATGTCAATATTTGGGGCAGGATATCAATATCCTGGGGCAGCTTTGAGTAACATGTGGTGGGTGTGTCAGAGGAATCTGTGCCAGATTTTTCAAGGAACTGTATGTGGTTGCTTTTCTACAAGAAGAATTAAGAAAGTGTGGGAAGAATCCTCTCACTTTGGTCTTTAGGTAGAAGTGAGGCTTCTAAGCACCATTTTGGAGCAGGTAGTGGGTTGGAGGACAAGGAGTGACAGTGTGAGCTTGTTTGAGAGTAGGGGTCCTATTGGCAGAGTGAATCTTATCTATTTCAATAGAAGATGCAAAAGATAGAGTTGGGGTAGTATCTCATGGCACCATCGTGAATCCTGATAACCACATGATCTTGAGCAAATCTCCTCTTCACTTCTGTCTATAAACTGGGAGACACTAGTCCTGGCTGGGTCATCTTTATGATTTTCGAAAACAGTGAGAAACTTTATAGATGGTTCACTTTATAATTCCTTTTATGGTTATTTTTCCTCTGCTTGTCTTGCTTCCTCAGTAAAATAATTCTTTCTGTGAAGCACCATAGTAGACACATGCCAGGGACTAATCAATCCTCATTAGTTTCATTGAGGCATGGCTCTGCATTTGCACTTGTTTATGAATTTTAGAGGAAAGTGGCTGAGAAATTCCATTGAAAGATGTAAAAAGCACTTTAAAAATCAGGGTAGAAGATCCTGTTGAAAATCCTTTTCTAGTTTCGCTCAGGCAGAGGGGTCCTCAAGTCTTAGGCCGTGCCAAGGCAATAAAGATAAGCAAGAAACCTCCTTTTCTTGGAAAGGTTTATCAGGTTTGTTTTGGGGAAAAGCGGCCTTCTGGGAAGGCGCCTCTTTGGTGTCTTCACTGGGGGCCTTACCAGGGTGCTCTTCCTGAGTCGTGACGTCAGTTTCTCTGTTCCTAGGATGTGGCGTTGGTGGTAAAGGGGGCATATAAGAATTTGAGGCTGGGGAGGTGGGTGCAGTGTTTGGTCATTGAAAAGAGTACACCTTGGAGGGGCAGGAAACATTTTCCCAGGAATTGGGCGCCAGCCAGGGCCCCTCCCCAGGCCCTCTGCACTTGAGATAGCTCAGGGAAACTTTCTCATTATCACTGTGACCTCTAGGGCCCCCTTGCCACCAGTTAATCATTACCTGTGCTGGGTTGTATTCCGAGGGCTCTCTAGCTTGTTTTCAGAGTCGGCTGGGTTTATTACTGGCCAAGGGCCTTGGCTGGTGTTTGGATTGCATGCTGATAGGCACTCAGTTGGCTCCAGGTCAGCTCTCCTTGTATGTAGGACTCGGGGCCCTCTCGGGAAACTGGAGCATCTGGGTTGTGGGCACTCCTTCTCCCAAACTGCTGAGAGACCCTAGCACTGAACTCCTTTGTTTCCCCCCTGGAGAAAGTGCTGACATGGAATTGGGGCATAGGAAGCCCAGACCTGAGCAGAAAACCTCAGTGTTGGAAGGAAAGAGGCCAGGATGAGTCATGGCATTGTGTCTTAGGGCTGTTTAGCTCAGGGTCCAAACAATGGGGCCCAGTTGAGCCCCTGTTTTGAAATCCTCTCTCAGTTCATGGTGTTCCACTCTTTTTCCTTTTATTTATTCACATTGGGGCTGGGGCAAACCAGAGAAACTTGACAATTATATAGATGACCCTTGGATAATGTGGAGGTTGAAGGTAGAGATCCTTTTCGCAGTCCCAAATCCCACATCATGTCTGATTTCCCCAAAACTTAATAACTAATAGCCTGCTATTGATTGAAAGTCTTACCAATAACCTAATCTATTAACATATATTTTGCATGCACTTTGTATTATGTATTTTTATAATAAACTACAGAAAAAATCTTATTGAGAAAATCATAAGAAAAAAAAGTACATTTATAACAATGGACTCTGTTAATTGGTACTGAAGTCTGTACTGTTTGTTCAGAAGAAAATCTGAGTATAGATGGACAACCTTGACGTTTAAACCCGTGTCACTCAAGGATCAGTTGTATAGCAAAGCAAGTTAACTCTCCCAGAAGCAGCTTCCAGTTTCCTTGCTAGCCATGAGAAAGTCCTTAGTAATTAAATAGAGTTGGGGAGAACTTCAAGGTCATCTGCTCAAATGATTCCCCCACACCTCACAGGTTTTATCAGAAAACCGGTCATGCCAAGGATCTCATGCAAAATGTACAGTGCCCTTTGCCCCACCAACCCGCAGTCCTGTCTACCTCCGCCCCATTGTCCATTTTTCTACCTCTTCCATAGTTGACCTCAGCCTAGACCCTGCCTTCCCAGCAGTTCCTTCACGAAGCTATGCTTTTCCTCAGCCTGGATGTCCTTCCCTCCCTCAAAGCTGTGAGCAGTGTCTGGTGCTGCCTACGTCCCTCAGCTGTACACCCTGAGCTCTCACACCCAAGATCTGCCTGCCAGAGTCTGTATTTTCTTTGATCTGAGTAGATTCTGTGTTCTCTTTGAAATTAATTCCCCCAGTATAGGATGGGTCCCCCTTCCTTAGATCATGGCAGGTGAAAAAGAGCCCTGATCTCTTTCCTAAATATAGGGGTGTCACATTGGCTGACACTGAAGACTAAACAGTCCATTGGCATGGCCTCCATGGTGCTGGGAGATGGGGTCAGGATTGGGGTATCTGTATGGTAAAGGAGAAGAACAGCTAGTCCAAAGCTGCTTCCTTTCTGTGCATCAACCTCTAGCCCATGTGCTGTGAGTGGGGACCCACACTGGAATTCACAGCCTCCTGTCCTTCAGCTGAAAGCTGTCTTCCGAAGACATGGCCTCAGCGCTGGATCTAGCTGCATAAAGGCAGCATGGAGCAGTGCAGGCCTGGGCAAGGGTTTCCCGGTGTCATCTCTTCTCTTCCCTTCATGCACGGCCTTGTCCCCATGACTCAGCGCTGCCACACTTGTGTGGACCTGGGGAAGAGTGGGGTGAAAGGTAGCGATTTGGAGGACACTGGGAGGACCCACCCAGGAAACTCCAGGAAATTTGAGGAGGCAGGGAAGGATGCCCACGTGGCATTGCCAGCTTGGGTGCAGTGGATGCCCTGCTGGCTTCTTTGAGGAGACAGGGCATCCTGGGTCAAGTGCAGAGAGGAGCATCTGCAGAGCTCCAGGCCTGAAGCCCAGCAGGAGCATGATGTGAACAACACCTCCAGGGCCCAGTAAGCAGAGGGTAATGGCAGCGAAGTGGCAGTGGAAGAGTGAGACAGAGACCCGAAAAGAAACCCCTCAGCCCCCAGGTCGATTTGGAGGGGAGCGCTCTGCTGTGTGTTGAGCAAATACCACTGGGCCACGGTTACCTGGAAGCAATGTGAATCTGCTCATCTATAGCCACCTAGTGGTGCCTTCCTCCTGGGCCTTATTTCTGAGCTTTGTGAGACAAGAATTTGTCATTACAAATGAAGCCTGCTTCCTTCCTTTTATTACAGAGTTGATAGCATTAGTTTCCTCTGTGATTTCTTTTATTACCCCAATTTTTAATAATCCTGTGGCTGCCGGTGATAACAATCTCATAAAACAATAACTGGATGAACTATTGCTAGGAGGCCTGTTTCGATGAGTTAGATAATGTCTTTGCTCCCCGGAGCGCAAGTGCAGAGGCTCATCAATATGTCAGCATCATGGGGATATTTACACTTGTCCCTTGACCTGCATGCCCAGGCCTTGACAGTGATGCGAGCCCACAGCAGACCTTACCTGTAAACACCGAAGCTGAAGGACTGCAAGGCACATACACACACTGCTGGGGAAAGAAACCTGTGAGCCCTGCACTCCTAGAGAGACTCTGAAAAACTTCAGTTGAGGAACTGAAGGGGCCAACTGGACTAATCACACTGAAGACAGTCAGGAGGGGACACAGCTCTTCCCAGGAAGGTTAGGGGTGCTAGCTGGGGAACTCTAATTTTTCTCAGCATCCACCTTGACCGGCCACTTGCCTTTTATAGAACAGACTAGTCTTTTTGCTAGCATCTCTTCCCACTCAGCCTCCCCTCTGACCTCACTGCTGCCTGCCCACCAGCCACACTGTGTGGTCATTCGGAAGGAGGTGGAGCTGTCTCCTCACTTCCTGCAGTGGGCAGGTTTGAACTGCATGTGGAGGCCAGTATACAGAACACTTTCAAGTGGCCTTCCCGGCTTGCACTTCACTTGCAGGAGCTGTCACTGGGCATCAGAATGAAGCCTCCTCAGAATGCCCTATAACAAGGTTGCTTTTCTAAGTACTGGTGCCTGCCCGATGGCCAGGCAGACCTCCACCCATGCTTCTTTTTTATTTCTTTTACAGCTCACTCCCTCCAGCTAACTCTAGATAGTCACGGGGCTTTTTCAAAAAGAGGCACTGCAGGCCGCTTGCTCCCCTTTCATTAGCAAGCTGTTTTGTGGAGCTGTGCAGTGGGTGGGTGAGTCTTGTAGGACCACGTATCACATTGGAAATAGGCAAATTTCACATGCACTGGTGATGCCAGTCAGAGTTTGATGGGCAAATTTGTTCTACTTGTCTCCTGAGAGGGCAAAGGAGGGCATAGAGAGAGGTGGAGGCTTGGATCATGGCCGTGGCCTCTGGCACCCTGACGGGAGGTGGAGCTGGAGGCTGTGAGACCAGTCTCTTGCTGCCTTGCACTCTTTGTTCCATGGGCCTGGGACCCGGGTGTGGGGGGTGGTAGAGCCAGTCACCTGATCCTAGTCCAGCAACCCCAGATCCCATCTTTCTGCAGTGACACTCCTCAGTTCCTGAGACTCTCCCAGACCGCTACTCAATGCTCCAGCATTCACCTTGCTTTTGCCACACGAGCCACATTTCTGACGCACTCCTGGGCACTGGGAGAGTTTTTAAGAGTCATCTGCCTGCATTTTAGTAGCTAGTTATCTCTCCTTTTCCCAGTTTTTATACCCACTGCCATTAAAAGTCAACAAGTACGAACACTCCTTTTTCATAGCCACAGCTTGCGTAACTCAGGGAAAAAATTTCAGCTGTGTCCCAATAGAAATGCATCCACATGCACATTAAAAGCACATGCATGTGTGTTTTACGCAGAACGCCCCAGGCTGCACACCACCCTCAGGTCCATGGCAGTGGAGTGGGTAAGTGCGTTGTCATCTGGTCACACTGGAGCCTGATTCAGCAAGAACAGGTGGCCCACAGCTCCATGCCACTGCATGGGGAGCTGCACAGGCAGCAGTTCACATGGGAACCGGCAGACACCAGGCAGTATTCCTGTCAGATTCTCCTGCTGTGAAAAATTCAAAAACAGGTAAAGCTCATGAGTGCTATTGGAAGGCAGGATGGAGGTTACTCTGAGGAGGGATGTGACCTGAAGAGGCAGAGGGACTTTGAGGTGCTTCTCTTTAATCTGGTCCAGGGTCCAGAGGCAGGTTCTCTAGTGGGAATTTATCTAGCAGTACACTTGGGTTTGTGTGCTTTTATGTCTTCTGGAATAATCCCTGCTCCCCAGACATCAAGTTGACTCTGGATTTGGTGCAATTTAGGAATTTGTGACAATGATCTGTCTTGTTATTTATTTAACTGTTCTCAAGGGCTGGCCTGGACAAATATGACCACTGATGGCGTCCATGCCCATACCATAACTTTAACAAGCTTCTTACCTGCTAGTTCTGCTCTGTACAGCTGGTCTATTGCAGCACCTATTGGTGTGATTAACAAGAAAGGCAGCATTTTTCTCTCCTTCATTTATTGCTTCAAGTCAAGGGGCAGGGAATAGACAGCAGATGCTCATTCTGATGACACATTGGGTTCTTTCACGACAAGGGTGTCATCTCAGCCACCCCATGCTCACTCAGAAGTGAGGAAATCAGGGCCTTGGAGGCCCAATGGCCTCAGAAAGAATGACCTCGGAGGCCCAAGGGCCCCATGTCACTACCCATCACACTATATTTGTAAAGTGAGAGCTTTTCAGGGAAGATGGGAGTATTCCAAGATGTAATGACTAACTATATGGCTTTCAGGTTCTGCCTTGGACTCTGACAGCACAGCCTCTGAGGAAGCTCAGAAGAAAAAGGAATGAAGGGGAAGAGGAAAGAGGACAGGATTTACACAAGGAAACCTAAAGCATCTTACTTCCCTAGGCTTCCAGATCCTGGGGTCTCTGCTGCCCTTTGCCCAGCCCCCTCTTTCAGCAGGTGGGCACCCCCACGCTGCTCAGGGGACCATATACACCAGGTTAGCCTGGGCAGCATGAAGTGCCCTCCTTTGTGTCTGTAGCTCTCACTGTCTGCTCCTGGTACTGAGCAGACATCTTTCTGACTTGACATTTTTTCTGTCTCCTCACTCTTTGTGTATTTCTCCCATTAAAACAGATGCCAGAAGGCTGGTTTCCTCTAAAATGTGAGTCTCTCCTAACATCAGTCTTGCTTGAGTTTGCACTGGGAAACGTCATCTCCTCTTGCCCCGGGAAGTCTCCTTGGGTTGTGGGTAGAGGCACAGAGAAGTTCATGGAGTTCATGTCTCAGTTGTTGCTCCTCAATCTTCAATTGGCACTTTTCTGCAACTTGGAGCCACCAGGTGTTGAACCGCATGCCCTGTCTCTTTCCAGGGCAGAGGACATGTGGGCCACACCCTGTGACGGCTGATGACTGAGCTAGCTCATAGGCCTGAAATGGCAGACCTTTTGAGGGGTAGGTGGAGGAACTGAGAGCAGGGATATGAACTCCTCCTGGACTTCGTTTTTCAACATGTTTGTTGTATTCAAGCAGAGGATGAGGTGACCTGTGGGGGGAGTGGGGAAGAGAGGCTGTGAGGCCAAGATTCTACCTGTACCTCCAGAGTGGTGCCTTCGAGTTACTCATTAACAGGAGACCTGGCCGCGAGGCAGGCCCAGGGCTGCCATCAAAAACCAAATGGGCATGTTTATAGCCAGCAGCCTTCCAATAAATTACCTCTCCTGCCAAAAATGCACCCTCTCTCCCTTTTCATGTCACTCTCGTCACAAAGCTGAAATGACAGGTGAGCAAACAGCAGGGGCGATGAGCTAGGAAAATCCCTGCACCTCAGCAGACCCACAAAGCTCCCTCCACCTGACCTGAGCCGCATTATCGCCTGGGAACAACTCATGCAGATAGGACCTGACCACAGAGGGTGGGCTGGTCAGGAATGGGAGCCCCAGGAGGCCCAGTGAGGGGAGGGAGGAGGCATAGGCTCCAGCGGCAGCAGAATGGCAAGGGGATTGGTGAGAGACCCCACGGGACAGCTGAGTCCCCACGCAGCCATGCCAGAGCAGGCCAATTGCTCTGAAGTGCCCAGGAACACCCCCCATCCCACCTTTGTTTCTGAAACCATAAACTAGAGATTGAACAAGAGATTCATATTTATACCCAGAAAAAGCTTCTGTATCTTCCTCAGTGAAACCATCCTTGCAGTCTCTCCATCCTGGCTTTCCTTTTTCCCTTTCTACAAGCATATATTAAGCATCAAGTGCAGGTTGGGAATGTGAACAGCTGGAAATTTGGGGAAATGCAAGCATGAAGAGGGCCAGGGGTGCAGGGTTGCCCCACCCCACAGATGGCTTGTGGGATTTGGGGCAGGTACCCTCTTTGGGCTGAGGGAACCAGTGACTTCTCTGTATAGCCTTGGAGAGGGCACCATTGCTGTGGACAGAAGCAGCCTATGCCAGACCAGGAACTTGGCCAGCAGGGTGAAGGTAGGGGACTGTGACGGGAAGCCAGGCTATCTCTTCAGCCAGCATGTGCTTCTTCCCCAGAGGGGCACAGTGACAACCCAGCGTGTCCAAAGGTATCAGGACCCAACATCTAAACTTTGAAAAAAATTATGATAAAATATGCATGATATAAATATTTACCGTTCTCACCACTTTAAGCACAGTTCAGGGCGAGCACATGCACACTGTTGCACAACCATGCTCCAGAAGCCCCTCATCTTGCAAAACAGAAACTGTGCCCATCAAACAGGAGTTCCAAACAACCCCTGACAACTTGACTATATCAACAAGGAGGAACATCTCTGACCTCCTTATGGTTCAGCAGGTGCCCAAAACCTCAGAGCGTATAAACCCCATAGATGCTATGTGTTCTCCCCTACATGTGAACTTGTGACAAAATTTAATTTATGAAAAAGTACAATAAGAGATTAACATCAATAGCTAATAATAAAACAAAACAGTGATAAGCATATACGGTCATACAAGTCACATATCCGTGGTCCCGCTCTCAAAATATGTTATTGTGTGTAGTATCTTCAGACCATAGTTGACCACAGGGAAAGAAAACTGTGAAAAATAAAACCAGGGATAAGGGGGGACAACTGTATCCCAGGTACCTGTTGGAGTCATGCAATACTTATCTTTTGGTGACTGACTCATTTCACTGAGCTCATCCACATAGTAACACATGGATGTGCCACTACAGCAGAATTTCCTTCTTTTCAAAGGTTGAATGATACTCTTTTGAATGGATAGGCCACCTATTATTTATCCATTTATCCTCCATGGACATTTGCCTTTACCTTTTGATTGTGGTGAACAGGACTACAATGAATGTAGATATATAAATACCCAACACCCAAACATTTAAATCACTGGAGTCCCCACCTTCTGCCCAAGTGGTAAACTCAGTAAGTTTCTATGCTGGAGTGGGTGGAAGGAGGGGGTACCCAATCCTTGCTACAACTCTGGTTCTGGAGATAAGTCTCAGGCAGGGATAGCTGGTTGAAGGTGGAAAACAGAGGCAGGGAATGGTGGTCATCTGGTGCCTGTTCCTGTTCCATCAACAAGGAGGAACATCTCTGACCTCCTGGCAATTTTAACCAGCTCAGTTTCTGGCTGGGCTTCTCTGGCTGGAGTCTTGGTTCCCTTGGTTCCCTAGGGTGACTCTAGGTCCACTTTTCCTGGGACAGCCCAGTGTTATACAGCTCCTCCTCCTGCTGTCATGCCATCCCCTACCTTTGACCTCCCCCTTGCAGCCACTCCTCAATGGGTTCCCTTCAGTCTGGACTCACCCCAGTTCCATGCAGGAAGCAGCCATGCTCAGAAACCTTGAATGTTGCCAAACCTCAGTGGCCTTCCCTGCAAAGTGGGGATGATAACCATCTCATGTTATATGCTTTTCACTGTCACTCAGTGGACAACATTGCAAGAAAAGGCATGGCTGTTTTTAATGACTTAGGTGACAGATGAAAGAGTGGAGAAGAAATGCCAACCTTCAGGGCAAAAACCAGACTTCGCATAGGACTAGAAAAGTGCATGAAAATCTCAAGTTATTCTATTCAGAGCACAAATAAACAAAAATGTTGGTGTTATCACCAAACAATAATAGCAATTACTAACCATTGTTGAGTGTCCACATGGCATATTTGTCATCGTCTCCGTCTCTTGTGTTCTTCATGGCAAAACAGTGAGAACTGCGGTTTCCATTATCTTAATGTCATAGACAAAACTGAGGGACAGAGTGTGAGGGTCAAGGCCACTTGAGTAGAAAGGTGAGAGATAGGTAGGGCAGTGGGGCAGTTGTGAGAGAGCCTATGCTCTGAACCATCTCACTTCCTTGCCTTTGACTTTCAGAAAGTGCTAGGGCAGCTTTCCAGTGGCGGAAGCTATGTGCCTGTCCACAGGTAACCAGTTTCAACTCCTCCTTACTCCTGAGGTGCAGATCTGTGTTCTAGGGACAGTAGCAGATGCGAAATGGTGCATGTGATGGAGGTCCCTGAAAGACAAATAGGGCTGAATTCTGCATGAAAGTCCAGTTCTGGTGACTTGTTCCAGAAGCATCTGGGTAACCTTCAGATCCAAATCTATGTAACATGGCTGACTAATTAAAGGGACTGCTGTGTTACAGGATGTTCAGTTCAAATCTGCTATCCTTATTGGTCAAGCTGCTTCTGATGAGTGTTGATAACCAGTATTTGCAGCTGCCCTTGATGCTGCCAGCTGCATGTCCTTGGTCCCCAATTGAAGCTAAGCTCTGTCTCTATTTCTTCTATGAGTCAAGACTTCTTACCTCAGTGAAAGGAACACTGATGCCCACCAACACCCACTGCCCATGAGTCCATCTGCTGTGTGTTGCTCTAGTCACTTTAAGACACCCAGAAGCACAGAAGCTGATTATGTGAGTGGGTGCTTCTGGGCACCATCTTTAAGCACTACTCCCTGACCACTATTATCCAGATGTCCAGCACAGGGGCAGGTGCCTACAAGGTTAGTTGAGGTGGTCTCCACATTCCTGAACATAGAAAAATTGGATGGGGAGAACAAAGGACACACAGCTTGAGGACCACGTGTAAGGATTTATTTTATTTTCAACGAAGAGCATATATGGAGAAGAAGGAGAAACAAGCTGAGCTTCCCAACCAGTGTGTGTTAAGGAGGCCAATACAGGGGAAAAGCACTCCCAGTTTGGGAGTCTGGGGAGAAAGGTGTTTTTTGCACAGGTGTCACTTAGTCTGGGTATGTCTTCTGTCTCTTTAATTGGTCGCTGGTTGGCTGGGGCAAAATCAATGAAAGACCTGGACATTTTTTTGCCAATCAATTCCATTATCCATTGGCCATGCTGCCCTCATTAGCTTGAATGTGAGGCACTAAAGATGCTTCTCTGGCATGCAATTCTGCTGCTGGGTCTCTTTTTGGTTCAAGTATGCTGTTTATTTTTCCTTAAGCACCTTAACATCTTATTCTTTCTTTCCTTCACCTGTTCATCTTTCAAGAGATACTCGAAATTTCCTCCTCCTTTAGGTTGTGAGCAAATGGCATTCCCTGGCAGAATCATATTGGTGTTACCCCCTGGATCCCAGCCCTGAAGAGTTTCCAGTTGTACTCACTGTACTTCCCTTTTTCTCCAAGTTTTCTTTATTTCAGGATTCGTTGAAGATTCCTGGCTTAGTGATTCAATTCATTTGACACTTGCCTAGGAAAGTCATCTAAGAAAATTCCAGAGAAGTCAACTAAGAGAATTTCCAAGAGTGGGGGGATTGGTAGACTTCTACTCCTGCTAAACCAAGGTAGCTCAATCAGTTACCCCAGAAAATAAAACAGAGGTTAAAATAATTCCAAAGTCATATTTTATCATGTGCCACTAAAATGCCACTTCTTCTCTTTTCTAAACTCAATTCTGGAATATTAGTTTACTTTGTGGCATCAAATGACTTTATTTCTCCCTGACCAATATTTTATTGCAATTTTAGCTCCAGCCCTCTGTCCTGCAGGCCCTTCCATGGCCCTATCAGAGCAGAGAATTTCAGGCAGGGGAAGGGAGGTGGATTCTGAACATGAGTAAGACGCCAAACAAATTCTGCTAATCCCAGGGTTCGGTGAAACTCTTTGCTCAGAAATTTTTATGACCAAGGGGGGATTGATGACTTGTGTTTGCTCTACAAATAAAGAAACCTTGGCGGGAGAGAAGGGCATTTTCTATGGAGCTGCTGACTTTTGAAATCTTGAGCCTACTCCCTTATCAGTGGGTTTATGACTTGTTTCATAAATGTTTTATGAGGGAATGGTGGGGCACTGCTGACTAGGGGTGGTGGCAGCTGTCTCCAACTTTCCATATTGTTGACAAGATCAAAGGACAGATTTACCACCTGATAAGATGGGGGGATAAGATAAGGTGGAATCCTGAAGTGACTTCTTGCCTCCACACACATGAACAAACAAAATGGGCTTGATCTGGTGGCTTTTTCTTTCCTCACCTGGAATTTTTGTCTTTTGAGGAACCAGTACATCTCCCAAGCAATTTCTCACTCTGAAAGCCAACTACTTTTAGAATTGACTAAATAATTAAAAGTAATTTTTTTAAAGATTGAAAGTTATCTGAGAACTTAAAGTGCTCTGTGAAACACCACTTTACTTACGGTAAAACCATGTACAAGGGACAAAGAAGAAAAGGTGTGCATGAAAATAATTTATGATTAAATAAATCACCTGTAACATTTATATTCTCAAGTAGAGAAATTGTATTGATTTTATTTCTAGTTATTGTTGACATTTTACTACAATTGCCTTGACAATATTTGCGAATGTTCTTTTAATCTGTCTCATTATTATTGGAAATCAGACACTTCCTTTAATCAATAGAAAACTCTTTTTTTTCTGAGAGATAAAATAAATTAAATTTTCCTGTGTCTAAAGTAGTTGCCAGAAATAACTATAACTATCTCTGTAGCTGGCCTGGCCCAAGCCTTGCTATCCTGATGGTGTTGTGTCAGGTGGATGGACCCTAAGGTCTTATTCTGTTTGAGTATTGAGCCTGTAACTATTAGCAATATTCTGGCAATGGTAATGCACACACCCATGTAATTCAAGATAGCTGTCAGAGTGCATCCTCAGCTGAATGTAAGGGGACTATTCTCTAATCCATATTTGATTAAGGTTATACTGAAAACCCCAAGAAAGTGTGTGAAGATGGCTTTACTTTGATTTTGTTTCTGTCCCTTTATGCTCCTTTATCTCCATTCTGAGTTTTCTGTTGGCCTGATTTCTCCCATTTTTCATTGTTGGGGTGCCCTCCCTCACCCCGCCATGGGCCTGCCTTCCTGACCAAACCAGGTTGTCTTCTCCATTATCTCTGCTTCAAATATACCTGTTATACATCCTGAAGCTTCTTAGAAAGCAAGTTGATAAACTACTCATTAAGGTGAGCATGTCAGATAAGGTTTTAATCATTCCTCTCTCTCAATTTGCAGTTTCTCAGAGTATTAAGTGGCAATGCTGGTGTTCATGCCTAGGGTCCACTGTGTGCCTCCAGCCTTGCGTGTGAATCCGGCTCATTGCTATATGAAATGTGATGGGCCTCTGAGCTGCCTTTTGGCCTCATGCTTTGGCACCAGGCCCCAGGCACAGGGTTCATATGCCACGAGTCCAGGCTGAGAAGTAGGCTCTGGCCACAGGACCAGAGCTCCATCTTGACGCCTACATTTGGGAGGGTACAACACACCTCTGTCCTATAATTGCTCTTCAGGGCTGGTGTGGAATTATCACAGGGACTGAAGGACCAGTCTTGGATCAAATCAGGCTTAGAAAGAGAGAGGAAAAGACAGCTGGAGAAACATTTTAGGGGGAAGAAAGGAAAGATGGTTTTTAAAGACTTGGGTGAAGTTTCTGAAGGAGCAATGACTGCCTTGGGGGGACAGATATGAGGGAGGAGATTTAATTCATGGTTATGGCATAGCTCTCCACCAATCCCTCATTGGAAATTCAACTAAAAGATAAACCAAGTGGAACCCAGCTCCTTTGCCAACAGTCAATACAGCAAAAGTACTTCCAAAGATAGCACTGGGTATATCTCTTCTCCTTGGGAATGAAGGGAGGGTGGTATATAAAAGGCATATATATATATATATATATATATATATATATATATACACACACACACACACACACACACAAATATATTTTTGAAATGCAGATTCCTGGTGAGCAGCAAGCTAAAGAATCTCCATTTGAAGAGAGATTCCCCAGATGACTTTACTGCAGGTGCACCCCAACCTTACAAAGGCTGACAAGGCGCAGTGATCAGGCCCTCAGATGGAGGAGGGAGCCATCCTCTGGAATTCTCTCTGCCTGTCATCTACAACATGATCAGGTCATCTTGCCTTGATGGGTTATAAGATCTTAAAGACTCTATAGTGCCCATCTCACACTTCAATTCAGTTTCAAAATTTGGAGAGTCTAGGTTAGTATATAGTTATTGGGTTGGTTCAGATCTTGGAGGGCCAGAGCTGTGAAAGATGTGGTATCTTTGTCTTTCATTGGAAAAAGAATGGTTCTAGGCCTTCCTCTGTCATTCCCATGCCAGCAAGACCCTAGGTTCCTGCCGCTCACAGAACCACCTGGCCATACTGCCTGCAAGTCTTTTTCTAGCTGCAGAGCCCATCTGCCTGCAGCTTCATTGGCAGCACTCTGTGTGAGGGCATGAACGCTGGCCAGAGACCACTTCTGTCATTGACTAGGCCTCTGACTTCAGACAAGTCCCTTAGTCTCTCCTTGTCTCTGTTTCTGTGTCAGTAAAGTGGGGATAGTGATAATAGCATATCTTTCACAGGTTTAAAGGAGTTAATACAACCTAGTGCTGGGTGTAGTTTTATTGTTGTAGTTGCTATAGCACTTGTTTACAACAGTTTACAAAGAGTTTCCACATAGATTACATGTTCATCTGATTTTCATAAAGACTCAGGGAGAAGCAAGAGATTCCATCATGTAGATTAAAAATATTGTCACAGAGAAGTATTGAGAATCTTAGTGCTAATTTCTTCAGACTCCAGTGGGGGCTGCTAACTGACAAGGCTAATATCTTATTTGTAGATGCTGGAGTCTTCTGTTTTGGAGGAACCAGGATTTGTGGTTGTAAAGTGTTTTGCACCCAGAGGAGAACGTTTTGGGCTGTGTTTTTGGTGGTCTTTAGTCTTGGTGTGCTCCCGGCTGTCCTCAGCAGGCTGGTGGGTGGGACTGTGGGGGTGGGGGACCACTCCCTCTCCCCTCTAGCACACTGTTCTGAGTCCCCTGCCACCATTTTCTATTTGGATGACCAGGCAGGCAGGGAAGCAAGACCAGGAAGTAGATGATCTGGAGGTTGTAGGGGTGGGGCCCTGGGGGTTAGGGGTGTTGGCGGCTGAACGCTGAGCTCAAGGTATAAGAAAGAGACCATGAGAGAGATGACTTAGCTGCTGAGGCTAAGGGTTGATTTGGGAGTAGTGAACTACATGACAATTTATTAACAAAAGAAATGTAGAGTATATAGGGTATACAGAGACAGGACAAGGGTTGGGTGAATTTTAAAGGAAGGCAAATGGTGAGAGGACAGTTAAATTGGTTAATATATTGGTTTTTGAGAGGTAATTGGGGGCAGGGGGACTGCTCATAGGTGGTCGCTATCTTTGTTAAGGAGGGTGTTTTTAGGTAAACATTTTGGAGGGGCAGCGGGAGCCATCACATCTTCAGAGGAATTTGAGGGAGCCAATACATCTTCAGAGGAATTTAGTGTTAGATTTTGTTTCCAGTTTGCCAGAGGCAATTAAGGCGAGAGGGAGTTTGCTCCATCTCAACTGCACGAGGCTTTCTGATCTGTGTTCTGCATTTCACAAGGGGGGGCAGTACAAATTCCAAGACAGACTGTCTACACAGGGAAACTCAGGTATGGAATCCAGAGTCTGACCTTAGGGAACTGAGCCTCAGCCTAGGCCCCAACCATTAAAGCTGGATGGGGGCTTGGGGCAGAAACTGCCCTGGGAAAGAACTATGTTCTTCTCAAGAGACAAATGTGTCAGCACCTATGGACTGAGGTTGCATGCCCAAATTTGAGGCAGTGGATTGAGCCTCTCCCTGGAGAGACTTTCAGACACAGTGCCCTGAGGAGGTTGCAAAGGCTGAGAAGTGGGCTCCCTGCTGAGTGTCCCTTGGTTCTTCAGGGAGTCTCTGAAAACAGCCCATTTTGCCTTGGGACACCATTTGGCCTTGGTTCCTGCCAGTCACATTCAGTCTGGAAGCCCCAGAGGTTTTTGAAGCCGAGCTCTAAATAGAGGCTCGCCCACCACTCCAAAGGTATCAGAGAAGGTTCATCAGGTCAGACAGCAAACCGAGGTGGACCAGAGAGAAATTGAAGGCAGCATTACCATCCAGGCATATTGGGCTCAGAAGTCCCAGACCTTTCTGGAGGGCTGTTGTCTAAAGAAATTCCAGAGGGACTTCCCAGGAGCCAGAGGTCTGTGTTGCTCCTCCCTCCTCTCCCCTGAAGACTGCAGAGCAGAGGCAAAGGCCTCTGGGGGGAAAACTGTCCCCTCATGGGAGGCCCGCCAGGCAGCAGGCCATGTGAGCTGTGCATATGGGCTGTGGGCAGTGCAGTTCTTTTTGGAAAAATGGGGTTCAGAGGCCCTGGACCCACACAGGCGGGACCCTCCAAGCTAGCAGAGTATCCCCTACCTTAGCTCCCGTGGCCCTGGAGTTCTATATGGGAGATTAATACTTGGGTTAGGGCTGAGTGGAGGTGTTGAAGAAAGTGAGGAAGGCAACTTTTATTATCTGTGGAATTGTTTCCGAAACATTATCAACTCAGATTATTGGCCACAAATTTTCGTCTGAAATCAGAGTAATAGGCTTTTACAGTGCAGTAAAAAGTGTATTAGCTGGTTCTGGGTTTGTCTCCACTCTCATTTACTCCACCAGTTTATCA
The DNA here is from genome assembly GCA_004024945.1 of Uropsilus gracilis. Classification (NCBI taxonomy): domain Eukaryota; kingdom Metazoa; phylum Chordata; class Mammalia; order Eulipotyphla; family Talpidae; genus Uropsilus; species Uropsilus gracilis. The sequence continues at coordinate 114,357 of PVHY01000625.1, read as the reverse complement.
ATATTGCCATGATTTGACACTTGTGAATAGAGGAAGATTGTAAAGTGTCCATAGATCCTGTAAACCATACTAAATAGAGATTAGTGCTACTACTAAGTTTAAACCCTAGTAAAAGATAATTAAATTGATGGATGTGGCTGTAAATCTCCCTTTTATCAAGTGCTTGCTCTGTGCGGGCGGTCTCTAGCCTTATTATTTTACAGCATCATTAATGTGCTGGCAGAATCAGTACCATCAGTGGATGCTGCTGCCCGCTGAGCAGGGAGACCGTAAGAGCCATAAACTATTCTGATCTCTGCAGGTTCTCCCCTCCTGGCCCTTCTTGCCCACCGCACACAGCTGAGAGATATGTCTCCATCCTGGGACTGCCTCCAAGGGTCCCGGGACATTTTGAGGGGCTGAGAAGCGGGCCATGTTAAACCAGGTACAAAGAGATTTAAATACAGTTAAACCAGATTTTTCTTTCAACTCCTGGCCTGTGCTGGTCCTCAGCTCTCCATGGTAAGCCCTTGGAGTCTTAAAGGCTGCATTTCTTGTACTCTTGAATGCAACCCTTTTCTAGATGCTCCAACCCTTTTCTAGATGCTTCTGGGAGCGGGGGCTCTACTTTCTGCAGACACACTGCCACACGTGCCCAAACAACATTGTTTCTCAGAAAAATAAAACTGTCACACCATGATTCCATGATACAAGCATATAACTCATAGGTCCACCAAAGTCTATCTGAGTGGTTCAGCCCTAGCAATGAGGTCCTCTTCATAAGGCAGGCTAGTGGAAAACTTTCCGGCCTTTTGACAGGATTAGAGTAGCACAAAGGGTGACTGGAGTGGGTTGGCACGGGGCCGCAGAACCTGGATTCCACTCTTCTCTGAGAATGCCTCTCTGGAGCTGCCATGTTAGGAAATAACTAGTGGGGTGCCCTCCATCCCCACACACCCAGCAGCTGATGTGAGTCTTAGTTTCTGGCAAAAGCAAAGCGAGATACCAGCTGGACAAAGCCTGTGGACCTGGGGTCCACACAGGTCATGGGCACAGTTCTCAAAAACTGAGCCCATGTATTTGACAAAAGCTGTCTCACTCTCCCGGCCCCTTCTCTTGCCAGGGGGCAAGAGGCCATCTCTGCCACTTGCCTCCAATCCATTTTCCCTTCGTGGGGCCGCTGCCCACCAGTCACAATCCAGGGGTGAGACCTCCGCTCTGACCTTACTTGGTCTGGTAAGTTCTAGCCTTGGGGCCACCCCAAGTCAGGTGCTGACTTTTTTCGGTGTCTGGTCTAATGAGGGGATTTACTTCAACACTTTCCAAATCTCTGTTGACCTCATTATTTACTTAACAGGGAGCCAGTGCTCTTTAGCATACCTGCTCCTGATCTTGGCTGCGACCCCCAGTGGAGTCTGCAGGTGAATGGGCTCAGGCCTTCTCACTGGCTCGGCTGACAAGGCCAAGTTCCCAGGCTATTGGGTGAGCCGTGATCTTTGACTGGCCTTGACTGTGAAACTGGAACTTGGAGAACCAGGAAACAGGTGTCATCTGGGAGAGACTGGATCTGGCCGTAGTAGATAACTTGACTTTTTTTTTTCTTTTTTATTGCCTAGAGCCAAGCGATGTGTACCTTGGTTGGAATTAGCAGGCTGAAAGTTCAGGAGATAAGGAGCTCCTCTTGGCTGAGTGATCAGCAGCCCAGCGGAGAGGTGGGGGAGCAGGGGCTGGGCTTATTTAGAAGGTTCTGATAGGCCTGTCACCTTTTGAACTCTCAGGCTAGATGGGTGGCACAGGCCCCACTCTCCTTTGGCTTTTTCACAATTTCTAGCAGCAGGGAGGAGATGCCAGACCCCATCACCTGTCACAGGGCCCCACTTAAGTGTGATTTTTGTTCCTGATTCTAATGCGCTGAGCCAGCAAACATGCAGGCTCTTATTGTTTGCCCTACCACTGCGAGGTACAGAACCCTCCAATTCCCTGAGGTTTGCCTGCAGGGTCCACTCTGGGGCTGAAGAGCAAATTCACCTCCCTCACCTCTGTTTCTGGTACAGCTGCACTTAGGATTAGGTGGTTCTGAGCATTTGGGTGGTGTGCAGGCTAAAAACTGTTTCCTGGGGACCCTCCGGGACCACAACACAAGTGTTTTCATACACTCACAGGAGGCTTGATGCCTGATCTGCTGTATGAAAACCAAGAGCCCTCGTCTCCAAAGCAAAAAGTCACACTTTTCATTTATTGAGACAGGTGAAGGTAAGAGAACTTTACTTTGCAACAGACAAATGATTATAATTGACTAACACACATGTAGGGGCTGATGAATGAATTAGTTCTCCCTGGTCTGGGCATAAGTAAATGACAATAGCAGTCTGTAGAAATATACACACATGCACGCACGCATGCACACACCACACACACACACACACACACACACACTCACAGGAAGCACTTACCCATTCACAGAGGCCCCAGGGAGGAAGGCATGCCCAGGCCTGGCTCCTAGACTAGAAACGAAGCTGAAATCTTGAGAAAAAGGATCAGGTGCCATTAGTACAAAAAAATCTGCTTTCAAATGTTCCAGTAAAAAGTATTTCTCTGGTTCTCACTTGTCAATTCATTCTCTAGATGTTTATTAAATGCCAACAGGTCAAGCACCCTTGTGCTCCAGAATATAGATGAATGAGACCCAGTCCTTGCCCTTCTGAAGCTCTCAGGAGAGGAGAAAGCACAGACCAGGGACCATGGCCTACTGAAGGCGGTGACGCAGAATCCAGGGTCCCACTCAGCCTTGTTCCTTCCAATCCTGCTGTGGAGCATGTATGTTCATGTGTGCATGTGTGAGCACACATGAGTGCATGAGTGTGTACACATGCCAGAACTGTGAGAGTATGTGTGAACATGCGTGCAAGCATTTGTAAGCATGTGTATGTGATTGTATGAGCATGTGAGTATGTTTGCATGCGTGAGTGTGCATGTATGTGAGCATGTGTGAACGTGTGTGTGTGCTACAAGAATGTCCCAGCGGGGGCATCACAGAATTACAAATACATCAGACAAGCTCCAGGCCTGGCTGACCCCCTGAATTCCTGCTTCTGTCCTGAAAGCTCTCACCTGGAAAGTGATCTTTATGAATTTAGCAGCTGACAACCCTGTATTTTTTTTTTCTCTCCAAGGATATTTTTCAGCTAAATGAATATACGCTACTTTGGATCTTATATTCCTTAAAGTGTCATCGATGATCCCTTTGGAATAGGGAGGGGAGGAAAGAAAGAGAAAGAGAGAGAAGGGAAGCTAGGACAGCAGCAGCCTGTGTTACGCCCAGGCAGAGACGGGCAGAGGCAGGCGGTGCGGTGGGCAGCATAGTGGACAACCTGGAGGCCAGAGGCGGGCAGCTCAGCGCTCTCCATGCTCGAGCTAATAAAGCCGACTATCTTGAAGAGTAAACACCAGATTGTTTTGCAACTATTAGATTTTTACTACTCTCCAATAAAGTGAGCATGTTATTCATTTCAAATAATATTCCATTCATTGTTTCCTAAAGATTAGCAATTGAAAGAGATGTAAACAATTTTCACTCTTTAAATTAAGTATAATAGGCTTTTATAGCGCAGTATAAAGATATCGAAGGGAAAGGCTGCAATCCAACAGCTCCACTTTTCTTTTATCTATCAATAACAGCCCCAATTTGACACTTGTGAACGGAGGAAGCTTGTAAAGCACCGGCAGACCCCATAAAGCTGGTAACACTTGGATTAGTCTTACAGCTCACTTTAGGCACAGTAAAGTGATAACTTAATTAACTAATGGGGCTGTAAGCACAAGGTTTATCTAATTAGTTCTCTTCTCCTTTGCCTCATCGTAATTCCTTGCATTTGTGTGCTTACTTATTAGCATAGTCTGGGCCTGGGTGTCCCTTGGTCTCGGATTGGCTTCTGTTTGGGGTGTTTCCGTGAAGTTGTGTTAGACTGTTTCCAGAGAAAATGATGACAGTTTATGAGAGCTAGCATCACAGAGGCTGCAATCACCCCTCAGATGTTTAATGTATTTTATTTTAATAATGAGATGGTCATCTGCAAAGCGTTTGTGTAAGAATGTGCATGGGTGTGTGAGTGTGTGTGTGGGTGTGTGGAATGTGCATGGGTGAGCGTTTATAGGTGATGGTGGATGTGGGAGGGGATTTGTTACTCTGCTGATCAGTTTCACCTATGACTCAGTTGCAGGTGGGCAGATCAGGGTCCAGGCCAGAGACCCTGAGGGCCAGTGTGGAGGCTCAAGCCCTTCTTCTGACCATGCAGGGATTATTCAGAGTCCTACTCACCTTCGTCTTGTTGTTTCTTTGAGTTTGTCCACTTGCTCCACCATGCTGCGGGCCAAAGATCAAGGACACCTCCTACCAGAAGGGAAGCTCAGGGAAAGAAGGGAGAAGATCCCTTATGCAGCTCTGGATTCCTTGGGCCCTTGCTCCAGGACAACTGTGATGCTAGCCTAGGCCAACCGCTGTTCTTCAGGAGGTCCCTAGGTCTGGAGGGGTCATTTCACAGTTCTGGGTCTTAGAGACCAAGAGGGTGAGCTCTGTGGGGTAGCTTCCTGGTCAGTGGCTCATTTGCAGACCTCAGTCCTAATGGAAGCTTTTACCACTTTTGTTCTAAAAGCCATTATCCATTTGGAGATGACTTTCAGGAGACCGAGGCGCCCCTCCCCACACTACATGAGAGGAGAGGAGGGTCAAGAATTGGGGCATCAGCCCCACAGCAGGACTGCAAAGTGAGACAGAGGAAATGATCTACAATGGTCACTTACGGATGCCTGTGTCCACAGAGAAACTTCTTTATCAACACTGACAGGGGGTGAAATCCTCTAAATCTGACACCAGAACACGAAAACAACAGAGATGGGACTGGAGAAGTCAGCCTCCAACGAGAGAGCATGGACAGACCACAAATAGAAAGAGACTGGCTGCCCAATGCAATCTTAAGACTGAAAACCTACCAGCAAGGTTTGCCTGGTTCCAACAACATAGTCCCTCACCCAGAGAAAGAATACTGCTACAGGAAAGAAAGAGACAAATGGACTTAGCACAGACTAGTAAACAACAAAGAATGGGATTTGAGAGAATGGAGGGGGCATCAGAGAGAGGAGGGAGGGGGAGATATCCCAAGAGCTATTTACCAAGGTTGTGATCTAAAGAATAAAAACAAATTTAAAAAAAAAAAGAGAAAAAAAAAGCCATTATCCAGATTGGAATTTTGGTGACTTATTCAGGGTAGTTCTCTGGATTCCTGAATCCTTGCTTCCTGCCTCCCCAGTCTTTGGGGTGGCTACTCCATTAGAGGTTCTTTGAATGCTCATCTACAATATAGTTCCAAAGAGAGATTTTATAAGGTACTTGGGGGCTCCATTCTAGACATCTGGATTTCTGTTGGTCTAGGCAATTTCTATTTTTTAAAAATGTTTTTGACTATTTGCAAAAGTAAATTTTAAAAAATTGTGATCCATATTAAATTTACATTTTAACCATTTTTAAGTGTACAGTGGCATTTAAGGACACGCATGGTGTTATATAACTGTTACTACCATCCATCTCTTGAATTCTCATTTTGCAAAGTTGAAATTCCTCATAAATAGCTCCCCATTTTCCCCTCTCGCAACCTCGCAATCACATTTCTACCTTCTGTCTTTATGAATCTGATTACTCTGGCAGCACGTATAAATGAGAATCACAATGCCTGCTTTTTTTGTGTGTGACTAGTTTATTTAGCATGTCTTCAAGGCTCATTTATTAACATATAGCATGTGTCAGAAAGTTCCTCCTTTTAAAAGGCTGAATATTTCACTGTATATACATGCCATATTTGCTTATCCAGTCTTCTGTTGATAGATATTTGTGTTGTTTCGACTATTTGGCTATTGTGAACAATGTTGCTGTAAAAATGAATGTACAAACATCTCTTTGAATTCTGCTTTAAGTTCTTGTGTGGATGGATCTAGAATTGGAATTGTTGGATCATATGAAAATTCCATATTAACTGAGAAGGAACTGCCAGACTGAACTGTCTTCGACAGCAGTTGCACAGTCTTATAAGCCATCAACAATGTTTCCAATTTTGCCATGTTTTTCAATAACACATTTTGGTTTGTTTGACCACCCTACAGCATTTGATTATATATATATATATATATATATATATATATATTATATATATATGTATATGTATACATATACATATATATATGTTGGATTTTCAATGAATACCTGGAGTTGAGAATCAGAGGTGAGTAAATAACTATAATTTATTGAGCATGGATTACAAACCAATTTTAAGTTCACGTTTACTCTTAGCAAGAGTCAGTGAAGTAGGAATCATTCTCTTTCCTACACATGAGAGAATGAAGCCACAAGGTGAAGATCAGTTAGCCATAGCAGGTGGGACCAGAATTCAAATCCAGATATGAAGGTCCTAGAGCCCCCAACTTTTAGCTAAAAGAGGGTCCCTCCTTTTAGTGAGAGAATAGTTTGCATAGGATCAATAGAGTTGCAAAATAACATAAAACGATCTTTCATTTTTAAGGAGTATTTTTTTCATACTTCTTTTTTAGTGAAGACATTTAATAAACATTGTTTAATTCTAGACAATTAGTTCTCCCCCCTTTCAACTAATAGTTTGTTTCAGTAGTTATTTTATAATAATTTATTCAAGTAAAACTTGGGTCCACATGTTTTCAGAGTCAGAAATTCATCAACCTCTCCTGTACTCAAGGAGCTCTAGACGAGGGCCTGTTAGAATTTGAGTGCGACAATACTGCCATCCTGTGGAAAATTGAAGAGTGACTGCTGGCAACTACATAGGTGTGAACTTACTTCTAAAGTTAGTATGAAGAATTTCCGTACACATTACTGTCTAGATTCATTTCCTGTCAAAGGGAGGGGAAAAAAAGTCATCCTCTATTAATAAAGCAATCCATGCGGTTGGGGTTAAAGTTAGAATCATATTACTGAGTGACAGAAGCAATGGCAGATACACTCTTGTTCCCTTTCCCACTTCTGGAATCTATTGCCCAGAAGTTACTCCACTGGCATACGGATTAATTGTCCCAGCAACTATGCTCCCACCCCAATCACAAAGACCACATCCAAGTCAAGGTTGTGAACCTTAATAGTCTTTAGTTTTAGAGGTCTAGTAAGTTTAGAAAATCCTCACCTCCTTAATAGCTACTTTATCAAAATAAAATTCACATACCAGATAATTCAAATATTTAATGCATATAATTGAGTGGTTTTTAGTATACCCATAGCACCATGTATGTGTATGTGGTTCAACCAAAGAGGCGTCATGACTCCTCTTCAGATGCATGTTTGCACCACACCACTGCCCTTTGTGCTCCTGGATAGTCCAGTGAGTTCCCTCCACACTTTGCTCTCCACCACACCCCTCCCCATTTGATAGCTTCAATTCCTTAGTCAGACTTTTTATGGTTTGATTTTGACTGTTTCTTTGCTTTAGTTCTTTATATTCCATGTGATAGTGAAATCACTTGGTTTGTCTTTCTCTTTCTGATTTATTTTGTTAACATTATCCCTCTCAGTTCCAAATGTTGCAAATGGCATTTTTTTCAACAGTTGAATAGTATTTCATTGTGTATATACATTGCATCATTTTTAATTGGTCACACGCATATATTTTACATCATTGTATAGCCCACGGTTCTCCCACTACTTTGTCACCCTTGAACCATCATGTTAATCTCTTGTGTATACACTGCATCATAATCCACTCATCCGTTGTTGGCTTAATCCACTCATCTGTCCACTTATTTTTTGCTGTAACTTGGCTGTTCTAAATTGTGCTGCAATGAACACCAGAGTGCATATATCCCTTCAAATTAGTGTTTTTGCATTTTTTAGGTAGATGCCTAGGAGTGGGATTGCTGGATCATGTGGTGGATCTATTTTGAAAAGTTTGAGAAACCTCTGTTTTTGATGAGGGTGCAATCAGTTCCCACAGACAGTGTATGAGGATTCCTTTTCCTCCACACCTTCACCAACACTTGTTTCTGCTTTTTCTGATCCACCACAATCAATTTTAAAACCCTCTTTTCACACCAGAAAGAAACTCTGTTCTCTAGCCACTATCCCCCAATTCTCACATCTCTCCGAAGTCCTGACAACCACTAGTCTACTTTGTGTTTAGGGATTTGTTTATTCTGAACATTTCGTATAAACAGAAGCATAGTTTTGTGGTCTCAACTGCTTTTACTTACAAAGTTTCCAAGTAATCTGTGTCTTAGCATGAGTTATTTCATTTCCTTTTTTCTGCTGAAGAATGTTTCATGGTATTGATATATTTCCTTTATCCATTTGTTAATTCATAGATATTAGGATTTTTTTCCCCTTTACTTTTTGGGCTGTTAGAATAGTTGCTGCTAAGAGCACTGGTATTGTTACTTGAATATTATTTTTATTTCTCTGGTGTGTGTATCTTAGAAATTGCTAACTCAAATAGTAAGTCTATGTCTAGCATCTTGAGGGGGCTATCAGGCTATTTTCCAAAGTGGCTACACTTTTTACATTCTCCTCAGCAGTGTGTGAAAGTTCCAATTTTATGTTTTGTCACAACATTTGGTATTGTCTGGATAATATATTGCCAACAATTTGGATAGCTAGGACAAATGGATACCAAATCTGAATCATGAAGAAACAGAAAATCTGAATTAAAAGCTAGTTAACAGATTGAATCAGTAAAAAAAAACAAAAACAAAAACATAACCCCCCACACACATACATCTACACCTGGCAAAAGAACATTATTCCAGCATAGAAGAGGAAGAATCAAATGGACTAAAAACTGACCAATAACTGGCAGTGAAAGAAGAGATGGAGTGATCAGAGGGGGAAGATGGGGGAGGGGAGGTGGGGAGAGGAACACCCCCAAAATACTAATAAATTAATAAAAGGAAAAAATGCCTAATATAGAAAAGTTCAGGACTAGATTCCTCACTGGTCGACTCTACAAGATCATCCTCAAACTTCTTGGGGGAAAAAAAGTAGGGAGGAAATGCTCCCAAACTGACTTTTATGAGATCAGCTCACTCTGATAGCAAAGTCAGATAAGAACATCAAGAGAATTAGTATTTGTACTTTTGATGATGTTCTATATATCACATATGCATTTTTCTGCCTTTTTAATTCTTTTTACTTTGCTTTCCTCTAACAGGATATTTTAGAGTCTTATCCTTTAACTTGCTGATTTTATCTTTTGTTTGAGCTATTTGATGTTTCTGCTCTCAATTTTTTTTTCACTTAATTGAGTTCTCCAGTTCCTGAGTTTGTTTTCTTAAATTATTATTTCGATTTCTCTTTTAAATCTCTTATTTTGTTAATTTACTATTTGTTGTTGTTGCTGTTGTTGAGTTGTGTGAATTGTCTGTGTTTCCTGCAGCTCACTGGGTTTCTTTAAAAGTTATTGATTCCCCATTCAGGTAAATTACAAATCCTCAAGTCTTTGGGTTTGGTTACTGGAGAATTTCTATTTGATGTTTTGGTGTTATCATGTCTCATTGAATCTCCAGGTTCTTTGGGGTTTTGTGTTGCTGTTTTTGCATTTGAAGTAGCAGGACTTCTCCAGCTGCTTGCAAATGGGCAGGACTTTTTAATTAATCCTGCATTTTATACCTGGAACTTCTGACTTTATAGAAATATCCCTACTCCATGCTTCTGGCTCCCTCTTGTGGCAAAATGCCCAGTCTAAAAATTCAGTCATTCATGTCTCTCCGGATGGAAGCCACAACCACCAGAATCCCTCTCAACCAAGTCTGCAGTGGAGAGGAGCCTCGTGCCCCAGGTGGCTTGACACCTAAATTGAGAGATTTTAATAACTGCTTTAAAAAGAAGAGCTCTAAGGGTGTATGAAGAATGCACAGGACCCAATGGGGCAAGGAGCTAAGAAAAATGAGGACTAAATAATGGGGAATATGGGAGTCTAGGACCTCTATGAAAGCAGTTCCTAAAGCTCCTGTGACACTGGAGGTGACTAAGACAGCAGCAGGTTAAGGAGTGAAGGGAGATGAGAAGGATAAAGGGCTTACATATTTCAAAGGGTAGCAGAGCTCAAAGATATTTGATGAGTATGAGCAGAAGGGGGTAGGGCAGAGATTGCAGAACATCACCGGAGCAGCTGCTGAGAAGAAAGAGTGAAGAAGCAGAACTCCATGGGCTGAGCTTGGCTGAGGCCATCGCAGTGCTGCTGTGGGGCTGTGGGAGACCAGATGTCTGCATCGCCTATTCCTCGGTATGACCAGTGTAGCCACACACCTGATACGCTCATTGGCCGGTCTGACGGTGCCACCATGGCTCCTGCCTAGAGGTATTTGGTGTTTCATGTGTGGACACTGAGTGTCCACCAGGGATCTGCAGGACAGTTTCTGAACAGTAACTGTTTCCTGGTGTTGGTGACAAGGCCTTCTTGTTGTACCCACAACTGTGCGATGACTCAAACACAATGGAAGTTTTCTTCCAGAAATCCCCAGTGGTGCTCCAGGAAGGGTTCTGCTCTAGGCAGTGAGTCCAGGCCCCAGGAGCAGCTTCATTGGGCTCCTCTGCCTTCTGTGCATGGTTTCTATTCTGTTCTGGGTCAGTTGGTCAAAGGGGAAAGAGCACAGACTGCACAGGAAGACTTTATGCCCTAGGCTGAGTGGGCACAGCCATTGTGCTCATAAGCCCATACCTAGCTAGAGGGAGCCCGATGTACAAAGTAGCTGTGTGTCCATGGAGAAGAAATGGATTAGTGAACAAGGTGGCAGTTCCTGCATGGAGTTGCATACAATGATGGGTTAACAAAATGCTGTTTTTGAAGAGCATCTGAGCTTTAGTTGCAGTCTCTGGAAATGGGATGGTTTGCCTGTCTTTTACTCTCCACACTGCTCAGTTATTGGCAGAGGAGGACAACATAGATGCTGTCAAAATACTAAACTATTGGCCTCAAACAGCTCAAAGTCCAATTATCATCCTCTTCAAAAAGAGCAAGACCAGCAGGTAAGCTGCTGTGGTCACAGTGGAGGGGGCCAGGGCACACGGGTTACATGTGGGCTAGTTCAGGTGAAATTTACATGCACCGGGGCCTGGAGATGGGGCTTAGAGGGACTTGGTGTGTGATCCCACAGTCCCCTTAGGACTGGCCATTTTCTTGCATACCTTATTGGGGTGAGGAGCTGCTTGGGGGCTATCTCGTAGAAGAGGCTTGGTGAGATCTGGTGCACAGCCTTAGAAGAACCCCAGTGGGGCACAGTCTTGGTTGCTAAGCAGTGATCTCTGGTAGAACTCCAGGCAGAGGTGGAACCTCACCAGTCTGCACAGCCTCATACATACTTGCATTGTATACTTGCCTCCCAACCTCACACTCCCCCTGTATCTCCACAGCCACCGACCGAGACTTTTCTAGTCCATCTCTGCTTTCTCTGACCAGTGGGAGGCCAGGGCCATGTTCCCTTGTGCTGTGGCCATGAGCCATCAGCACAGCACCCCATGCACCCCAGAAAAGTCTCCATCCTTTCTGCACAGACTGTCAGCTTCTCCTTTGGCCTTCAGTGCCCTAGGGGCCTCTCGCTGCAGGGAGACCCCTACCGCTGGTTCTAATGTGGCTGCCTCCTGTGAGCCTCAGTTTCACATTCTCTGGGGGGGAGGAATGTGAGCCAGCCCAAGGCCTGGACACTGTGTCAGGTTAGCAGCTTCACTGTCAGCATTGGCTCTCCAGGCCCATCCTGACATTCACAGCCGGCTCTCAAAGTTCATGGGCAATAAGTGGCTGCCCAGGCTCTATTTTTTCACTCAGTGTCTCGCCTTTATCATTTTTTATGGCAGAGAAAAGGATTTTCAGTAATTTTTATGTTCCTTTAAATGCAAAGAGCTGATTGACTTTACAAGCTCATAAAGATGCACTGGGTGTGACATGTGGAGTTTTCATTATGTTCTGGACATTTATCACTAGTCTGTAAAGTGACCCCTTAATGTGGATGTCACAGTCACTTTCATTTTATGGAAGAGAATCTGAGGCTCTGAATGAGGGGCATGCAGGGAAGTGTGGCCTGGAGATTTCTGTGGGGTCCCCATGTCACACAGTTCCTGTTGGTGGATGTGCATGGTCTTCTCTTTTGTGCCTCAGCCTGCAAAGACAGCAGGTGTCCTTTCCACCAGCACCCCTGGGTCTGGGGTGTGGGCCTCCCAGGAGGGCTGGGTCGGACATCTCTGAAGAGGAAGTTCTGAGCTGCCCGTCCTTCCTCCCAGAATCTGGCTTGTTTCTCCTCCACTAATGCTTCCTTCTCATTGATCACTTACACAGGATTCTTTGCTGCTTGTTGTAATAGTTGTCATAGTGTAATGGCAGTGTGTTCAGGAAGATGGGAATAATCTCCAGCACAGCTTTTTCCTTTTTAGCTTGCTGACATTCAGATTATCTAGTTATGCCCATGCTCACTGTGGGCATCATGCCCTCTCTTTTCCTGCCCACACCCTCTCCCAACTTTCTCTCTGAAAATCCTTCGTTCCTTCCTGGAAAAAAGAAGCCCCTCTCCCCACCAAATCCAGTATCTTCAATCAAGTCTCCTTCAGAACTGATGCAGAACACAGGGTTGATGACATTTCAAGGGCTCCTCCCCACAGAACCATCCAGAATAACACCCAGGATATAAACATTCAGGGATTCTAATCTTACTGCTTTTTTTTTCCTTGCAAATTTCAGAGACATGATTTAGTTGGAGATAGACTGAGGTATGTGCAATGTCCGTTCTTACCGTCTCTCTTGGCTGGGTGCCTTTGTATAGTGCACAGACTACACAACTGTACATGTCAACCTGGAAAGCTGCAGTTACATAGGCCCCTGACCTAAAAAATCTGACATCTGTATCCTCCAATTAGAGTTACAGTTGCAAGACCCAATGTCACAACAGTGTCTCTTTTTACTGGAGGTACCACATGGTACAGTCAAATTATGCTTGTTGCCACTGTTCCTATTTCTAGGCCTTCCACCTCTGTTGTGCCTACTTTTTCTCATTAGCCGAGATTTTTCTTTAGCAGCTCTCTGAGCTGGAAACTATCTTTAAGAACAGGAAAGTTGGGTTGCCACATGGCATCATTTTATTTTTTCACTCTTAGCTCAGATTTACTTGTCTTTTCTGTGCTACTAGTGGCAGGGTCAGGGCGATGAGCATGGTTTATAATACCTGTCATTTACTTGTCTTTTATTGTGAACCCAACACAATCATTCATTTAAAACTCATAAGCCAGCTTCTAAACTTCATAAGCCACCTTACCATGCTGTTGTGACCTGACAGAAAGCCTTTGGGGATGGATATCTTTTCTTTAGGGGTACTTTGAGTAAAAAATATGAGGTTGGGGAGATGAAATATGATTAACAAACCTAATAATTATAAACATATGCTTGAGCCTCAAGATCTGAACTCAGGTGTCAGCTCCATCCCCTAAAAGCATGTAGCCTCAGGCAAGGGAATTAGCCTTTCCCTGCCTCTGTGTGTTCCTCTATAAAGTGGGGTTGTTAGTAATGTTGCCTTGATGTGACTGGTGTGAGGAATGTGAAAAATCCATACAAGTGCCAGTGCAGGGCCTGGCATGCAAGGCATACCCTTTTCATTGGTAGTGTTTCACTGTCGCTCAGTTCCAAGCAACCTGAGGGGGCTTCCCATGCCACACAGTACTTGGTATGATGGTCGATTTGCAAATAAATAGGGTAGAGACATTTCCCTGAGCAATGACAGAGGCTCTAGAAAGGGTCCAACCATTGTCACTGCCACCATATTTTCTAGGAATGTAATTTTACTAGAAACGAGTGTATGGTCCCCAAATGCCAACTGCCTACTCAGTGATGTCCTGACCTCTCCTTACAAGGCTGTGTTGCTGTGAATTGTTTTTACAACACAGTGGTCAGCAGGAGCTGGCAGGCTTCCTGCTCTTGGGAAAGAAACCCATCAAACCACAAAACTCCACCACGAACTCTGGAAAATGAGATCCTTGAATATTCCTTAAATGTGTTCCTTTTTACCGGGTCTCTGAATACGAACAGTTAGCAAAAGTCACCACTAGAGGGTGCCCAAAGTCACCTCTTAATACTGCCCAGGCTTGGCAAACGAGCTATGTTTTTAAGATTTTTCTCACAGAAAAGTAAACACAGGCCAAGCTATAAATGTCCGTCCTCGTCCTGTTATGCATATTTTAAATGCGTGTAAATGTCCCATTCTCATTCCATAATTGTTTCTGGACTCTGCCCTTCAGTGAAAGGATTGGGAAATGTGTTGAGAAACAACTATTAATGACCAATAATTAATAGCCACTGTCAGGTAATGGGATAGGCACCTTCTACTCATTACCTCTAATTTTCACAGCAGTCCTGTTAAGGAAGTGCTGTTATTCCTAAACTTCACTTTTTTTGTTTTGTAAATATGCAGGGAAATATAATCCGAGAGCCTAGTGAGTACCCAAAGGTATCACTTTAGATTCAGCAATTGCTAACATTTTGTCATAGTTGTTTTGTTGGTTTGTTTTTGGCTGAAGTATTTTATACTATGGTCTTTGCTCTCCTTTAAGTTCTTAAGAAGGTACTTGTATTGGTTGACTATTAATTAAGATCTCAAAACTTGTCATATCATTCATGGATCTGTGCTAAGGATCAGATTAAAACACAGTGAAAAGCTTTTGCCTGTAACTACAGAGCCTCCAGTGATTACAGTGGACATTTTAAACATTTTCATTTATTGATTTTTTTCCCAAAGCTCCGCTGCCCCATGCTGTGTGGGGAGCACCAGGGTGCCAGGAACTCTACCAGCACAAGGCATAGGGCCCCTCTGGACCAAGTGGGCATCCCTACCAGGACAACATGTGGTGTGAAGAGGTGAGATTTAGGGGCTCTTGGGACCTCACGCCAGTGTTGGTGCTGCAGACTGTGATATTGATTCTGCTCGTTCCAGCAGTGGCAGCAGCGTGTCCTCCCCGCTGGCATGCCCCTGTGTGTGAAATCAGCTGCCTTTGTAGCCACCTGCCTCCCCGCCACATACCATTCCTTTGGTTCTGGTCTCTCTCTTTGACATCTTTCAATTCTATAGTTATCTGGTACCTTTCCAATACATTTCTGTTCTGCATGAAGTAACCAGAGTGGCTTTTTGTCATTTGCAGCCACAAATCATGACACACACAGTGGCCAGGCAGTTGAACTCAAGGTGCCAGGTGGCTGCTTCCTATTTTGCTGAAGACTTCCTATTTTGCTGCAAGATGTCTGTGTTCCAAATCCAGAAACCCGGAGTGATTCAGACTCCTGCCTGGGGGTGTTAGAAGGGCAGGCAGAACGGGGCTCAGCGCACTCACTAAATTGTGTGCAATTTTCCTGGAAAAGTAAAATAATAATTTAAGTCCTTAAAAAGGCTTGAAGGGACTCATTAGGGAGAGAACAATGAGAAACAAATTAGGGAGAGAACAATGCATGGGATGTGGTTGACACAGATGGAGGCCAGGCTTGCTTGCCTCATTGGCTATGAGCTGTGGGTCTGCACCAGGCCTGAGCAGCCACCGAGGAGGCGGTGGAGACTCTTCCTCTCCCTCCCCCAAAAGAAGACTCCCTTCTTGAGAGGGACCTATGGGTCTTCTCGAATACCTTTGGAGAGGTCAGTGTTCTTGGGGCAACCTGACTCTGGAGGCAACCAGACCTGGGCCTGGGGCCTGACCCCACTCTGGACCCTGACCCTGACCCTCAATTATATTACACCAGTTTGGGGGTCCCCCACAAAGAGTGCTGACCCTGTTTCCATTGCCTGGAGGGTCAAAAACTGAGGGATCCCCTGATCTGCCTGTGGATTTCTCAGTCCTGCCTCTCCACTCAGACTGTGAGTTCCAAGAGGCAGGACCCAGTCCTTTTACCTCAATGCAGTGCCATCAAAGAGTCAATCCTGTTCCAGGGCAGTAATGCACTTGCCTGGCTCCTCCCTCTCCTCCTGGCTAACTCTCACTCCCCAGTCGCCATGTTGCTGGACAGGTGGATCCAAGGGAGAAAGAACAGTGAGATCAGAATGTTGCTTCTGGTCAGAAGTTCTGTTTATAGAGGTGGGAGGAGAGGAGCATATTGCTGGGAGATTGTACATCTTGCTTTTTTCTCTTGCTAGATGACCAGTTCCTGACTGGAGGCTCCTGAATACATCAACTGCAGACTACTATTACGGTCTGAAGCTTGATGAACTTTGTGTCTCTGGCAAGTGTTTTCCATTCTTGGCTAGAGTGTCTTTGTCCTGTGTAGTCCAGAATAAGCTGGGGGAGTTCCCCTACCTGTGTCCTCGTATTGGTGCAAGCCTGGGCTTCTCATTCTATTTTTCTAGCCAGGTACCTTTAATGCCAGAGGAGAATGCATATAAACCACAGTGGCCTCCTAGCCAGTCACATCTCCCCCTCACCCCCACCCCGCCACCATTCTCTCTTACCCAGGTTGTTATTTAAAACATAACCGGATCAAATAACTCCACCGTTGAAAGTCTTCCAAGGCTTTCCATTGCAGTGAGGTTCTTCACCATGGCTGTTATAAAGGTCTGCACAGGCTGGCCTCTTTTTAGACCTGTGCTGCCATTTCTTTCTTGCCTCTCACCTGGTTCTTACCTACTTGCTTATGACTTACTCTGTTCTCCAGGCCTAGAATATACCCCTATGTTGTCTCATGCTCCTTATCTCTGTCACTCAGGGCTCACCTCTCTGACCCTCTATCTAATTTAGAGGTCCATTCTTCCAACCATTGCCTCTCCCTTTGCTCAGGTTTATTTTCTTCACAGCACTTAACTTATCCTAAAATTCTCTCATTTGTTAATTTGTATACCCAAAACCATGCCTGGAGCTAGCTCTTGTTGGATAAAGTTTTGAGGAATAAACAAAGGAAAGAAAAAACTGGTGAGAAATGTTTTTCATGTCTATAGGTCTGATAAAAAAAATTAATGTGAATTTTGCACCCTACTTCAAAATATTAATATTAATTTACAGTAAAACTATAAATCAACTTGGGAGTAGAAATGCTAAGTGTGTGTTTAAGTGAGTAAATTCACTGTTAAATAAATAGGCAAATTCATTATTGAATATATGAATAACTGATAAGTTGATGCTCTATTTCTCCCCTGTGGCATCTTGCACCTCCTGGCATAGCGCTGGGTACACAGCCTCAAGAAAAACACAATCCTGTGAACTTGAAGGGAACATGACACTCTCTCAGTTTCTCTCTTCCTTATGGAGAAAGAAGAATTTCCTGAGGAATGGAAATTTTCCCAAAACCAAAGGAAGCCAGACTTTCATTCAGATGGATTTCTTTCTGGAATTCACACCTCTCTGTGGGTGCAGAGAGCTAAGAACTTGGTCATGGCAATCACCACCCACGCAGATCAGAGTAGAGGGAACAGGTTTTCATCCTCCAGATCAGCACATTGTGGCCGGTTACTGCCGTCCTTCCTGAGTTAATGGGCCTGAAGGTGGCTCCTTGGTAGTCTCTGCCCTGTTGCAGATAGCAGAGGCAATTTTCACAGTTCTATCTTTTTAAAAAATGTCTGCTATCAGATGTAACTACCACACAAGCAGAGCTGGGTTGATGTGGGGAAGGGCCTCATGTTTGGAACCAGGAGTTACCAAGTGTGGGTCTCAGCCACCTGTAAACAGTGGGGACCCCATTTCCTCACCTATATAAGGGGACTGTGTGTGAGAGCATTCAGGCATTTGGGGTGCAGAAGTGGGCATGCTATTGGGAGTTCAAGTAAATTGAGGGAGGGAAATGATCTCACAGACCTGTCAGGTGACACTAATAAGGTCCTTTCCCTAAAGACTTTCCCTGCACATGAGACCTCCTTCTGGCTGAGTCACAGTAATACAGCAAAAGTCATTATTTCAGTAGGTGTGTGCAACCAGCCGGAAGTTTCACACATCCATCCTGATGGTATTTCTAATCTTGAATCATTATGAGAGTAATAATATTTACAATAATGCTGAACTATCCTTATACTTCAGCTGAAGACACTAATTCTTGAGAGACTTGCAATGCATGGTCAGGGTTGTGGAGTGAACTTAGTAAGGGGGAGTCATACCCAGATATGTGAAGACCGCCAGGAAAGGGGTCCCCTCAGTCCTATGATAATTGGGCAGTTGTGTGGTGCCAACTCAGGAGGGGCACAAGTCTTCTCCTGGGAAGGTGTTGATATCACAATTGCTAGAAGGAAAAACCTTGTTTCTTGGAGAACAGTATCACGCATGAAAACCATGTTGGCACCTGTGTGCGAGGAGATGCCAAGGGCAACTGCTAACTCTGCTGGGTGTGCTGCTGCTGAGGCCTTTCCTGGGGTTGTTAGTGCCCGGGAACCTGGCCTTGACCCTATGGCCTTGACCTTATGCCCTTAGTGGCATTCTTTTGCTAAATGAGTCCTGTGGATTTGTACATCTCTGTCCCCAGCAGTACCTGGTCAATGGAATGTGGTAGACTCTCATTCGGGTTCCTTGACACAGCAGGATCGAGAAGACTGGAGCATAACTGGGAAGCCCAGGGGTGTTCTGGATGAGGCCCACGCAAGTATCTGACTGACAGTCATTCCCATTCCATGGGAGGCTCTTGACTTACCCTTGGCTCACAGATGAGACAAATGTCAAAGGGCCACACTGAAGGCCAGGCAGCCCTGTACACTGGCTTAACGCCCAGGAATAGCATATTACTATTTGCATCTTGCCAATGTAGAGCCCCAGATTTAGAAGGCACCCTAGGTTTAGAGAGGTGCCCTAGGTTTGGGAAGTTGCCTGGCCTCTCGTTTCCTTGCCCAGAGTCATCCAATGGGGATCAGAGGAGCTGGACTTCTGACCCTGGGTCCTGGAGGCTGTGCTCCTGGTCACAGCATGGTCAAAGTATGTCCTTGTTTGTGCCCAGATGACTCTGAGCAGTGTATATTCACCTCTCCTGGAGTGGTCCAGGGGCGGGGAGACTTACGAGCTCCTGGCAGCCAATACAGCATGAGCCAATACAGAATAGAGCTGCCTGGAGTGTGGGTTTCTTTGTTGAAAACCTGTATTACTTCTTTTCTGCCTCTCCCACACAGTGCAGTGAGAAGAGGTGGCTTTCTAGGCCACAGGTTACTTCCAAACTGGTATGACACACACCTTTCCGCAGAGAGGGAGACTTGTGGACATGTCTGTGGCCTGTCTTATTATTGAGATTGGCATGACATTAGTTTCATTTCTAGGCACAGCTCTGCATAACCAGTAGCTTCTGCTGGGGTCTGAGGTCATGCAATCACCCATGGGTGGTGGTAGATTGTGTCTTGTCCTCAGTGGACCAAGAAAGGAGGTGGGATGGTGCAGGGCTGCTCGTTGGGATACATCTGACCTGGCAAAGATGAGATATGTGTGTGAGGAAGACCCAGAAGAGTAGTGGTTTTAAAAAGGGAGCAACTCTTAGAACAGATTGGGCTGTGAGGGGTTGCTCTGCTGAGCTTCGGGGCCAGCTACCGTGGTCTTGTCACACCTTCTCCTGGTGTTGCCGTTGACTTCGGTCCAGGTTCACTGCCAGGTGCTGCCTGTGGGCCCGTCCAGGGATGTCTGAACAAGGATATGCGATGCCTTTAAAGGAAGATTGCCTCGGAGGCCAAAAGTGTCTCTGATGTAAGAATCTGAGGAAAGATGATAAACTGGCATTAATAGCTCCAGAAGGGCTTTGTTTAACTGGAACCCTGCTGAGATGAAGGTTTGATAAAGGAACCAAACCCCAGGAAGCAAAGCGTGAAAGGTGAAATAGTAACTGTGAATGAAAGACATTTTAATTCCCTTTATGTTCACCCAACCGGGTTCAGAGACCATACAGAGAAGAAACACTCCTGATTCAAGGATCCAAACGGGTAACTGCAAAGTTCAATCAGCCGAAAAATCTGAATCTGGATTCTGTGCCCAATTTTTATCAGAAAAAGTAATAATGGAGAGTTTGAGTGTCACTGTTTCCTTTTAACTACTGGGTGTGCAAATTGCCATCTGTTTGGGCAAATTGCTCTCCTTTATCTCATATTCCCTGCTGATTTGGGAGGAGGATTCAGTAAAAAGGAAGTACCTGGTCTATAGTGTACATGTTCAACTAATAGCCACCATCACTCCGTAGAGAAAACTCCCAGCCTCAGTCTTTCATACCCTTGGCTACGGAGCAGCTGCAGGGTATGGGGATCCATACCAAGATCCAAATACTTTGTGACCCTAAGAAAAAAAATCACTCGTATTTAGTAACTTGATAATAAATATTTGTTATTGCATTTCAATTGTTTATAAGCTTTCATTTCACAAATAAGCACATGAAAAAGTATCTAACAGCATTAGTAATTAGGAAATGCTAAATCAAACTATAGTGAGCTATCACTACACACTTATCAGAATGGCTAAAAAAAAACAGTGACAACACGAAATGCTAGTAAGGATGCCAAGAAACTGGATCACTCCTATATTGATGGTAGGAATGTAAAATGGCAAAGGCACTCCGGAGAACAGTTCAACAATTTCTATTAGAACTTAAAATAGACTTATCAGATGACCCAGCAGCTGCTTTCTTGACATTTAACTCAGAAAAATGAAAATTTATGTGATTAATAACATGGACACAAATGTTCATTGCAATTCTACCTATGCTAGTTGGAAGCCGGAAACCATGAAAATATCTTTCAATGGAGAATGATTAACTTAACTGTGGTATATCCACACTGTGGAACACTTTAAGTCTATAGAGGAATGAATGATTTCTACACACAACAACATGGGTGAATCCTCAGAAAATTAGGATGACTAAAACCAGATAATCTCAAATGTTACATATTGTGTGTTTTCATTTCTATAACGTTCTTGGTTTAACAAGACTACAGAAATAGAGATTAGATTAGTGGTAATTAAGGGTGACGGATGGAAGGGTAAAATAGATGGCTACAGAGCAGTGAGCTACACATGCAATAAAATTAAATAAATTACAATACACAAATATGTTTATAAATAACTGGAAAAATTGGAATAAAGTGTGTACTTTCCCAATGTTAATTTCCCAGTATTTTCGCTATATTATATTTGTGCAAAATGCTAAATTGGGGGGAGCTTCTGGCATGTATGACACTTCCCTATACATTTCTTTGCATTCTACCAAGAACCTATAATTATTTAAAAATTAAAGGTTCAAAGTAGAGTCAGTGTAGTCTAACCATCACAATCCAAATAGGTTCTTAATAGGTTGTAGTAGGTAAAGAACATTGGAGCCCTTGAAATTCTCTTCGCAGATTTTTAAATAACGAACAGTGAAAAATGAAAATGGCCACTTAGGTTTCTCCCTTGTATTCACCTCCCCTCTCCTAAGGTGTTACTGCCCCTTTATTACCACCTCCTAGGACTGGGTGTTCCCATTCACACATGCACACACCCATTGGGCCCTGGTGTATACAATCATGTGGACAGCACAGTAGCACAGATACTGAATATAGAGACTAGTGGTGGAAGGGCAAAAACCCTGAAAAACTCATTTACCCTACAGTCAGGAAGGAAATGCTAAGAAATCTTTACTGATGGAATTATGTCAAAAGGACACAGGAACCAAGAGAAAGAGTTCCTGGTGGCAAAGCTGAAATAATTTGAGCAACAAAATAAGTAGTATTGGATTGTAGACCAAACTATTTTTTAAAAAATCCATATTTATATAAATAAATCCTGAAAAGATAAATAAGTTGGGGAGAAGAGAAAATCTCCCTGACTGGAGAATTTGAAATGATTGATGCAGTCACTCCATGTTCAAGGAAGTGGAACATAATTCTGCATTCTGAAAGTATACCTTATGTGAGGTGACTTCCTTCTGAATAGTAGTGCACAGAAAGGGAGGGAAAAGAGAGACTTTTTAGTGGGGAAATCTGTAAGCCAGGTAGCAAAGGTCACCATGACAGTGATAAAGTCATGTGTGCACACTTGCTATGATGTGACAAGAATTCACTTCCCCTCTGTGGTCTTCATCCCCACATCCTTAACTTGTCTCATGACAAAATCAGAAAAATTCCCATAGAAGGAGAACTTAAAAAAATACTGACTGATCTTCTGAAATGCTGAGTCATGACAACAAGGCCTAGCTTAGAAAAGTGTCACAGCTAAGAGGAGTCTAAGGAGACACGACAACTAGAATATAATGTGGAGTTCTGGGACAGAAAAGGGACATTCAGTAAAAATGAAGGGAACCTGAATAAGTTATGAATTTCAGTTAATAATAATGTAGTCATGCTGGTTCATTAAGTCATAACAGATGCACCACACCGATGTAAAATGTTAATAATAGGGAAAACTGTGGATTGGGGGTATAGGAACTCATTTATTATCATATCTAGCTCTCTAGCTCTCTTTTTGGGGGCTTAAATTTAGACTTTAACCTGTTTGAATTTTTTTTTTGAGACTAGGTCTCGCTATTTTTGCCTGTGGAACTGTAGGCTCACGTTGCTCGGGGTTCCACAGACTCAAGCAATGCCCAGCCTCAGCTTTCCAGGAAGCTGGGATTACAGGTGCATGCCACCACACCCAGCTATCTAAACTGTTTTTTTTTTAAGTTTTATTAACAAATAAAAGTTAAGAAAAAGTAAATATTTGATATATCATTTTTGAGCAACTATGCTACTCGAAGTCAGTTTTTAGGGTCCTCCATTTGGAAAGTGGCTAAATTGGAATGTGTACTCAGATCTCTTGTCTGTCTCATATCATTTCTCATTATACCAATCAAGGACCATTGAGAAAAGATTCTTCACTTATGGTGGGGAGACCCAGCCAAGGAGATGCTCCATTCACCTGAGTGTGGCACTCCTCAACATTACCAGCCTTGTTTTTCACATGGGGCTCCAGATACTTCCCTGGGCTTTGCATATGTGAGTTCTAGTTTTCACAGTCCTCCAGGATAGTAGGAATTGTTTGCTTATGTTGGGGCTGGAGAAATTGGGGCTGGAGAAACAGACTCAGAGGGTAAAGTGACTTCATGGTCATTCAGGGTGGAGGGGGTTGGGATTCTAGTGTGAAGTTTGTGCTCTCCCCACTGAGTGGTGCTGTCTTCTGATGGCCACCAGAGTAGAGGAATTTTACTCAAGCCCAGATATTGCCAGGATTCCCTGCTCTTTTTCTCTAACTATAATTTCCCTTGATGGAACAATTAGTAAATACGAATTCAGTTTCATGCAATGAAATCTTGGGAAAATTTCATAAAGAGGTTGGGGAGAGGGGTTTGACAGCTGCCATCACAGGGTACAGAATACATTATAAACCAATGGCAAACACTGCATAGTGGCTCCACAGCTCTCATGCCCACTCCCATGGCAGATGTGACCATTCATCCTGCAGTCTGCAGATCTTGGGCTCAACCTGACAATCCCACTGGGAGAGAGTACTAGGCAGTTCCCACTAATCCTCTGGGCTGACCCTGAAATGGACCCCTAACCTTGCCAGCAATGCTGCACCTTTACACTTGCATTCTTCAGTGGTGGAAAACCAGGATGAGAGTGTGTCCTGGCTGGCTGTTATGTTTGCAGGTAATACTTTGGTCACAGCACAGAATTTATTTCTCCAGCCTCTAGTTGGAAGGCACAGTCATAACCACATGCTTGGCACCATGGGCCAAGTTTGGGAAGGGGCATGGGCCTCATGGCTGCCAAGTGTTTGAGCAGCATCACCCCTGTGCTGCCTCAGGGTACAACCAAGAACAGATGCCCAGGGACTTGGTGTGTGAGCCACCCACGGGGAGGGTAGCAAGTTCATGCTTGGTGACAGGACGGTGGTGCAGGAAGCGAAACCTCCAGGCTTTCCTGATTTGTTCCAGTACTTAGAACAACAACCAAAACAATCAGCAGACAACAGTCTCAGGAATATGCTGGACAATTGCCTTTGATTCCTGTCCACTTGTGAAAACACCCGGTACTAGGATCAATAATTAGAAGTGTAGATTAGTAACACAGTACAAGCTATTCTGAAACAGGAAGCCAAATGAGCTGAGACTAGTATTCAAGCCGTGATGAAAATTGAAGGAACTCATCAGGCCATGGTACTTTTAAGCCCTCTGTAAATATTTACTAGCACTTTTGTTTTCCTTTAGAGCTGTGTTACCTCCTCTGTGGGTCCCATGACTCAATATGGAGGGACCATGTGGCCGCACATAGCACAAACATGCATACTCTCTGCTGTGTGTGAGACCTATTCCCATATGGATGATCAGTGTTTGAAGCCATAATGTCCCTCTTTCCTTTCATTCCCTATAGATGTCACTGCTGCTCTGCCTGTTTCTCTGTGAAGCAAAGAAGGGGCAGGGATTTGTTTCTCTCTCTTTCTCTTTTCTTCTCTCCTGAACCCTACCCCCCTTCCTTCTCACTCCTGCCCTTCCCCTTACCTCTCCCTTTCTGACACACACACACACACACACACACACACAAACACACACACACACACACACACCACTTCCAGGCTAGAATAGTCCTCCCACTGAATTTTCTTGACATACTAGAGGGAAGAAGCAGATGAAAGAAGCATAGATTGGGCTCTGTCTTTCTCAACTGGGAAAGTTGGTCCTCCTGAAATTGAACACATTTAATGAACAAACTGGGCAAGCTTTGCTGATGCTAAGCCCATCTTGTCACTATTCTAAAGAAGGATACATTGTGGCTCACCTTTGACACCAGGGTGGAAGTGAACCAGTGAGAGATACCTAAGTCATGGAGAAAGCCAGCTCCCTGGTGCTGCCATGTCCCAGACAGAATATAGCAGATGTCCTGGAGAGGGCTCAGCCAGCCCTCAACTGCCCTCTTTAGAATGCCCCTGACTTCCATATTTACAAAGATCTTTGTCTCTCTGTCACCATCCAATGTGGCCCATCAATTAGGTCAAGTTTCGTGTGGGGCCACCTCAGAGAGCTCACAGTTTTATAACCCAAACATGACTGCCATAGACTTGTTCATCAATTTGTCAATCAATCATTCGTTTATTTACTCACTCAATACGGAGATTTGAGCACCTATGTATTGGGTACCGAAGCTTCACCAACAGTTAAGAGACACTGTTCTGCTCTCACAGATTCTGGTGTTCCAATCAGTTGCAGTTGGGAGCAGCCCTTTTATGATCTACACGTGGCACCATCATAATCACTTGGGGTAGAAAAGTTACCGTGGCTACTTTGCTCAGTCACCTGTGACAAGGCAGAGATTTCAGGCCCTGAGCATTTTACCAACATAGCAACAAGGTGAGCTCCCTGCTCTTCTCTTTGCTCACTAGAAAATCGAGGTACAGTGGGGACGCAGGGGGTCTGGAGTTAGAAAGCCTCAACTCAAATCCTAACTCACAGCTTTCTATCAGGGTGCCCTTGCAAAGTCACCTGGCCTCCCAAGCATCAGTAGTTTCTTTGTCTGAAAAGTGGGGTGATAACTGGAGCTACTTCATAAGGTTGAGAGTTCTGTGGGTTAATAAAGGCACCACCAGGTGGTTACTGTAAATACTAGCTCTTATCCCTACAATCAAACAGGCAAATGCCAACATGCTCCTGTTCCTGGATGTGAGCTGCGGAAATGGCACAGGCGATACTCAAGGAGGCAAGTGACTGAGCTTGCCTCAGACCCTCGCCAAGCATGTGCTGGGAGTTTTCCTCACTGCCCTTCCTGACAGGCTGCTGGAATGCCTCCCAGAGACCAGCTGCTCAAGAGGCTTTACCTTGTAACAGTGACAGCGGCAGAGAAAGCAAAATGGTTCCGGTTGGAAAATCACCCCTCACCTACAGTGTACCCCGGGGCCTGCCAAGAGCAGGTGTTTGTATATAAATGCACAGAGACCTTGGGGTGAACTGTTTTGGATGGGAACATGATTTGATGAACAGATAATTGTTAATATTTTGGATTTTCCCTGTAGATACAGAAGTGAACCTCACCATAATAGCATTTTACAGTGTGGGTACAATCCATGGTTACCCTGTGGAAATGAAAACCCATATGCAAAATAATTTCCAAGGTGTTTTGTTTCCTCAACTTGTTGGGAGAACTCTCCTGGGCATGCTGCACTCTGGCAGTCCTATCTGCACTTGACCCCACACCTCCAGGTCATCGAAAGCCACAAGGGGCCCTTGGTTTTGCTCCTAGAGCTGTGGTCTACAGAATTCTGCTTTGGTTGGCATCCTGTCCATTTGCCAGTGTGTTTGCACGGTCAGCTCTGTGCCAAGCCCCTTGGCCATGAGGTAGCTATGTCTTTGGGACATTTCCAGGGGACAGACACCTTGCTCTTCTTCCCACACTGTGCAGATCTGAGAGGGCCGTGTCTTCTTCCCTGAAGGGCATCCCTGTTCACAGTGTCACTGAAGCGCAGCACACAGGAGGCTGAGGTGGCATGTCAGGGGCCTCAGCAGAGAAGGGGAGGCCCGCAGGGAACTGAGACTCAGCACAGATTTGGGAAGCGCTGGGCCTCTTTCTGTTCCCTCTTTGCCTCCTGCACTATCAAACACAAGACAAACACAAGAGCACAGTGTGAAGTTCTGTTTCTGCACCATCACATCAAGCCTGGGAAACTGACAGATGAACGTGCTCTTTTGAGATCCAAGATCAGGCTGGGTCACAGCATCGCCAGGGTGGGGTCCTCACAACCAGAGCCTTAGCAGTTAGACTTTCTGCAAGTGGGCAGACTTGGGGGCTCCTCCCTGCTGTGCCCCACTGTGTCTCCCTCTCACGCCCTGTGTCTGGGACATGTACTTTGAAGTGCAGGCTGCTCTACAAAGCACCAGACAGGTGTCTCTGGACTCTGTCAGTCATTTCTTTGTATGACACCTAGTCCCAGGCAGGAGAGTAGAGCTGGAGGGGTAAGAGCTTGGGCAAAGATCTGCCCTTGGAAAAGCGGGGCTGAGTGTTACATTCAGCACCCCAGGTGGCAGCAGCAAGGACTCCTGTGGGGCCACTGGCACTGACCACAGAGCCCAGGCAGTGGGCCCCTTCTACTCACGTGGTCGGGTGGGCTGCTGAAATTCCTATACATACTTCCTGGATGGCCACTGGGCTTGTGCTGCATTAGCGATGGGAAAATAACACTGTGCAAGTACATGGCATTCATCTCATAAGTCTTAGAGAGGTGATTTTCTCCTGTGCCGGGTGGCAAATCAACTCTGAACACCAAAGTACAGCCCTTAGTGTCCTTGAAGTTATTCTTTGTATTTGGTGGCCATGTTCAATATGTAAAAGACAATTTCCAGCCACTAATGTGAGAGCCTGTTTTGAAGCCTGTCTTGTGCACCCATTCAGGTTCCCAAACTGCAAATCAGCATTGAAAATGTCTTTGGCTGAGCCCACCCTCCTAAACACAGAGGCCCAGCATGCAGTTCTTGTCCTGCCTCTGTAGGCATGAAACAGGACCCAGTCCCTGTCGAGATTAAAAAGGTTGCCTTGGGTGGTTTAGGAGGATGGAGTCCCAGGTAGTAAATAAGGTCTTTCATCACAGATAATGAATAATGAATGTTTTTCAGTGAGAAAATGATCATAATTTGTCACCTATCAGATGAAAAGGGCACATAAAAAAGGGTTTAAAAATAGTGCAGAGGCTCAGGGTGTGCTTGAGACAGTGGGGAGGCTGAGAGTCATAGCTGGCAAGGGGCATGGACTGGGTGAGCCAGCTCAGGAAAATTCTGGAACTCTGAGCCAGGAGCACCCTGGATTAGGATGGAACTAGTAAGCAGGCATTGCCTTTGGGACCATGACTTTGGGTCTCTCTTTAGAACCTCAGTTTACAGCCTATCTTCATTCATCCCCACTTTGAAGAACTATCCAGTGATGGTTTCCCCACACCTAGTACCATGAATGTCTCTGGATTTCAGCTTCCCTTGCACTCATTTAGAAACCATGGAAAATGAGGAGGCTGGAGGAAGGTGTTAGGAGGTAGCAGAATGAAAAGAACACAGATTTTGGAGCAGAGAATTTAGTGTTGAGCAGGATTGTGCCAATTATCCCCTTACAGTCCCAGGTTGTAACCTCCTGGAGCCAGGACTCTGTTGTGAGTATTTCAAGGATGCAACTATTTCCCTCAAGGGATCTAATGAGATATTCTACACAAAGCATCTGTTTGAGGAGCTCAATAAAGACAAACTTTCCTTATTGCTCTGACTGTGGACTCTACCTCTGCCTGCTCTTCCAGCCCCCACGTCTCTGTGTGCTTGTGTTCTGTGTTTGGTCCTATCTTTGCTGTCTCTTTACCTTAGCCAAAGGCCACTCTTCCATTTCTCTTGACTGTAACCCAGTGCCCAGAATGGTAATCTGTGCCCAATAGCTACTCATTGCTTATTGAGTAATCTGGCCCTTTTGAAATGGCTATTAATTTTAGGAAGACAGAGATCCAAATTAAAAAAGTTACTTTAACCAGGTTACTGGTTGGCAGTTGAGAGGGCATCATCATTTTTTTGGTAACCTTGGTAGAATATAACAATCAGATACCTGTCCATCCAATTCCTGCAAATTTCAGAGGGTCTGTACCTACTGAACTAGCTGGTGTTCTCTCCTTCGAAACTGCAATATAGCTGCAGTGGGAACAAACGAAGTTTAGAAAAATATAAATGGCAAATCTAAGCCAAAGCCCAAAATCTTAAAACTCAACTGACCTGTCTAACTTTTCCCCTAGATTTGCTCTCTGCTTTTATTATTATTATTGTATTATACTATTTTATTAATTTTTTTGAGACTAGGTTTTGCTATTTTTGCCAAGGAACTGCAGACTCATGTTGCCTGGGGTACCACAGACTCAAGTCACCCCCAGCCTCAGCTTCCCAGGTACCTGGGATTACAGGCACGTGCCACTGCGCCCAGCTATTTTTTTGGGACTAGGTCTCACTGTGTTGCCCCAATCGGGACTCGAACCGCAATCCCTAGCCCCAGCCGCTTCATCGGCTGAAGCTTACAGGCACGAGCCACCGTGCCCAGCTTGCTCTCTGCTTTCAGAGAGAGGAAGACAGAGAGAGAAGAGAGAGAAATTACCCCATGTTATGTAAGTTTCTATGCTGACAATATTGTGGACATTTACAAATTCTAAAGGCGGTCTTGTGATCACCGAAATAATCAACTCAGAGATCTCAGAAGAGAGGCAAGAATTTTTATCAAAGAACTCTCTCCTCTGGCACCTTAAAGACCCTGCTTTCTCCTACCTAAAAATTGTAAATCTGGATCCCCCAGCATTTCTCTTATGATCCACCTCTGAGCCCCCTTGAGGACCCCTCCCCCCAAGGAAGCTTGTAGGTGCCAGAGAAAGGCTTCTTTCCAACAGGAAGCATCATGCCGAGGATGACATGGCTGAGGAATGAAAGAATCAAGGAATTTGCCCTGTGCAAAGCACAAGTATGGAATTCCCCTTTTAAGAATTTCAATGTGGTTTATTTTGGGAAAAGAAACCTGTGAAGAGAGGTCTGTGACTGTGTGAACCAACATTGACAAGTCCAAGACAAAAATCAGCACCTCCCGAGGGGGTTAATAACTGTGGCTTCTGTGAATTAAACCAAATTTGCACCTCCTATCTCTCAGATTCTTGTTTCATTAAGGTGAGGAGAGAACAGATGATTTCTTTCTTCTGTGTGCCAGTTACTGCTATGCCCGACTCCCTTCTGTGCCATTTTAAATGGACTCACACTGTTGACCTGCACTGGAGTTTTCCACCTTGCTGTGGCAAACTACCCATTTGCATCCAGGGTCAGTGAGTTTTCAGAGAAAGCAATTTTCTCCTTGGCACACAAACACTGACCTGTAATGGACTAATAACAAGAACTACAGTGTTTGGAGTTAAGAGTAGTCACATTTCCTTTGTCAGTTTGTCCTCTTAGGGTGTTAAGGATTCTCTGTCATCAAGCCCCAAGGACAGCCAGAGCTGTGCTTTGTTTTTGTTTTGTTTGTTTGTTTGTTTGTTGTTTAGACGAGGTCTTGCTATTTTGGCCCGTGGAACTGCAGGCTCTCATTGCCTGGGGTACCACTTTGTAACTGGCCTGCTGTAGCAACTAGTATCTTACAGGCACACTTGGCAACTAAAAAAAATCCTAACAACAGCAAAAACCCAAACAAAACCAAAATTGATGGAGATGATTAAAAGTCTGAAGATTTTCAAGTTACCTTTCTAAATTTCTTGGAAAGTGGGAGCATAATATTTTTACATTATTGAGTGATGCCTTTATTGCTTTCTCAACATTGTAACCTGAACTTAGATGGAAAGGAAATTGTAGATTTGAGCTCTGTGTGTTCGCTCCAGGTAATTGGTGATGAGTGATAGAGATATTACATGAATCTATCAGAGCTAAGATACTGAGACTTAATACTGTTGAAATGATAATATTCTCCAAATTGATTTATAAATTCAAAATCCTAGTTGTCATGTCTTACAGAAACCAACAAGTTGACCCTAAAATTCACAGGGGATTCAAATAGAAAAAATATCACAAAAGGTAGAATAAAGTTGGAGAATGTATACTTCTTGATTTCAAAACTTACTATGAGGGGGTGGTAAGCAAGCAAGACAGTATTGTATGTGAAGGGGTAGATATTCAATGAACTAGAGTTGACAGAATAGAAACAGGCCCTTCCATTTAAGACCAACTTAAGTTTTTGATAAGGATGCCCAGACAATTCAGTGGGGAAAGAGTAGCCTTTTCACAAATGCTGCTGGAACAATTCATATGTAAAAGAATGACAATGGGTTGTTACTTCACACTACACACCAAAATTAATTAAAGAATTAATCATAGACTTAAATGTAACATGAAAGTACAAAACTCTCAGAAGAAAGTACAAGAGTAAGTCTTTATGACTTGCAGCAATGATCTCTGAAGTTCAGTACCAAATATGGATGTATAGAAGATAGACTGGACTTCTCTAAAATGGAAGACATTTACACTTCAAATTATACCATCAAGAGAGTGAAAAGACAAGTCACAAACTCGGAGAATATATTTGAAGCTCACTTATCCAGTAAGGGAACTGCATTCAGTTTGTATAAAGAACTATCAAGCACAATAGCTGAAAGATGAATTTTTTTCCAGAAGATATGTTTTTAAAATTATGTGCCACATTTAAAAGTGAACTGAGGATATGAACACATACTTCTTCAAAGGAGATACATGAAGAAGGCCAATACACACATGGAAAGAAAAGATACACCTCACTAATTATTAAGTAAATGCTCAAAGAAAATTAAGTAAGTGCTCATCAAAGCCATGATGAAATACCACCACATGCCCACTAGGATGGCTATAATCTTAGTGACACAATAGCAGCATGGAGACTGAGACTTCTCATACATAGCTGTGGGAATATAAAATGGTGCAGGTTCTTTGGAAAACAGTAAACATAGAGTTACCCTATGATGTCATCATGAGTGTCTCCTTTAGTTACTATGGAATTATTTTAAAATTATATTTTCTTAAGAAAAAATATGATCATTTTTATGAATTTTAAGAAACTACCTCCAAAAAACACCATTCCCTCATTTTTTATTCATATTCCAATAGTAAATGATGGGTTGGTTGAGGTAGCTATTTCTTAGTATTTCACTAGTCCATTACTTTAGAAGGGCAGCCTTGGGAATCTTTTGGAGTCACATCATAGAAGACTTTAGTTCTTCTCAGACTGAGATCATTTGACAAAAATTGAGAAACTGACATTTAACAAAGATTGTGCTTTCTTATGCATCACTTTCGTGAAGATAAACTGGAATCCTGAGCTTGAAGAAATTCCCTCAAATCCCTGGTTTCCTGTTAAAGTTAAAATTTTTCCCCTTGTTTCATGCAGTCCTGATGGTCACCAATCCTCATGATTGCTGTCATTCCTGTTATCTGATTAAACTTTATTATTATGCCAAGACTGTCCTTTTCATTGGCCATTAGTAACCCCAAATTTTGTTCTGCATTAGGTCTTACCTTAATGAAGCAATGATATATTTGCAATGTTTATACATTAAACACTGTAGTCACTCACTTTAAGTCCCAAAGACTCTGATGTTCCTCAAGTGATTAGTGAAGTTCTTTGAACTCTTGCAGCAGTTTCTGGCTGAGCTTCTGCTGTGTCTTGGCAGTGTTCTGAATCTTCATTCAGTTTTTGAATTATTTCCCAATACTGCTTCCTCATAGCTATTCCTCTTGAGAGTGGTGGTTTGCTTATAATGACATGTTGCTGCTTTAGCATTGTCTCTTGATTTTTTTTTTTTAAGAATTTCTGTAAAATTTTTTATTTTAATTTTGGGGCTTACATTTTTGTTCTTCCATGTGTACACAGGTTTAGTCTTTTGAGCTTTCATCAAGAGTTTCAGCATTGGCAAAGGTCTTCTTCATTGTACAACTCACTTTTTGGTTTCTATTCTTTGTAGCTAAAAGATGACACTTGGAGGCCAGTGTCATCTCTTTAACCCCCAGTTGTGCTTTAACCTGCAACATGATGCAACATGATCCTTTCCTCGGTGGGGGGAGGGGGGAAATCCAGGAGCAAATCAGACTTTCACTGCCATTTGGGAACCAATGTCCTCAATAGAATTCATTAGTGTTATTCTTTCTCTCTCTCTCTTTTTTTTAAAGTTTTCTCTTTTATGTCTATTGAGGCAATATTGATTCACAGCACTGTTTGTGTTTTAAGGCTATAGGTACACAACGCTACAAATACAAGTTACAACATCACACTCACCTCCAAAACACCAACAATCCTTTACCAAACTCCATGGAGCCTCCTCTTCCTTTCCTGTTGTTCTCTCCTCATCCCAGCCCCCCCGCACCTTTTTCTTAAGATACTAGGCTCAAAACCATGCAAGACGTGATCTCTCCTGACACCTAGGGCTAAGTAATTTCCCGTTAAAACAGTGTAATAATATGCTAATCCCTAAATAAAAACTAGAGAATCAACCAGTCACTGCTCATACTCTAGGGAGACCCTCACCTTCTACTGCACAGATGGCATCGAGCACATCCTACCACTGAGTCAGCGTGAAGACCTGGGGAAGAAGGAGTCCTGGGGTACTCCAAGTTATGAACTGGCCCTCAGGCACAACTTCCAGGCAGCCCTCCATCTTTAGGGCTTCCTTCTCAGATAACAAGGACAGGGATAAGCAGGGATGGCAGCTGACCCACACTCCCCAGTCTCAGGTGGGAGACTCTGGAAGGCTTTTAGCATTTCTGGCAGAGCTTCAGATACGGGGGTGCTGTGAGCTGTGGAGTGAAAAATGCCTCTTGATGAGCTTTAGATATGCATACAGGCGCCAGTATCAGTTGTGTAATATGTGAGGACATTCCTAAGGGGACATCCTTTGCACTCTACACACACACTTATGTTGGAACGCTCAGAATTGATCCTCCTCACTCCAGCTTCCATTAAATTGTAAATACTCTTTACACCGGATGCAACAGGGTGGATTAGAGAGCTCTTAAGGAAACCAAATACATTAAACCTTCAACCCTGTCCTTAAATCAGCATTTCTCAAAATGGGCCACAGATCATTTTTTGTCACATGATTACCTGGGGACTTCCTTAATTTGCAAGACATACCTTTTCCAGACCCTACCTCAGACATAATGCCTTCAAATCTTTAGCCTCAGACATGGGGGAGGTTGCATTTTAAATTGATTTTGCAAATGAGTTTAAGAAGTGTAAGTGTTGAGTTGAAGTCTGATCCCACAATTCTAAACACTGGGGAATTCAACTGTCCATCAGTTTCCAATGGTATATCACGGTGAAAGAACAGTGTCAACTTCAAATGTAGTTGGCTGCTGTGGTGTGTCATGTTGGCTGTCAGGGCTTTGTGGGTATGGTAGTTAGACTAGGATGGAAAGTTTGTTGGTGGGTGAGCTGTGAAGTCACTGTGAGTGAAGGTGGAGAGAGGACTCCCAGTGCTGGCTCAGGTGGACATTGGCTGTTGTCACCTGGCTGTTGCTCTCAGGGCCCCCCTGCCTGAGCATATGCTTTGCGTGTCTTCATAGTCCACAATCTGACAAAATCCAAAGAAGTCTACTTCTCCTGATCTCTTGAACATTTGGGAAATTTTCAGCTTCCAGTGGAACTTATCAACAAATTGGGGAAAATCTACCAAGAACAGGAATTTATTTGGAAATTAGGAATTGCAGTGCAGGGGTACGTAGAGTCAGTGTAAAGCTGAACTATGCTCTCCAAAATGACTTGGGGGCTGACAGTATTTATGGCTTAGCAGGGTCTTACACTGCTAAGTCTTGAGTTGCTATGACTGAGGGTGACTGAAGTAAGAGGTATCAGTCTCTTAGTCTGTGGATTTTCTCTCAATGATTACTGGAATTCATTGAGAGAAACATGTCAGATTCCCAGGGTGTTTATGCACAGTCATAGTTTCGATTAGATTGCATCCAGGTAGGGACGCGTGTTAGCCACATTTCCTTTATAGCCTCTCTGGCTCCATTTGAGTTTCTCTTGTGGCTCCATTTTGTCTCCTTGTTTCCACAAACAAAGCTCAGGGGGCAAAGCAGAAGGAGTGTAGCTCCATTTGCACTGCTAAATCCATTGCTAACCCTCATTCTGGGACCCTTCCCCAGAATTACAGCCTCTATTAACTTCCTGTATAAATGTCCCATCCTTGTCATGCAGGAAAAATCAATTTTGCTGGAACATTGTCCCTCCTGGGGAAGATGCTGGTTTAATTAGCCTTCTTTTCTGTGGCTGGCCTCAGAATCAGTGCTGTTTCCACTCCCCCTATTGCTTCTCTGCACTCCCTCACAATGATGACAGCAACCATGTGCTCGAGAGGCAGCAAAGTGCTCCATGGACCATTACCTCAATGGACTGTGCCTGCCATCTTGGGTCACTGACACTTTCAACTGTAAAAGCACTTGCTTTTAAGTTGCTTGTATTATGGGCAGAGTGAGCCTGTGTTTTTATTTTATTAAACTGATGTATTTTTTATGCCACATAGATTGGTTGTTTTCCTGGGCTCCTCACATACAGAATCAATGAGATGTGTTGGCAGTGGGGGTAGGAAGGTGGATAGAACCTGGAAGAGAGAAATCATTATGCATCTTGAGTCTCTAATTAGAGCTTCTTCTGGTCATAAAGAAATAGGAAGGTTGGAAATAATACTTCATTGATGCAGAAAAGTTCTAAATTTGAAACTTTCCATTTATATGACAATAATATATATTAGTCATTGCAACTTGAGTGTGACCATAAAATAAGGTGTGGAGGGAAAGTTTGATATGGTCTCATGGATGAGCCTACTGCTCAAAGAAGGAAAATCCCTCCTGACATCAGAAGATACTTAGAGAAGTTTGCAAGAGATGATTGTGTTCACTGGGTTTTTGAGAAGAGTCAGGTAAAATCTCCATAACCAGCCCAGATAAGTCAAGAGAGCACCCAGGAGCTCTGGCTGACTGTCTCAGCAGTACCCTGGCAGAGGGTGGCATAGAAAAATGAGCCTGATGTAGAACTGTTTTAGCTCATGGTGAAGGACTATCTGATGGCTCCCTGGCTCCAGGCAAAGGTGTGGGAGAAACAATGGTATGATGAAGAGAACAGGGAGGTTTTCTTCTCTGTCATGGAATCACCAAGTGTAAACTTTTGTTTTCTAAGACAACTGTGGCATATTCCAAGAGAGCCTTAGAAGATGAATCTGTGGTTACTTGTAGACCAATAACCATGAGGCTAAAAAGAGTCATCACACTAATTTCTTCATCATAGATGACAAAGCCCAGACCAAAAGGGCCAGCTACTTGGGCAACATCTTTGTTTTGTGAGAATGGGCTAGAGTGTCAATTACTTTTCAGTACATTATGCAGAATGACCCCAAAGTGGAGACAACTTCATGCTCCTATTAAACATATTATCTAGTCATGATCTCTGTCTTATAAAAACCTTCTCCCAGCATCTGGCATTCTACCAACCCCATCTTCCCTTGCCACCCTTGAACATATAAGCGCTTCATAGACTCTCAGACATAATTAACAGGCACATTAGGTGTTAGCCTATATTCTTAGACATTTCTTTCCACTGTCTCCTCTTCCCAGTGAAGTTCCTTGCAGGCAGTGACTCTCATTCCTGTCTCCCCTGCAGTGTTGCACTGGTTCCACCACAGAGTGTCAGGCAGTGTTTGGACTTTCTGGCCTCCAGCAGTTGGGAAACTATTCATCTGTGAAACAACACCCAACACACTAGAATTCCTGAGGTACCTCAGACACCTCCTGTATCTTTGTTAACACGGAGAGTATCCAAGAACCTGAACCAGAATATCACATACACACTGCTTTTCTTAGAACCATTTTCTCAATTCTAGTTTTCCATGTAGCATAGTTAGTTAAAATCCAAATGATTTGGGGATCCTTTTATAATTTATGAACTTCAAGCAACGTATTCAACTGTCTCACTGGCCCATGATTAGGCAATTTCTATCACCTAGGGTGAAGAAAGAGGTGGGTAGAGATTTCTACTGTGTATGATTGTTGATAGGGTAAATTGAAATACAGAAAAAATGTCTATCAATTGTAGATCATAAAAACCAACAACCGAGTTCCCTTTACTTTTCCTCTTCCACATGCATAAAAACCATCACCATCAGTCCAGCTGCTTCTTTCTCAGTCCCTTACGTGTGGGTCATAAGGAAAGGCTTTGCAATAAATTAAACGAAAATGTCTTTAGTGATCAATTTACAGAGCTTTGCTGAAGGAAAGGTTGTTATAATTTAGAACTTTTCATTTCTTCTTAATGAGCTACTTTGGACTGGAGGGAATAATAAATAGAGCCCTTTTCATATCTTTGAATCAAACAGCTACAATAAGATTTTTTAAAAACTTAAAAACTCACCCTAATTAAAGATTTACATGGGCTGTACTCAATATTCGTTCTGGTCTTTCCCTTTCCAGTAAGCTACAACTTTCATGTCTGTGTGGCTGAGCCTCCAGAGACCTGCTGGCTGTTCTGTTTGGAAACAGAAGCTGGTCTGCCTGGACTCAGAATCCCGCCCAGCTCCCTCCCTGCCTGGAGACTTCCTGGCGAGCCAGAAATGCAGGCCAGGGTTGCAAAACCACTCTCTTCCATTTCTGCCAAGAACAGGAGTTATGTCATTGCAACTTTTGACTGAGGCTGGCAGGAGGTAGGTGAGGGGGTGGAAATTGCATTTCTTCTTCTTAATTCCCTTCAGTTAAAATGCAGGTGGGAGCTTCAAAACAACACATGCAGACTCAATCAAGAAAGATTTTCTGAACACCAGCAGTGTCACCTCTTCATCCCCCTTGCCCTGAGATGGTGTCCTCACCTTCATGTTCATGGAGAAGGCAATTGGGAGCTCTCAGACCTCTATGCCCATGCTGTGAGAGCTACTGGACCCTTTCAGCCTTTCTTCTTTCATGGAGTATGTGGCATCTCTGCCAGGAAGCCTTCCTGGCTCTGCTCCCAGACCCTTACACTTTCCCAGGGATCTGGGGTCTGATTGACATCCACTCCCCCACCCTTCCCACAGCTTCCTCTCCACTGCTGCCCTCATTCTGCATTCACTTAGCTCCCCTAGGACATGAAGTTCTAGGTTCCCCTCCAGTTCCTGTCTATCCCTTTGCTTGTCCTTATGAAAATGACACCTCAAAAATTGGTCATGAACCCCAGTGTCCCATTCAGGTGCTGCTCATGGGACTGGTATTTTCCTAAGCTGTGGCTCTCATCGTGACACTACTGGTTACTTGAATAATATCGAATTTTATAGCTGGACTAATTGGCTTACAGGCATTTAAAACAGAATCAAATTATATTGGACTGTGACCTCAGATTACATATATTCTAATATCTCACATGATATTGCATTATTTCTAATTTATTAATTTTCCACTCATCTTCCCTGAGATGAGTCTCAGCTCCAGAGAGAGAGAGAGAGACAAGTATTTTGTGTGTCCACCTCTGTGTCTCTCTGGGCCTGGAGCAATGTCTGGCTGCTATGGGCTTGTTCTTAATAAACATTTACTTTACATTGTTTAAATTATAAGTGAACACCAGAAACACATACATAAAAACCTCATGCTAACATAAAATGTTAAAAAGGGGTGAAATTATGTGAAGGGCATGGAAGTGCTCATGAAATTGTTCCATTCAATAGTCTTAAAGCTTGAAAAAAAATCAGTGGGGAAAAATAACCCACAGAAATTAGTATCTTTCAGTTTCAGGGATATTTTTCATGATTAAAATTAATACTCTAATAAGGTAATTCTAAATCCTCCCCCAAATTCCTCAAAACTTTGCCTTCATCTCTCAATGCATCCCTTGAAAACTAAACTTTGAACATTAATTCTCACATCGTTTTTTCACTATGGCAGAAATCAGACATTTTCTCTTCATAAAGTCAGGGAACACATTCCCTCTGTCCTTAGAACTACAAACCAAGTAAAGTTTTTCCTGCTGACACTTTCAGTGACTGGACAGAGACCAGAGAGGTTGAGTCCTAGAACAACCTCAGACTCCAGAGGGAGCTGCACAGAGCCAGATCCAGGTTTCTTATCTGTACAGTCAGGTAGAATTACTTCTTCACTGGGCTCTGCCATAGTGGTGTTTGACCTTGAGCTCCTTCAGTCCTTGTAGAAAGACTTGCTACATCCACATCAGAGTCCCTTCCTATCAGTAGGAAACAGCAGTGAACATGGACTACTCATTTATTATGACATACTGTGCAGTTCAGGAAGCCACAAGGTTTGAGGCCTGCTCTGATGTAGGCTCCAGTTTCTTGTTGTTTTTTGAGATGTGGTTGTATAGAAAGAGTGCAATTAAAGTGGAAGGCATTAACCGATGACAAAATGTATTATGACTGATAAAAGTCACAAAATATTAATGATGTAATAACAGTGAGCCCGATCATCCCCATAGGTCCTATGAATGGGGAAGGTTGCATGGAAGAAATTCAGGAGATGCAAAGTAGGACAGACAAATTATTAGAAGCAGGAACAGACTGGCTTACAGGAGCACAAGAATAAAATGACAGCTAAAACCATGCCTGGCGATCTCCCTGAGAGAATAGATAGAATAAAAAACAATATGGAGCCAAAGGAAAATTCTCTAGACATTAATAATTAAGAGGTAATCATGAATAGAGAAGCACATAAACGGAGCATATAAGACTAGGCAGAGAGGTAGCCAGAGAACTAGAAGAGAGAGGTGTCTCAGAAGCAAAAAGAAGGAATAGTGTCTAATTCAGGGGTCCATCAGTAAAGAGAGATGCAAGGTAAGAGTGTTAAATACCCAGTAAGAAAGGAAAGAAAGTATATAAAGGGTTTAGCAAAAGAAAAAGTGGAAACCACTGATAAAGTCAGGGGGAGGAATTTCAGAAGTGGTTTGCAGCATGTTGAGAAAAATATCTTTAATATTGGATGACAGATGGAGGAGGAGCTTGGCTTTTCTAAAAGATGGAAGAGGCAAGAATGTATATTTGGTATAAAGAGAGTGAGGTTGTGACCACAGGAAGTGGTATGGGAGTGAATACCTGAAGAAAACCTTTGAGGAAGAACTAAGGGGTGAACTTCAAAACACTGGTGATAAATTAACCCCAGAGGGAGGCGACCAACCTACCTGACTGAGCAGGACAGGGAGATACAAGGTGGGTTCAGGTGGGGGCGATTCCGTAAGGCTCCATGGGTAGAGATTGCTTGAAGAGTCTTTGTGACCTTAATTTTCTCAGTAAAAATGGGTAACAAAACTACCTGTTAGAAATGAAGAGAGGAAAGACTTGGGCTGGAGGGTTTGGGTACAAAGAACACTGAATGAACATTGATACAGGTGTGCCACTGGGTGCACTGAGCCCCACAAGGCGGTATTACTGAGATGCCCAGGAAAGAATTTTCTCTAGCAGGATCCAGAGACCCAGACATGGACTGAAGGAGTCAGAAGACTGGGTTCCTTGGGAGCTGAAGTTCCAGGTGTGATGGGAGATAAGACAGTTTAGGCAGTTAGGGAGAGGTAAATTGCACAGTTGGGTTGATGGGGAAGAAACTGAAGCCAAAAGACAGCTGACTGAGGAAATGTGCTTGTCTAGAGGCCAAGCACACTGTCACAGTGATGGCATGGAAAGAAAGTTAAGGGCAATGAGCAAATGGAAAAGCTGGGAGAGGGTTTCTGTGAGGACAGGACACTGGAGGTACAGTGCACACATGGAAGAGCACAGAGTGATGATGAGGGAACAGGGAGCACCATGGAGGAGCACAGGGTGATGACAAGGGTGCCCATAGAGGTGGTTGCAAAAGTGCAATTGAAACATCCGCAGGGTGTTGTCCAAGGGCAGAGCAGACTCAGGTTGGAGAGTAGGCTTGAGAGCTGAGTGAATGTGAGCAGACAGCCACCATGCAACCTCCTCTCAGCGATTCCTAGCTCCTCACTTTTTGAGGAAGTCAATTTTTTTCTAGTTATTAAGTTAGAAACTTATTTGGGGCTATTTTGGCTTATTTTCTTTTTTCTGTCACTGACAGCATCAGGAGCCATCCCATCAAACATCAACAAATGGGAAGCAAGATGCCACAATCAGTCTACCAGCTGGTGCCTTTGGCTTCCAAATTCCTCTTTCTGACCTCCATAGGTGAGAACAAAGTTGCATCCAAATTCAGCTGCACTTGAAACTGAAGCTCAGAGAGCATGTTACCTGTTTTTGCCTCCTCACCTGTCAGGTGATCTACCTGATCTACCTGAGATGGGCCACCTGCCCAACACATCTGGTGGGCATCTCTAGCTTCATTTAGACTCTGAGGTCTGTCTTCTTACTCTCTTCAACTTCTCTGGTCCAGTCTCAACCTGAGCACCCAAAGAGTTGTTGCCTCTTTTTCCTTTGGAGGCAATGACATTTTTGCACTTTCAAAGCAAAAGAATAATCTCCAAGAGGTATTAAATTTTTCCCAGTTTTCCCAGTCAGAATTCTCCCACTCTCATGTACTCCTAAGAACTGTTTCAGTATTCAAAGAGAACAAATGTCACTCCAGCTCTTTCTTGAGAAAAGGTTAAAGAGAACAGGGGCTTGAGTTCTTAGGGAACTGGGCCCCAATTTTTAAAATCCTTATGAAAATCAATCAAGTGCAATAGAGTGTGTTTGAGAGAAATGAAGAAGAGTGTTGAGAAAAGAGAAGGGATTTATGATGCTTGAGAATAGACATATTCAGGATGGTGAGCAAGAGACAAGATCTTGCACCTCTCAGCCCAGAATGAGTGTGGTTGACATGGAGGGGAACCCACCCAATTGTGGGTTTTATTTTATTTATTTATTTTTTTTGAGACTAGGTCTCACTATTTTTGCCTGTGGAACCGCAGACTCTCATTGCGCGGGGTACCACAGACTCAAGCAATCCCCAGCCTCAGCTTTCTAGGTAGCTGGGATTACAGGCATGCGCCACCACGCCCAGCTATTTTTTTGGAACTAAGTCTCACTGAGGGCCCCAGGTGGGACTCGAACCGTGATCCCTAGCCCCGGCCGCTTCATAGGCTGAAGCTTACAGGCACGAACCACCGTGCCTGGCCCAAGTGTGGGTTTTAAAGCCAGAGGGGCCAGAGGAAACCACCTGCTCTAGCAAATGGCCCCATCATTATAGTTTCACCTGTGCATGCCTGATTTGGAGGTTCCCATTTCCACATCTCCATGACAACAGAAGATTAAAGGAACTCACTCTGTTAGAATTCTGGGCTGACAAGTGCCAGGCAAACATTTCATTCCTGTTGTTATAATGGGAGATGGGGGGCAGGGTGCCTGTTTCTGCGCCAACAGCCAGATTTTGTTGCTGTGAACCGGGAAGTGGTGGTCTTTCATTTGACCAAAATCACAGTCCATCACTCTGGGGAGTGGAGAACAGCTCTCCTGGGGAGCAGAACAGAGTGAAAAATCCAAAAAGCCCCATCTGCGTGGCTAGGCATGACTGCTCCAGCCAGGACAGTTAAAGGAAAGAACACAGATAACATAAAGAGCATTGTTAGTCCTGGCACAGCTCAGCTGTGATTCAGCACAACACACATCCACCCTCCAGGACCTCAGTGCCGCCTCTGCCTGCTGACTCCCAGTGCTTCCCTGCTCCTTCTCTTTCTGTTCACCCTCCCCAAAGGAGCCCCCTTGACACCCATCTTTTCTTTTTGATAAGCAGTGGTGAATCACAACATTTAACATCTCCCCTGGGACAGCAGAGTTCTCAGCCCTGATTTTATGCAGATTGGTTCACTATGAGTCAGAGTTGAAAATGTTTCTGAGTAAGTTTAATTTGCTCAGGATAGAAAAATAAAAAAAATATCTACCCTTGGGAAGAATACCACCCTTCGGGTCATCAAATGTTCCCAAGAGCCAGGAAGCTTGTCACTCAGTCCCCTTGCCTCTGGCTACAGCATACTTAGGAGAATAATTCTTTTGATGTCCTGTCTTTGCTAAAAAGTGCCACCATCCCACCTAGTGGAATGATATCAGTGCCGGGTTGGAGTTCACTTTCCATAGAGTAGTGGAGTCCACATCTTTAGTAACTAGGTCACTGGGGGAGTCACATAGTAAGTCTTGGGAATTAGCATGTTCTATTATGCAGAAACAGGGTAACCCATTTTCTGAATTTCCTCAAAAACAATGTTTCTCAATCACTTTGGCAAATATATTTAGATCATATAAACCAAAACATAAAATACTGCCAGGTATGGTGGTACACACCTGTAATCCCAGTTACCTGAGAGACTAAGCCTGGGATCACTTGATCCACAGCTTCGAGACAACCCTGGGCTACATGGTGAGACCTAGTCTCTTAAAAAAAAAAACATATAAAATACACACTATGTATTGCCCCACTTTGATTTCATTCAGTCTATGGGAAAATCAGACCGTCTTTCTGTTCTCACTTTGCAGATGATGTCTGATATGAAGTGGCTGATGTGAAATCAAGTAGAGGTCGGGGTGGGGTTTCTCCAGGCTCCTCCTGTACCTCTCCAACTTTCACCTCTCTATACAGGTACCTTCTGAACGGGAAAAAAAAATCCCTCCAGTGATCAGCTTGCTCTGACTTAGAGTGGTCTCTTTATATGATGTTGTTTGAGAAGACTGGTGGATGAACAGATTAGAATAGACTCACTGGGTGTGAGGTGTGGGGAATAATCTTTTCAATTTCTTTCTACTTCTTCCCCCTTCTTTGCATGATCCTGGGTTTTGTGGACTCTGCTTTAAAACCACCACCTGGCAGCATCCTCTTTAGCCACTTGATATGGGTCTATTTGAAGGATTCTCTAGAGCAGAAGACCTCTGTTTGGATGTTCAGTGTTTACTTAAAGTACGGTGTAGGACCTGCCAGTTTCCTATCAGGTGGTTGGTGCCCCGGGTACTTCTCAGAACTGCGCTGGGAGATGGGGTCATGGTAGACAAATAGACTCCTGGTTTGAGCACCTGGATTGTTCCTCCAACCCTGCACTGCTGAGTTTTTAAATGCAGCAGGAACTGCCTGTCTAAGACACATCCTCAAATGGCACCCTTTAGAACCAATGCTATTTTCTCAAGTATGGTCATTTTGTTGTGGTTATATTAAATAAAAGCCAGTATCCTTTATAGATGCAGCAATACAGTGACACAGTGACATAATACTACAATATAGATATGGTGATAAAATTGTTCCTTTATAAAATTATTACTTCAACATTTCCCAGGAAGGTGGTATGGGTGGGAAAGGAGATGATAGGTAGGTAGGTGGATGGATGGATGGATGGATGGATGGATGGATGGATGGATGGATGGATGGATGAATAGATAGATGGATGGATGCATGGATGGGTGGATGGATGGATGGCTAGATGAATGGAAAGAGGGATGGAAAGATGGATAGGTGGATGGATAGGGTGCAAGTTAAAAAATCAACATTAGGCTCTTGTTCCAAGGATTGCGCTCTCTCTCTCTCGCTATCAATTTGTTGTCTCTCTCCCTCAGAGGTCCATGCTGCTGCTCTCAAACAAGTCTAGACCGCTACACAGAGTAGGCTAAGGCTCTGGACCTGCTGACTAGGATTCTGCTCCTGAATCCAGTGTT
This sequence comes from Uropsilus gracilis, assembly GCA_004024945.1. Classification (NCBI taxonomy): domain Eukaryota; kingdom Metazoa; phylum Chordata; class Mammalia; order Eulipotyphla; family Talpidae; genus Uropsilus; species Uropsilus gracilis. Next base: position 70,385 of record PVHY01000625.1, on the reverse strand, counting down.
GCTGGTGCCTTTGGCCTGTACTTATCTCACAGTACAATGTGCTCTTCCATGAAATTTTGAGGAAATTTACCCTGGGAGATGTGGACAACCGAAAGTTATTTCCAAAGCTCTAATACCTTCATGAAATCCCATTTTCAGATGATAAAACAGGTTTCAGTAAACCATACAAGTCACACAGCTAGAAGGTAAACTCAAGCAGTCTGACTCCAAAGTGGCCTTTCCTCCACTCATCCTATACTTTGATCAGCCCCGTACCAGATGACTCCACAACACCCACGCAGTGCTGCCACCATTTTCTTAGTATTTAAAAAACCTGGAAATAAAAAGAGAAAGTAATCCACAATCTCACCATTCCCGTAAAATGGAAATTTTTCATCTGCATATATTTTATATATTTATATTCATTATGAAAGATAAAGTAATTTGCATTTTTATGTTCTACTCTTTATTATATTATAAGCATAGCATTTTTGTGTTTTCTTCATGTCAAATATGCAATGGCATTGTTAGAAATGTGTTTTTAGTAGTGCTTTGTTTTCAATTTTATGCTGCTTGAGATAATTTGGGAATGAATATCTTGAGACATATAGCTGTTTGGATTTTTTTCAGTGTTTTTTATGTAAATTCCCAGAAATGAGGTTACTGGAAGAAAGGCTAAATCATTATGGAATCTAAGTGGTATTGCCAATTGAATTTCAAATCAATGATACCATTTTATATCCTAGAGGTTTTTTTCAACTCTCAAGCATTGGGCATCAACAAATGTTTTCTTTTTTATTTTATGAACAAAAATTATGAGGTTGGTTTGATTTAAATTTATTTTATTTCTGGCAGATAGGATATTAGTGTGGGGAGGATGAAGTTTTTTTGGCACTTAGTTGTAACTCTGTACTTGTCATCCCTTACACACATGCACACACACACACACACACACACAGAGGGAGACACAGAGAGAGCGAGAGAGAGGGCAAGAGGGAGTGAGAGAGAGAGAAGTGATACACCTCATTATTACTGCAAATGCACATAGCTCACACACAGTTCAGGCTTATAGCAAAGGCCACTCAGCAGATTAAGTTTGAGGCAAAAGTTACCAGAGGAAGTGAAAGAGTAGTAAGTATTAACTTGTTTTCTTCACTTAGGTTTTGCCTAACAAGAAAGTTTTGCCACTTATTAATTTCATTACACTTCTGCAGAGAGCTTTGGCTTTTATGAATTTCATCACATTCCTCTATCACATCTGAGTTTGAGCAATCCCTTTCAAATTAGTAAATTTGATTATATCGCTTTCCTTTAAAAGGATACAGTTTTATCCTAATTATAAATTTAATTGAAATGCAAATCATAGAAAACCTATAAAATATAGAAAAAATTTTTTTAAAATGGAACAAACTGACAAAGCAACATCTATCATTTCAAAATACATTATTTGATAGTTTTCTTCTATTCTTTTACTACATTTAAGAGAAAAAATTGCTGTCACATTATATATGTTCAGTTTTATAGTCTGATGTTTTTCATTCAACATTACACTTGGTATTCTCAAAGTTCATTAGATATTTATTTTTAGGTTGAAAGAGGCAAATTTAGTTAAGAAAGACAAAGTAATAGATGAGAAATAAAAGGAAAAGGTCACCAGATATTTTCTAAAAATGGTTGTTAATATTCATATAATAGAATGTAATAATTATATGTAATATATAATTATAATTAGATAATATTTAGATAATAGTACTTATGTATATGCATTTAATTTTTCCCCCCTAATATCAGCCTTCTTGACTGTTTCTAAACTTTCACTGTTACAAATAATACTGCAGTGAACATCTAGGTCCATTTATTTGTGACACTCATTTCAAATAGCAGGCTATGCCAATACATTCTTTAGGATAAAGACTCCACAGTATGAACCTTCAGGAACTGGGAGGCCTGGATTCTGTTCCTGAACTAATGTGGTTCAAATTACATGACTCAAGCAAACGATACTGCAGATCTGGCTCAGTATCCTCACAGATAAAATGAAAGGCCTAAATAAGTATTTTTTCCAAGTTCTTTAATGCTATTGCTTTACAAATCTAAGCCAAAGCTACTCTTTATGAATATTATACTTTTTCATATACCCATAGAATTTTATAGTTTTAATTATTTTTGCCTCGACACATGTCAAGTACGAATATACATAGCAGATTTAGTGACAATAATAAAATAAAGACTGTTCTAGGTCTTACATGTGGAACTTCTAAGCCAGGCCCATTAGCAAGCACATTAGAGTAAGATTATTGCTAGCAATTAAGAGGAGAAAACAATAATTAAGCAAGCAGAATCACATGAGATGAGACTGTATATCATCTACAGAAAATCTGTAGCATACAGGTGGAATATGTAGTGAGAGAGAGGGATGTTTCATTGTGGCAAGTTTGAAATAGGAAATCCAAATTTTCCAGTTGAAAATCTCTCTGCAGTCAAGGGCGACTAAAGATAAAACAGGGGCAAAGGAAAAAAGAACAGAATAATTGAGACTGCCAGGGATCCCCCGAGGTCTGTTGCAAAGACTATTATTAAACCTAGTATTGTCATGCTTTAGCACTCTCTAAAACTCTGGCAAAGAACTGCCCCTGCTGGGTCACTGCTGCTTTATTCCACAAAGCTCAAAGAAATACCTAAATTTCAAAAACATTTTCCTCTTGGTTATGGCAATATTTAAATATAAGGGACAATGAGACAGCTCCATAAGCTCTCTTTTGGCAACAGCACTTTCCCTGGCACTGACTATGCAAACCTGACAAACACCGTGAAATTTTCTTCCAGGTTCTACCCGTAGCATGGGTAGGAGATTGGTTTCATGACCTGAGCCAAAAAGTCCCTTCCCAAGTCTACTTTCACCTAATGTAATGGAATGATCCATTTGAGGGAGGGAGGACACCTTTCAACCCTGACACTAGACCTCCCATGCAAATGAGATCTTATAAAACCTGGAATAAATGGTCTCCTCTGAGCAAAGTTCTAAAGGAGAGAGGAAGGAGCGATAGAAAGAGAGGGAGAGAGAGATACCAACACATGGCACTTGTTTTCCATGTACCTTCCTTCAAAGTGGAGTTGCCAAATTCTTATGTTCATGAAAATAATATTCACTATCTGATGAAAGTTGAGTTCTTAATAACTTGACCTTTAAAGGCAGAGTTAATTTCACTCAGAGAAACTCTCTTAGGGAAAAGGATTTCTCCAGAACAAGACTTTCCACAAAAGGTTTGCTTTGGGGAGAGTTGATATGCTCCAGGGGAAATTGGCCAGCCCCAAGTCTTAAAAAAGAGATGAAAAAAATTTTTCATCTCTTTATTTATTTATTTTTAATTTTATTAATTTATATATAAATCTCACATCTTTGTAATCCCAGGGATTCACCCCCCTCACCCTCCCCACCATTTCCCCCTGTTTCCCACTGCCCCAAGCTGTGTGCTTCAGTTTGGTGGTTAGCTTATTTTGACTTTTCCTCATGACTTTTGTTTACTTTTTTCCTATGTCCAATATATTAGTGAAACCATTTGGTTTCTGTCTTTTTCTTTTTGACTTGTTTCTGCTAATATGATTTCTTTTAAGTACATCCATGTTATCATAAAATCATCAAATTTGTCATTTTTAATTAATGAGTAATATTCCATAGTATATATACCACATCTTTTTCACCCATTTGTCTATTTTGGGACATTTCAGTTGCTTCTAAGTCCTTGCAATTATAAATAGTGCTGCGGTAAACATCCAAGCACAGGTGTCCCTTTGTACCCACAGTGAGGTCTCCTTTGGGTAGATTCCCAGAAGAGTGATTGCTGGGTCAAATGGTAGTTCCATTTTCATTAATTTGAGGGTCCTCCACACAGCTTTCCATAGTGGTTGGACCAGTTTACATTCCCACCAGCAGTGTAAGAGTGTTCCTTTCTCTCTACATCCTCGCCAACACTTGTTGCCCAATCTTTGGATGTAGGCCATTCTTACTGGTGTAAGGTGGTATCTCATTATGGTTTTGATTTGCATTTCCCTTACTGCTAGTGATGTTGAGGAGTTTTTCATATTCCTGTTCAGCCCCAAGTCTTGAGCCAACACTGAAGGTTGCCATTTCCCCAGGATCCCAGGAGAAGGACCTGCTGGGTACACCATTTGTGCTTTTCTCCCTCTGCCCCAGAGCTTGGTCTCATGCAGGACATGACTTTGTAGGCAACATTTTCAAGCTCAGTTAGGCAGAGTTTACCTGACTAGGTAACCATCTGTGTGCACAGAGGAAGTGGGGTTTTGATCTTGACAAATCTCTTTTTAAAGGTTCCTAGATCGTATGTTATAAAATAATAAGAATAATATTGATAAGAATAATATCCAGTGCTATCAAGTCCAGTTTTGTCCCACTCTCTTTGATGTCCATATCCACAACCATGCTCCAAGTAGTACTGCAAACTCCAGGCCCAGAGAGGCTCATGGCCTTGCCCATAGTAGGTGCCAGAGGCAAAAATTGCAGGCTGCATGGACTAAAGCAAGGTACTTGCAAATGACTGGCTGTAGCCCAGATATTAATTACTTTGTAGCACATAAATCATGCATGCATTTTATTATTCCTATAATTAAAACTAAAAATAATTTAAAAAATAATAAGCTTCCCCCCATGCACGCAACACAGGTTTCCAGAAGAGGATAAAAGCGTTCAAAAACTAGAGGCAACATCCGAATAAGGAGCCTGGATGAGATCAGTACTATTATTAAGCAATTTCACTTAAGACCCAGAGTTGTTCCCCATAGTAAACACACCTGTGCTTAAGTTAGCAGCCACAGATCCTTGAGGATTTCTGTATGCCTACCTTTTCCCTGGAGTCAAAGAAGGTGAACAAATATTGGTCCCTTATTTTCTCTATCTCACAGTATAGTCATAAACAAGGGGCAGAAACTAGAGAGATCTAGATTTTCAATATTATACTTTAAAAGCAAATCGCTTAGTATTTTCCCAGATCATGATGTGTACTTAACAAAAGGCAATGCAAAATAAACATTTTCCTTGAAGCCCATGAGCAAATCAGCTAGTTGGTTTCAATTAATGGTAAGGGCCCCATGTCGACAAGTGAGCAGACGTGGCCTTCTCCCCAGAGCCCCAGCTTCAGTTAGGAAGAACTCAACCTTCAGAACCAATTGCTAGGGCTGAAACCCTGCCTCTACTGTTTCCTGGAAGTGGCTCTATGAGGGATTACTAGCATCCCTGTGCATTTGTTTCCACATTTATGCAATGTGAATGAAACCATGCCCCTTCTCCTTTAGGGTTGTTGTGAGAATTAATTACGGGAAAATCTGGGTTATCCTAGGCACACAGTTTGCACTGTTGGGTTTTGCTGTTCCGTGTACATGCAGGTGGGGTGGGACTAGCAATTTTATAAAGAGTTGAGCTAATTTTGAACTAGGTAGAGTTTATAGATTCCATCCATACAACAAATCTTTATTGAGGAGGTATTTCGCAACTGTCTCAGTCCAGGTTAGATTCATCTTTGCTTCTAGTAGCTAAAGAAGAGTGTCGGAGATCTTGGAGGATTTTACAGGTTTTAATGCTCTCTCAGGGAGCCAGGTACACAGGCACACCAGGCAGGGAGGCAGGCTAGGCAATATGGGGAGCAAGGCATGAGATACTGGGAGGCATATCATTCCCTAGTCTCCCAGGAATCTTTATGCCCTTTTTCTGGGCCCTTGCTCTGGTGTTCTCCCTTTCTCTTCATATGCTCCCCTCCCCACAGGCTGATGCTGACCTTTCCTCCTCACCTCCTCAGCCCAGGTATGCCCGCTCACACATGCACACACTCATTGGGCCAGGTATGTACAATCATGGGGATAGTGGAACATCATAGATACTGGTTGCAGAGACTAATGGTGGAAGGGTATTAAAAATCCTGAAAACTCACATTCACCCTACAGGAGGTAACTCAGATGAGACATATATGAACTACTACATGCCCTAAGTTCCACCTTAAGTTTCCCAAAGAAAAAAGTAAGTGAATAAATCCGTAACTGCCAGTAACATTTATTGTCATTAAGGAGCTGGCAAGAAATAAGTAGACATAATGAATCTCTTATGCTACTTAGAGGGGTAGTAATAAGTTTTAGACATACAGTTAGGAAACTCCTCTGCAGAGATGCTATTTGATCACTCATAAAGGAGAAAGTTGGACAAATATGTGTGGAGAGTTTCCAGTTTAGGGAACCACTAAGGTGGGAATTGCAAGGTCAGGGAGGAGAAGGAAGGTGCTAGAGAGGAGATAGCAGGGAGCAAAAGGCTAGAAAATGAAGCAGAAGAGGCGTGTGGGATCACACTTGAAAAGGTCCTGTAGGTCATTGTGAGGACCTTGGATTTTTATCCCAATATATGAGAAATCATAGGCACCTTCTCAGCAGAGGTGTAACCATGATGCAACTTATTTAAGAATTTCTCTCTGGCAACTCTGTAGTGAAAAGCTAGGGCAGGAATGAGCTAAGCAGAGCAGAGGCTGGAGGTTGGCAGAAGGTTATTGTAACATTCAGGTGGGAGATGACAGTAGTTTCAAGTAAGATGGTAATGGGCCACAGGGTAATGAAGTGTAGTTGATTATGAATTATGTCTGAAAGGTAAAAGAAGAGCTAGCAGGGTTTGCTGGTGGACTCCAGGTGGTGTTTGAGCATAAGAAAGTGTCAGGAATGAATGTAAAGTGTTTTTGGCTCAAGCGCAAATAAGTGGTGCTCTGTTTTCTGAGATGTGAAGCTTCAGGATACTTTAGGGAAGTTCAATAGTCACTATGGAGCATGCTAAGTTGGGGAAGCATAATAGATGCTTTGGTAGGCAGTATGATGGCTCTCTACAGATGTGCACATTTCATCCCCTGAATTTATGAAAATGTTATTTTACATGTAAGACAAATTTTGGTTACACATGGAATGAAGGTTACTAATAAGTTCATCTTAAAATAAGACTATCATGGGTGAGCTTGTAGGGATTAGTGTAATCACATGGATCCTTAAAAGTAAAAGAGAGAAGCAAAGAGTCAGGATGAGAGATATGATGTGACAAAGACTGATCACTTTTTGCTGACTTTGAATGTGTAGGATCCTTGAGTCAAGAAATTCACCCAGCTTCTCAAAGTCAGAAATATCAAGAAACAGATTCTTCCCTAGACTCTCAGGAAAAAAAACACACAACCATCTGACACCTTGATTTTAGCCCAGTGAGACCATTTTGAATTTTTCACCTTAAGAACTAAAAAATAATTTGTCATGTTAAAGCATTAGGTTTGTAGCAATTTGTTATAGCAGCAATAGGAAATTACTACAGATGGTCACATACCATCAAAATCATGACTTAAAAACAGCCATTAATTCTATTTTTTTTGTTTTTTTAATTGAGATAATATTTGAATACACCCATTAGATATTGCCACCATAAAGTACCTAGCGCCAAATCACCACCAGAGTTCATTTTGTTTTCTCTCCTCTTTCTTCTTACTCTTCTTTTTGACCTTCCCAACTCTGGATACTTCAGTTCTATAGTCAGCTTTTAAGGGTTAATATTTAATCTTGTATTTATCTGATTCTTAGCTTTTAAGGGTTAATATTTAATCTTGTATTTATCTGATTCTTAGCTTAGTTTCTGTATATTCCACATATGGTGATACCATCTGATATTTGTCTTTCTACTGACTTATTTCATTTAGTACTAACCGTTCCCACTCCAAGCATGTTGCTGCAAATGGCATGGTCTTTTCTGATCACTGAGAAGTATTTTGTATATATACCACAACTTCTTGACCCACCGGTTTATTAAGCACTTACGCGCTTGTTGTTGCCATAACTTAACCATAATAAATGATGCTGCAATAAACATATGACTGCAAGTTTCCTTTCAAATTAAAAAAATTGGGACTTTTTGAATGGGAAAAAGTGATATATCTATATCTATACTTAGATAAAAGGGAAAAATCAGAACTATTCTGGGGAAATTGGCAGGTTTGTTCATTCTACCCTAGTTGTAGGAGAGGCAGTTGCTTTGTGTTTTTTTGTCTGAAAGAGATGTGGGGTTTGGAGGATTAAATTTGAGAGGTTACCCCAGTAAGATAGTATTCAAAACTGTGGAACTGAATAAGGTCACAAAGGAATGCATTTTGTAAGGGAAGAGAAAATATCCAAAGGTGGAACCTAACTTTAGAGGTTTAGGGAAAAGGGGGAAATTTAGTAGGAAAAAATAGGAAGACATATCCAGTGAAGTAGAAAGAAAACCAGGAAAAATGTAAATCCAAGTGAAAGAAGTATTTCAAGGAGACAGAATTGACTGATTGTATCAAATGGGGTGACTGAAGTGTGAGGTCAAAAAAGAAGGAAGTGATAATGTGGAGATCATAGATTACCAGTGGTCTTGAAACAGTGATATTATAGAGTGGTGGGGGCTAACTTGATAAGGCTGGGTCAAAGAGGGGTTAGGCAGTTTCTAAAAGTTTGGAAATAGTCAATTTGTATATATAGAAAAATGGCTCAGGAGAAACAAAATATTCAATGTAGAGAAAATGTTAACTTCTGGAGCAAAGTTTTTGAATAGGTAAGAGAAGAGTTTCCTTAGAACATAACTGAAAGATTTGGTCTTTATCGGTTGTGTGGGGAAAGACATTAATAATGAGAGTAATATGTGTGAACGAGCTTATATATATATTACATATAGATACATGTAGTGTATATATGCATATGTATGAGGCAGTATATCTTTTTAGGAGGAGGAAGAAAAGTTTTGCTCATTGTTTTCAATTTTAAAATGAAATAAAGTCATCAACTGAGGGTGATGGATGAAGGAGTGGAGAAATCATGTTAAAAATTTTAAATAACGGAGAATAACATACCACAGAATAAAAGGACTTGATATTCATTGAATTATTTGTCAGTGACATGACAAAGCTGACAACAGAACATCTACCAACCCCTGCCCCCCCAAACCCACAAAAATCTACTACAGAAAATATGAAACAGAAGGGACATAAATTCTAACTTGTTATGGGCAGTGTAAAGAACAGATATTTTAAGAAGGAGAAAATAAAAACAAAGACAAACTGTTAGCACTCAAGAATAGCTGAGAATGTCACTTTAGCCATTTAATTTCTGCCAACCTAGCATTGCCAGCTTGCGTGAATATGCTTGTTCTAGTTGACACTGACATACACAATATTTATTCTCCTTCATGAGTGCAATATTTCATCCATTTATGGCTGTGACTTCTTTTTTGTTAATACTAATCATTTGGATGTGACAGGTAAATTGTATTTTTTTGAGGAATAGCTATGCCACTGCAATATTCTCTCTCCCATCCTCACTTCCTACTTCCCTCCATCCTTCTCTCTGTCTTGTCGATTCTATCACCTGCGACATATATGCTTTCTTCTCTCTTCACAACACATCCCATAACGTGTCTTTAATTTGCCAAAGTTTGAACAGAGAGCAGCCTGCACGCTGCTCAGCTGTGCTATTTCAGCACCACGGACAGTAGCCCCCAAGTTAATCCTCAGTGCATCCCAAAGAGGAACTTTCTGGTTATGCTCAGTACTGGGCACCGTGACAGGTGCTTAATAATAATCATTCCTTGCCCTCAAATACTTAGAGTGCAAATATAATTCTTGAATTAACAGATATCTAAATTGAAACCGCAATGAATTTCTTGGCCAAGGAAGAGGGGTAGGGAAGAGTGCTTTAGGTAGAACAACAGCATATAATAAAGCCTAGAAGCAAGAGGGCAAGACTCACCTAGAGAACTGAAAATAGTATTGTACAGCTAAAACGTGAGGAGAATAAGGTGTCAGGAAGGAAGAGAGAGGGAGGTCTTATGCTATGTGATACAGATATGGGTAAAGTGCTAGGGGAACACAGATGAAGGAATAATTATGAAGTAGATGGGATGACAAAAGTTACAGTGAAATAATAAGATTTAAATTTGTCCTTGATGATATATGGATTTTTTTTAGAGCCCAGCAAGGATGAGGGGATGAGAGAGGTACAGAGAATATTCTTCCTGGAGCTGTGTTATCCAACATGGTAGCTCATTGCCATATGTGATTGTTGGCAATTAAATTGAATATTGCCAATAATAATTATGTAACATAAATTCTGTTATAAATTATAAATTCTGTTCCTTAGTCACATTGGTTACATTTCAAGGGGGTAAATACACACATATGGCTACTGGTTATCATGTGACTAGTAACTACACTAACAGTATAAAGACAGAACATTACCCTCATTGCACTGAATCTTTTGAACAGAGCTAGATTGGAGGAAATAGCACATACATAGGATCAGAAGCTTGCATGTGTGTGGTATGCTCAGAAAATGATGACAAGTCATGGGAGCCCTAGCAAAAAGGGATAGATGAAAGTGACTGGGAATGATACTAGAGAGATTAGTTAGAGTTGGGGTACAAAGGGCATTTTAAGTTATTCTAAAGGAAGGTAGAGTTATCTATTTTAGCATTGGGGAATGAATTAATATTTACAAAGTTAATTCAAATAACAGCTACAAAGTCTGGAAAGAATTGTGGTCAAGGAGAAGGCAGGAAGAACAAGTCAGTTGGCCTTTGCTAAGTGCTTTTTAATTAAACACCTTTATCATGCTGCCTGATATTCACTAGCTCCTATTGCCTATAATTAAATTCAATGTTCTCTGTCTGGTTTTTAAGGTCTTTATCTTATTGTTCTCAATTGCTCAACACATTATTTATACCTCAATGATGATAAAAGTTTCATTCTTTGCCTTATGAAAATTTGCACCTATTTCTGTTTCTTGTGGTCTCTGAATGGTCTTTGAGAGTAAAATCATGTCTTATGGTAAATAAACCCCCATAGAAGATCCTTACAAACTCATAGGAGTAACAGTCATAAGTGGGATGACCCTTCTAGGTTGTGGTTCTCATGGACTGCAGAGTAATAGTTTTTGTAAAGTAAACAACTAAAGTTCTACTTTACTTATTGATTATGAAACTGCTGACTAATAAGATATACAGCATTCCCACTGGTCCCTACTTCACTTGGTCTATAAGCCAGGATCCTAGAAGGAAACAGAATTTCAGTAAAATGCCTAACTAAAATGGAAGCTAATAAAGAGATTGTTTATAGAAGTGCCGGCATAATTAAGGGAATTACAAAATTGTTGAGTGGCCCAGATCAGCAATAATGAGAAACTCCTGTTGTCTCAGGTCTGAAGAAAAAGTGGGGGAAATACTCTGGGCAGAGACCACTAAAAACTGTAGATAGGACAAAGGGGCCCCCTGCTTGGAGCCATAGAGTAAGAAGGAGGAGAGTAGGAGAGTAAGAAGGATGTATCAAGGCTCAAAACATGGAGGAAGCAAGTAAGAAATGTCTCTCTCTTAAATTTCATCCCCCATCCTCTTGTCAATACCTCTCTTATATTGGCTAAATGTAGACAAAAGTCAGACAGTAAGGGATAGACACATGATATAAGCTATAGGATCTGGGTAGAAATAGACACAAAATAACATAATTAGGATTATGGTTGGCTAAGCGACAGTCAACTAGGATAATGGTGGGTGAAATGATTTAGAAGTTTATCTCAGGTTTGGAGTTCAAATTTGATGTATAAGCTCATAATGATTGGGGACCCAGGCTATTTCTAAGCAGATACAATCTTTCCTCAGCATATTATTTCATGGTCCAAGATTGCTGCTTGAACTCCAGATATCATGCTGGCATTCCAGCATGTAGAAAGATGAAAGAGAAGGGAAGAAGAGCGTACTTTCCTTAAGGGTACCTGTTTGAACTCACGCTTAATATTTCTACTTGTATCTCATTAACCAGAACTTAGTCATGTGAACTCACCTAACTCCAAAGGGACTATGACACATGTGCCAAGAGATTTTGTGTCAAACTAACAATCAATTCTCTTATTAAGCAAAAGAAGGGGATTGGACAGAGGAGGACAATTAACTCTTTGTTAGAGTCTTGGAGGAAAAATTCCAGTTCATGACATGTTAGAAATATTCCAAGGCTGAGTCAGAAACTCCTCAATTTAGAATAACCAGTAGACTACACTCATAAATGGTAATGACAATGTGTATCATGACACACCACGTGTCTTTTTATGAAGTAATGGTTACTTATTTAACAATTTGTAAGGGGAATCAAATTTGCTGTGTAAGAATAATAAATATTTGATGAGAAAATGCCAGTTGGAGATATTTTCCAAAGAAGATTCAAAGATTCATTCCTGGAAACTATGCTGTCCATACATATTATGGAGCCAGCTGGTTTGATACAGAGGCAACAGATCATGTTTTCTGAGCTGAGGGATAATTCTGCATTTAATAAGATGCTCTAAAACATGGCTCACTAATTCTTATGAAGAGTCCCAGTGGCTGTCACAGTTCTAGCACATATGTTGACTGTCACAGTTCTAGCACATATGTTGACTGGCTCAGCTCCATGTCTCTTGCTTGGTGATGTACAACTCTTTCTCAGGTACTTCTGCAGTCTGTGCCTCCTGCTCTGGCACTCACAGGTCTGGTCCCAGAGGTATGATAGTGAAGACTTTCCAGCTCACCTGTGAGCCTCCTTCCATTCCTCAGTATATACAGGTTCTCGCTCCCTCCTTCTCTGGGCTGCTGCTAGTGTATATTGCCAGAGATATCTATCTCCTTCTCCCCACTGGCAGCCTTTGTAGGTTTTGGGCATTCTGATCAGAGGAAAGGGAGAACTTACATTCTGGAAGAAGCTACTGTGTGTTCTCCCATAGGCATATTTTGAAGAATGGACAGAGTTACTGTGAGCTGGAATGTTGGGGGAGGATAGAGAAACAAGGAACCATTGGGTGGGCCCTTGGCATGTGGGTAGCAGTGGGCTTACATGGAGAGACAGGGAGGGTAAGCTGTGACCAGAAGCACTGGGGCAGGAATGAATATTTGGCTTAGGAACAGTCAGGAAAACAGTCCAGCTGGGAAAGAGGGTTTTTGTAGGAGTGTTAAGAGAGGGTTTTTGTAGGAGTGTTAAGAGTAAAGAAAGTTTGTGGAGGATATTGGATGCCAGGCTAAGGAGCCATCAAGGTTCTGAGTGGAAGAATCATTTAAAGAAAATAGGAAATACTATCTAGAAATAGTGTGTACAGTACATTACTTATGGGGTGAAGGAGACAGCCCCTGTATTTGAGAACCTACACAATTTTCTGAGTTGGATTTATAGCAATGCAGTTGAGTGTTCTATTCATGACCTCTAGAAACTGCTCCCATAGGGCAAATGATGTCTCTTTATTCAGCAACTACGTGAAGTGAACTGCAACTTCACAGGTACCAGGGTTTGATGTGTCATCTGCCACCTATCCATTATGGTCCCTGACCTCTGATGGGAAACCATCCTTCACCCAGAATCAAGAACCTGCTGAGAATGAGGTAGCTGGGGTTGAGCTGGGAGGGCACAGAAGGAAACATATCCGGGGTTACAGTCCTAAATGAAGCACAACAAATCTACTGCCAGACTCTGCACCGGATACTAGGTTCTGTGTTCAAGGAGGCTGGGCTTTAGAGACACCTGTGGAGGCAGTGGGTCCCTGAAGAGAGCATGATATGTCTAGGTTATTTGGGGGGAGGTGTGCAGAGGGGGTGTTGAAGCAAGCTCTGAAGGTGGGGCTAGTTTGAGAAAAGTGGGAAATCTAGCTCTAGACAAGGTTGAACACTCTCAGAATCCTTCACTTCCCAGCTCCAAAGGAATGATCTGGAAATTGATGTAAGAGACCTGCTGAGACCACTGCCTGTCTGAATGTTTCTGATTCTTGCCCATTACCCCTCTCTCAGCTGCCCCCAGGGCCACTGCTCCTGCAATATTGTCACCTGCTCCTCAGCTTTTAGCCCTCTCCCTGTCCTGGTGGCTGGACTTGATTAATTCTTTAAACTTGGTTATTTCTTTAGTCCACATAAGCTCATGCTGCAACCTGCTCACACTGGTTGCCAGGCTAAGGAGCCATCAAGGTTCTGAGTGGAGGAATCATATAAAGAAAATTAGGAAATACTATCTAGAAATAGTGTGTACAGTACATTACTTATGGGGAGAAGAAGACAGTCCCACACACTCCCTGGAGCACTCCTCACCCTCTTGGCCAGTTCTCCTCTCTGTTAGCAAACAAGCTCTCAGGAGCCTCCTGCCCAGCCCTGCCTCAGGGGGCAAGGACACTAGCTTGGACCTGAAATGGATAGCTGCCCCTTTTTGCACAGGCTAGGTTGATACTTAACCTGGGAAGGTGTACAGGGACAAGGAATAAAGAAAGATCAAATCCTTTTCAAATGGTCAGGTTAAGAATCAAGACCTTTTCTGTAGTCAAAGAAATCCTTGACTTGTCTAATTAGTGAACCAACCAGTTAATCAGCTTTTCAAAAGCTAGTTATTTGATTAATCAGACAAATCACTCATGTTTCAGCTTTTGACCCCTGTGAAAACATGGCCTATATGCCAGTGGGCAGATCCACAGTGACCTACCCTCAACTCTGGACCAGCATAGCTCTGTCCTATGCTTTTAACATTTTGTTCTATTTTAAAAATGAGGGAGATGACTCTAAAGCCAAGTGCAGACTTTCTTCAGTGTCACCAAATTCCAGTCACCCAGAAAAGGATAGGGGTTGAAGTTCCATTTTATTTTGGGTAGGCTATGATGTAGGTTATGACGCTGAGGCTGCAGCCCAAGTTGAATACCCGCTGTACTTCCTTGACCAGACAAGGCCATCCTGAACCTCAAAGTTCCTTCTTCTCCAGGAAGAGGACCTTTGCTCTGCCTAGAAATGCTGTTGTCTTCACCAAGTGTCTTATTTTCCCCATTTAGTAATTGAGAGATAATGGTCACTAGGAAGTAAAAGTGCTTTTTCAAGACTCACTTTATGTGCATGAAAAATGAGAAGCAGTGGGATCTAGAGAAGGTAGGAGTCCATGAGTACTTCTTATTAAAATGCTTAGAATTATGGCATTATAGAGCTGGAAGATTTTTTAAAATGTATCCAATGCTTATTTTACAGATAAGAAATCCAAGAACCAGGGAAACAGGGACGTACCTGTGATCCTGCAATGAGAATGTGACAGGGCAGAATCCCAGCTGACTTTTCATGCCCAGATGAAAATTCTCCCCTTGATACCAGGCTCACATCCCAACTGTAGGATTTTCCTTTTACCTGAACAAAAATTGTGATCAAACAACTCACAATGCATATATAAACTAACCACTTAATAGTTATTGGCAAAATTCTGTACCAGACACCAGGACAGGGAGAGGGCTAAAAGCTGAGTAGCAGGTGACAATATTGCAGGAGCAGTGACCCTGGGGGCAGCTGAAAGAGGGGTAATGGGTAACAACAAGAAGCATTCAGACAGGCAGCTGGTCTCAGCAGGTCTCTAACTATTCCAGTATGTGGTCTCATTGACTCCTTAAAACTCTTCTGCAAGCAACAAGAGAGCAGGGATATTTTTTGGTCCAGGAGTGGCCGTGGAAATTCTTTCTCATTAGGCCTGGCACCAAGTGTAAATAAGCAAAGAGGAGATGATGGTTTTGTGGGGCAAGGGCTGCTAGGCTCTCAGGGACTCTCAGAGGTAGAGGCTGAAAGAAACTGGTAGTTAATTGCAGGGGGGTTGCTGATGGCCTTGGTGGAGACTCTGAAACCTCCTGTTGGGGTGAACAGATACAGTAGTCCAGTTAGCCTCTGTATTTGAGGCTGTGCACTTCTGTAACTCTCTCTATGGGAAGAGTTTGGATAGTATATTTGGATGGTTAGTGCTATTAGGGGTATGCAGGGTTTTTTTTTACAACATATGGTAGGGGCACCCATTTCAGACTTCTGGGGGATACAAAGATGGCTTTAATGTTGAATCAAAAGGGGAAATAGTAAGAGCTAGCAAACGAAAGTGAGAAGAAATCTTTCCCATGAAAGAGAACAGGATGTGTCAAAACCCAGAGGCGAGAGAAAAGCCTGTGAAGAGGCTGCTGGCTGCTTCTGGTGGCTGGAATCAGACTGCAGGAGCTGTGAGGAAAGACAGGGCTGAAGCCAAGTGTGGGGCCAGATCCCCAATGGCTCCGAATGCTGCCTTGAGCAATTTCAGTGGAAGGCATCAGAAGGTCAGTATGCAGCCAGCCTGGCTCAAAGAGGAGAGAGGCAAATGGGATGTGCTAGGGACACCTGCTCTATGGAGCTGAGCAGCTCAGGGTGGGGAGGCAGCGCTCACAACTGCAAGGAGACCCACTGTCCTTGAGGATTGCATGGTTGGCTTTTAGTTTTAGGATGCCAAAGATGTGGATGTGTCAGTGCTAGTGTCAAAGAACTAAGGGAAGAGGTCAGATGAGGACTTCACACAGAGGACTCCCTCTGCCCAAATGAAAAGGATGGTAGTGCAAGACCAAAGCGTATGCAGGCATGGTGGTGAGGGGCTCCTCGCTAAGGTTTCATGGTTCTGTTTTGTTTTTCCTGTCAAGTAAGAGTCATATTAGAGAGTGAGAGGGGACAATAGTGGGGGGAAGTTCTAAAATCATGGTGGATAGTGGCAGTTGCTGGGGGAAAAGAAGATTCTGGAGCAGTAGTGGCACTCACATGAGCTCACAGATGCTGACTCTGACTCCATGAGTGGTTCCTCCAAAGTCCAGTGGTGAACATGTGAGCAGAGACTCTGAGAGTTGAGCTGATGGAATATTGGGGGGGGGTTGCCAGGGGATCAATGTGCAATGGATGATGAGAACTAAGATTTGCAATGAGAGTGACTTTTAAACCCAGCCCCAGGGCCTGAGCTGGGTAGGTATAAAGGGAGTGGGAGTGGCCTAGGGACAGGGTCAAGTGTGAGGGTAGGGGAGCTCAATGTGGCTGACATGTCAGTGCAGGAGCAATGCTCTTTTGAGGGGCTAGAGGCAGAGGTTCCAAGTAATGATCCCCCTGAGTAGTCAGAACTTGACTCTAGGTAAAGTCAGAGGAAGGACATGAGAGGTTAGATGTTGGTAGGTCCTCCTGTGGACACTGAAGTCATGGAATCTTGACAGGCCCCAGGTGGAGATGAGTACAGTGAGCTTCCCAGTGCATCTGTGTGAATGAGGGCAGTTGTGGGGGACATGATGATCTTGGTGGGGAGAGAGGGTAGGGAAAAGTCTGACCTGGAAGACATGAGGCAGCAAGAATAGCATCCTGAGTTGACAGTCCTCTTTCCCTGAGAGTGACTGAGGAGTGACATGTACAGTGTGGAGGTGGGACTTCACCTATTGTTGCTTGGGCACTGGTGAGGGTAGAGAGGAAGGGGTGGGGACACTGGGAAACTGAGGATCCAGGAAGATAAGAACCACTTCCATTTTTTAGGACCCACTACATGCCAGGCCCATGCAAGAACTGAATGTATTGCTGTCACATTGTTTCTGTGGGGAAAGCTGGTTTATCTCAACTTACAGCCCAGTGAACTAAGGAACGTTAATAGATATGGATAATGTTGATGAATATGTCTTACATGTTCATAAGGTATAAATATGACAATCTTCTTCTTATGTGGTAGTATCAGTTGTAGGACTTGTTGCTGAGGGAAACTTGTTTGTTCTTCCTTTGGGTTTTTAGCTGCAAAACAGTTATTAAAGTGATCAATATTGACCAATTTGCTGTTGTGTCCTTAAAAGAAATGTCTCAAACATTTTTCTACCTGAAGAGCAATTCCTTGAACTAACCTAACTCAGTAAGAAACCATTGCTCAAAAGGAATGTCAAGTTAAATGGTTACAAATACCTTTCCTTGTCTCACCCAAACAATTTTGAAAATCAGAAAAGAAATATTTTCCTTTTATGGCTAAGTAGGATGCTGCCAACAGAAGCTTAATTATGAAATGATAAAATTAGACCATTAGATAGTCAGATGAATTATAATTAGTTGGAGGCAAAGGCTATAGAATGTCAAGAGAAAGCTGGTGAATAG
This sequence comes from Uropsilus gracilis, assembly GCA_004024945.1. Taxonomy (NCBI): domain Eukaryota; kingdom Metazoa; phylum Chordata; class Mammalia; order Eulipotyphla; family Talpidae; genus Uropsilus; species Uropsilus gracilis. The sequence goes on along the minus strand of PVHY01000625.1, from coordinate 52,450 downwards.
CACTTGGTCCTGGAATAATGAAACCTCTAAAATGGTGAGATTCAATTTTGGTCCATAGTTCAATCATCACTTCTCATTTTCAGTGCTCTGTGTAATCATGACCACTATCATGGCATAATAAAATGTCATTTATTCTACAAAGACTTGCAGGGTGAAAAAAATGTAATCATAACCATGAGTTCTACTTCTACAAAAAGACTTTAGCTTATGAATAGTGGAGGTAAGAGATGTTGCCAGAGAATGGAAAACATTTTTTCTTAAATAGAGAGTTACTCCCGTGACCCACTACATCTAAACACTGATCCCTTTAGGTCACTGTAGCTTATGTGTCTACCATTGTCTGCTATCTTTCATAGCCTCTCTCAAGAATGAATGTTTTGTTTCCACTCACAATCAGATAAAAGATCATGATGAACCTGGGAGACTGCACCAAGAGTTTCCAAGAATCCGATGTATTGCTCCAGGCTCCTTAGGTCAAGCAATTCCAAAAGGCAGTCAAGAATTCACCTGGGGGTGAGCTGCACATTTTGTGTGGTGTTCAGGAAAAAGGCAGAAATTTTTGTTGTCTGTTATGGTATTTTCAAGAATAAGAGATTACAGGCTAAAATTGTGACAGATATCCATTACGAATTAAGAATTTTTTTCACTTGGATAAATTATATATGTGTGTATATATATATTTATATAAATATATATGTATATATGTTATTTATTTTTTATTATTCATTATTTATTTATATCTTATTTGTTTATTTATAGGTTTATATATACATTGAGTTAGCATTGGTTTACAACACTATATATGACTTAGGGAGTTAGGCTCATACCGCCTCAGATGTATGCCACTCCACATACCCACCACCAAAGCACCTGTAGTCCTTACCATAGACGACTGGGGTCCTTCCCCCCTTTGTTCCCATACCCAAAAGCCAGGTCTGGGGGAAGGCAGAAGAGCCTCTTCCAGTGCAGAGAAAAGTGGACTTCTCACTTGTTGCTCCCCACTCCCCAGTGCTGGGCCCCTGAGTGCTATCTAGAAACAAAGAGTCGACAGACAGAGGCCCAACTTGGTGAAAACAAACCAATCTTCCCCACAGTCATGACAGAATTCTGCGGGTGTAAAGCACAACACAGAATGACTGTTCAGACTGATTTATTTTTAAAAATGATTACAGTTGACTCAGGACAATTTAGGAAATATTTGCAGATAAGATTACATTTGAAGAACTGAAATTCCAGTCAGTCAATAAAGCAGGGAGAGTATTCTAGGCAAAAATTGCAAAATACACAGTGCCATGGAGATTTGGAAAGTGGGCACGCAGCGCAGTTGGAATGCAGAGGGGGGGAAGGGCACTGAAGCAGAGAGAGTTCCAGAAGCCCTTTCAGGTCAGATCAGCACAGATTTAATTAACACTGGTCCTGCCAATTCACACCACTGGAGTTCACAGAAGATTTTTGGAAAGGATTCATTCCCTGAGTTTCTTCATTTTGGTTTGTTATTTACCACTTAACAAGTTCACTTATTCAATAAATCTTTGCTGAGGCTGTAGCATACATAGTTAATAGTGCACATTTTCGGGGCATTTATATAAGCCAAGCTCTGCACAAAGTGCTTTCTGTGCACTGCTCTATTTAAATCTCCTCGGGCCTTGAAAGGTTGGTACCATTGGAATCAATGAGGAAACAGCACAAAAAGGTATCTCGCTCAAAGCCACCAAGCCAGGAAGAGATAGAACTAAAATACAGCCCAGAAAATAAGACTCTCCGCCTGCCTTCACCACAATTGGGGACCAGAAGTCGCCTGTTCTTCCAGGACCCTCTCCCTCTCCCCCTCACTTCTTACTTCCTTTTTTAAAATTTCAAAAAAGCATGCATAACTCTGTCAAATCATCATCTGAATATGTCATTTGTTAAAAGAAAGGGAGTTAAAGTATCATGTAGAAAATCCTAAGTTTCCAGATCAAAATCTCCTGAAATGAACATGTAATAGCTGAATGGAAAGTCACAGCATGTGGTGGTTATGAAATCTCCTGCTGACCTCATTCCAGTCCCAGGAGTATTCTACCCACTGCAGATGGGAGAGCTGAGACCTGGGTGGTGTTAAGTAACTCCTCTAAGTTCAAGCAAGTGAAAGGCCGAGCCAGGACAGAGCACTCTGGGGCCCAGCAGCTCCTTGCCCTTGACCGCACTTTAACCCTTCACGGTTCACACAAACCAGCTAGCAGCCTCCAAGTTGGATAAGGACCAAGGACAGAGCCTTGCGAAGCTCCAAGCTTCAACCTCCTGCGGCTGATGTTTAGTCCTGGAACTCAGGAAAAAAACAATTCCTGCCGTTCACTTTGCCAAAAAGACTGTTTTGTGTATTTAACCTCTAAGGAAAACCGAATTCTTTATTTCTTGAGTTCCAAGAAATGGGAAAATGTAAATTTCTTAAAAATTAAGAAAAAAAGTAGGGATTTATTCCTGGTTCCATAATTACATTAAAACTCTTGGCTTTATACAAGTAACTTTATTACCTCCCCGTAGACTGGAGCCTCACTAACCCACTGCTGGGGACCTGTGGCAAAAACAGAGATTTTAATTGCTCTTTCTTTGAGAGACCAGAGGTCTCTTTCTGCTTCTCCAGGAAGGATTTATCAACAGGCTTTTCTTTCCATTAATGATATTCCAACACACAAAGATGCTTCCCTAGTTTCTTTTGGTGAAAACACACAATAACCAAGCAAAAGACTGAGTCTATTTTGGGATACCATGTTAGAGGAATTGAATGAGCAAATGAATTATAGAGGCCATTCACAGAGTTGAGGGCAAACTGCCAAAAATTGAAGACAAACATCTTTAACAGATTCCATCATTGGTTTAATTCTCTATCATCTTACTTTGCTCCTCTGTCCCAAAAGGTGGATATAAATGATCTTATCCATGTGCACAACTGCTGGATGAACACAAACTCAGCTGCAAAAACCCAATGACAATTGAGGGCTAGAGCTCTTCTCCATGAATTTCCTTTGAGTAATAAAGAATGATAGAAGGGCAATAGGGACTGTTTCATTTCACTGCTCTCTGAATGAGGCTGTCATAATTAAAGGAGCAGACCTCAGCTTTGGCCTTTCTCTGAAACCCATAACCCAGCACCAATGGAGAACTGGATCATAAAGCACAAGATGCTTAAAGGGGAATAAGCTGGCAATTCAAAGCAGGACCGTCCAAGACACTGTAATAAATTATCCATCTGGAGGGAATTGAGAACAACTTGCTTAAAGGGGAAAGCAGACTGGCTGAAAATTGGATTCAGTTCAAAGCCAGATGACATCCTTTTGCTGGAAAAACATACAACTACTCAAAACAGGGGAAAATGTGCTTCAACTAAAGTTTCTCAAAGTGTGACCAATCACTTACTGACACAAATCCTCAGGTTTGTCCTGCTGTGTGTTCAGACCGTCGAACAACAGGAAGAAAACCAGTCACCCAGCACCACACAAACTATCCAGCAGATTGTGCAAAGTTGCTCTGCTTTTATCTCCAAATCATCTTCAAGGTGACTCAGAGCAAGTCACAGCCAGATTATTGGACTCTCCTCTATCTTCTCTCCCACTATTGCTTCAGGTCACTCAGGCTTTGCCAGATTCACAACCCTGGGACCCTGGCCCCATCCTGTGGGGTGGGAGTGGATCCCTTCAGTTTTGGGGGGAGTCTATCCTTGGTCCTTCCAAATTCTTTAGCACAGGACATCTCTGAGATGAGCAAAATTTTCTCAGGTTGTGTGTCTCACACTAAGGTCATTGAGCCCAGGAATGTGATAGTTTATGCCAGACAATGCCAGACACCACATAGAGGGTATACATAAAGCATCATGTGCTTACAGATTGGACTAGAGTATTATTAAGATGGTCAGAGGTTTATTATGGAGATGAAAGCAAAATCGTATAAATTTTGGGATTAAAATTAAAATTGACAAAGAATACATCGTAATGTTAACCTCAGGTTCCTGAGGGGTGGGAATATATTCAAACCAGGTGATGCCAAGACCTGAGGTTTGCATGGAGCAGGGTGCCAAAGTAAGAGGAAGACCTATCAATTTCTCCGGAAGAGAGGCAGCCTCTTGAATAATATACCACAGCTCTTGACCTGAATAGCCCCCCTTTTCATTTTCAGAAATTTCCTAAGTGGACACTGTCTGTATAGGCTGTTTTCAAGAGACAGCACACCAAGCACCACCCCAGCCTCAGTGCCTGCATCTGTTAAGGACAGTTGCTTCAGATGACAGGGAATTCTCTGGAGCAAATCCAGGGGAGGAGGGTCTGGACTGGGGTGTGGAAAGCTCTTGAGAACCCATAGTTCCAGCAAAGAATTCTGGGACCCTCCTCCCAAGCCCCTTCACAGCCTATGCCCCTCTCAACATTTCAACTTCTATTTTGGTGAAACACCCTTACCCCATCCTCTTTCACAGTGTTTCTTCAGAAAATTATCTCCAATTTCAATTTTATGTCCTCAACAAGTCCTGATGAACATTATCTACTCTTGAGAAATGAGAATGAGCCACACGCTCCAGGGCTGACAGTTCAAAGAGAAATTTTTTTAAAGAAAAGAAAAGGGAGAAAGCAATGTTCCTCTCATGTTTCTGAAACACAATCTGTGCACCGGGGTACGAGGCCATTCATTCACCTCTCTGAAGCTTGAACTGTGCTTTGCAATACAGTCCATGGCCATCCACAAGAAACAGAACTTGTTGCTTGCTTGACATATACTTGATGAATTGCTATTTCTGGAACACAGGCCAACCACATCCCTTCAGTAGAATCTCAACCCTGGAAAAGCAACAAAAAAGGTAAATTATTTTAGATGGACAAGGATGACATGGAGACAAAGTCTCCCCACTGGTATAAATCTCTTAAACATTTATGATATGTAGAATGTCCTCTAGGTGTACAGCTGAAAGTAGCAAACTCTCTCAATAAAAAAAGTCACCATAGCTTCAGGGGCAAATTCAGAGGTGAATTTCTAGGATGCGTTCCAGGAAGCACTAGTTTTTTGAAGTACTCCACCAAAAAACACTCCCATGTTCAATTAAATTAGAAAAATACTGCATACACAATATCTTCTCTAGGACACTCACAGTGCACTCTAGACTGAATTATCTGGAAGTATGTTCCTAAATTCCCAGTTATTAAGAGTTTCCCTGAATATCATAGTTACTGATCTCCAGTTTAAGCTGGAGATGAATTCTTGTATTCTTGGTTGTGCTCCAAGAATACATTTTGTGTAATTTCAAGTCTCTCACATCTACTGTGACTTGACTGTGTTGAATATACTATGTGTATTCAAAAAGAATTCTGCAGTTGTCCAATGTAGCTTACTAAAAATCTAAAATGTTAATAACATCAGGGTGTTTATTGTTCAGAAATTCTACTGCTGATTTTTTTTGTCCAACTGTTTATCCAATTATTTATAATTTTGGAATTGTCTATATTTCTCTAATTTATCCATTTCTACTTCATGTATCTTGAGGTCTGTAATTGCATGCACTGATATAGATGTAATCGGTGTGTCTCCTGATGAACTTCTCCTTGTGTCACTGTGGAATATCCTCTCAATCTCTGGCAATACTCTCTCTTTTGAACTCTATTTTTATTTCATGTTAAAATTGACACTCTGCTTTCTGATGTCTACGATTTTCATGCTATATCTTTTATTTCCAATCTACTTGTGCCATTATATTTAAAGTGTGTCTTGTTTGCAGAATATAGCAGATTCTTGCTTTTCATCTAATATATTAATCTGTATTTTGACCGGAGACTTTAGACTATGTAGTGTAACTATTAAAATGATTGGATTTTCATCTGTTATTTTGTCAAATTTTTCTTTCTGTCTCTTCGGGTTTTGTTCCTTTCCTTTGTTCTTATCTTTTTTTGGATTACTTAAATATTTAAAAAATGTTCCATTTTAATTTATTTTTATTTTCTTTTGACTATATTTTATTCATTAGTAGTTGCTCTAGATTTTAAAATATACATATCAAATATACATATCAAATCTTTCAAAGTCTATTGAGAGTTAAAATTGAAACCAAAATTAAACATTGCAAGCTATAATCTTCCCACACTGATCTCTATGTCATGTTGTGAAATGAATTATATGTGCATATATTATAAACTATGAATATAATTTTATAATTTTGCTTTCAACAGTCATACATATTTTAAAGAACTCAAGGAGGAAAATGATCTTTTATGTTTGCTCAGATATTTGCCATTTTTGTTGTCCTTTCATTTCCAAAATTTGAGTTTTTCTCTGGCATTATTTCTGCAACAGCTGAAAGAATATCATTTAGCATTTATTTTAGAGCAGCTTGTTGCTGATGCATTATTTTAATTTTTCTTCAGTTGAGAATGTCTTTTATTTTTGCCTTGATTCTTGGAATATATTTTTGCGGGTTTCAGAATTCTCATTTGACAATTCTTTTCTTTTAAACATCTTGAGGATGTTATGGTTGACATGGCACATGAACAAAGAACTACAATTACATTTTTTTTGTATTAATGTGTCTTTCCCCTCATTGTTTCCAAGATTATTCATTTATCTTTGGCTTTTAGCAGTTTGGTTATGATGTGTCTAAGTATTTCAAAATAATTTATCTGTCAGTGTTCACTGAGTTTCTCTAATCTGTATATGCATGTCTTTCACCAGACTTAGGAAATTTATAATCCATATTTTCTTGAAGGTTTCTGTGCCTATCATTCTTTCCTCTCTGTCTTACACTTCAGGGAAATGTATGTTTGCCCTTTTGATATTGTCCCATTGAACTCTGTGTTCATTTGTTTTCAGTCTTTTCTATTTTCTCATCAGATAAGATTTCATTAACTGCTCTATCATCTACATTCTGCTATTGCATCTACCGAGTGAATTTTATCATTTATTGTAATTATCTATTCTAAAATTCACACTTTACTCATTTTCCATTTCTATGTCTTTAATGTGAATATTTATATTTTTACCATTTCAATTATATTTTTATTTATCCCAGGAAACACAATTTAATGCTGCTTGTTGATTGAAAAGTAATAATCACCACAGTGATGAGAAAAGTAATTGAATAAAGGAGTTTTATTTTTCAGAGTCAAAGGTGAGGGCTAACCCAGAGAAGCAAACTAATAGGGAGCATTCTGATGAGGGGGATACCCATCCTCCTTAGGTGGGTTCCAGTTTACATTGGTGTGAGGACCTGGCTTACTCCTTAATGTAACAACATATTTATTTCAGAGGTTTACATGGTAATCTAATAACATGTCTATGCAAAGAGAAATGCATTAATTTTATCAGGGGATAATTATCTCCATGACCAGACAAAATGTGTAAGAAGTGCAAGGACTAGATGATTAAAATTTTTATCTTAAAGGATGCCTGGTGTGTGTGTGTGTGTGTGTGCGTGTGTGTGTGTGTGTGTGTGTGTGTGTGTGTGTGTGTGTGTGATTTCCATGGTTTCCTCCAGCACCTGCAGCATGGAGGCATGGTAAAATTGTGGACAAAACCTAAGAGCTATAACTTCACAGACAATCTTTGTTTCTTTATGGTTGAATAAAACTTCTGCAGGCTTATTCTGTGTGCCCAAAGATTGTTGACTTTCTTTCACACATTTGAGTCTTGGAAAATGCCAGTTATTATTGTTTGTCTTCCCTTGAGAACCAGTCACCTTTTTTTGTTTGTTTTTCTTCATGTGTGTATCAGGTAATTTTGAATTGGATCCTTGACATTGTAAATGTTGTGTGCATGCTGAGGATATTTACAAGTATTTGCAATTACAGTAGCTGGAGGATATTGATGTCTGTGTTTTAGCAGGTTCTCAACTCAGATTCAGACCACAGATCTAGCTGACCTTCTATGAGTAGTGGTTTATGCTCCAGTTTAGTTCTCAAAGGATTTGCTGTGCTGGTTTGGGTCTGCCTTGTGCTTGTGTCACTCAGGGATAATGTTGGGATTTGGGACATTTTGCATACAGAATTATGTATGTAATTCTGTTCCTGTCTTCATTTTGGAGCTTTTCCTTCACTCTTCAGCCCTCAGGAGATATCACTGCTTGATTTTTCTCACCAGAAAGATGTAGTTTCTATTCAAGTTTTAGCTACCTACACTTCCATCCCCTGCTACCTTGCTCAGAGCTAAGCTATGAAAGGGAGAAAAGGGGGGAACTGACGATGTGGAATTTCTTCTAGAAGTTTAAACTTCACAATCAACCTACTTCCATTGACTTTATGATCAAAACCCTCAGAGTTTTGGGTTTGTGTTTTGTATTTTTTCTACTCACAATTTTTCATTGTACTCTCTTGGGAAAGGCAGTTAGGTAGTATCCTGTTAACTGCTGCTCCGCTGGACAAGACATGTGCCTTTGGACAGGAATCTTTCCTTACTGGGATAAGAAGAGTTCTCCCAATTTAGACTGGCTTATCAATTTTGAGATAATATCATTTCCTGTTTCAGAATCAATGCTGGCTTTTAAGTGTGCCCTCAACTTTGTGTATTCCAGGTCCCACAGCAAGAGCTCCTGCCCAGTGTGTGAAGTTTTATGCACTACACTGCCTAACTCAGTGTGGACTGGGCCACTGCCACGGGGCCAAGGCAACTTGGGGGACAGGATCATGTGCTCTCTCTCTGCCTCTCTACTCTCACTGTAAGTAAACACTGCACCACCTGCACCTGGCATGCATTTTATCTGCTCCCAGCACTCTTGAATCATACACTGGCTGCTACTCTGGGAGGCATTGCTCTGCCTTTTAACCATGGCCACACTCGTGTACTATTCTCTCCTGCATCACTCACTGTGATGCAGGCCCCCCAGTGAGTGCTAATCAGAGAGTGGAGTGGGAGCTAGTAAGCTTGCATTGCTTTACTGAAACCAGAACCCCACAGAGCATTTTCAATTATTAGAGGCCCTGAGAAGTCTTGTAATAGTTACTCTTAATAGTCCAAATGAAATTTTGTCATATGTTTTATATACTGTAAGTGTTGCCTTACATACAGTAAATATTCAATACAGATGTGCTGAATTGAATTCTACGGATTTTATTGCTTTAGGGACTACATTGTAATATAGATAAGAAGAATATCTTAAACAAATATCCAATAAAGAGAAAACCATTCTCTTTCCTGCAATGTATTCAATACTCTTGTGTCAGTGGGGAAATACTGAGAATAAGTTATTTGCTTCCTTCACACTCTTCATTTTCTGTTCCCCATGGGAAAATCATGGGAGTCTGGCATTATTTGATCTTTTTTCCAGATAACTGGTTGCAAAATGTTGATAGTAACTGCTCATTCTTGGGCATGTGGCTCAGCTCTTGCGCCTAAATTACTCAGACTCCATGGGATATGAAGCAGTATGCAGTTTCCCATGGCTCAGTGAGTGTTTGCTAATCCCACTACTTCAACATACAAGTTTCAAGGTTCAGACAGCAAAGGAGGAAGCAGGTAAAAGTCCACTTCAGCACAGACACAAACTACATTCTCCAAGATAACCATAATAACAATTAAATGAACGTGGTATTTTCAGTTCTTCTGGGGTCTATCTCAAGTGTCCAATTAGTTTGACTTCTGGAAGCCAGGATAGGGAGTGATTAGGCTCATGCAGAACCCCTTACAGTCAACATCACCCCTATTATAAAATCTTGGCAGTTGTTAAAATGGTCATGGACAGGGAGGTTTAATACAATCACCATGGAAGTGATAGTGCTGGTTCCCTTTCCTTCATATGCCAGAGATTTTAGCTCCAGGACAAATTTGTGAGGAAAGTATGTTACCTTCACTTGGCATGGAGGAAATCTTGATTGGCTACATGATGGGAAAGGCTCAGAACTGGGGCTTGAATTCAGGTCCCAGGACTCAAGCTCATAGGTTCTGTTTACTGTGTTCCTTTCTGTGGGTCTGCTGAGTGACTACATGCAATCTAGCAAGGTAGAACAACCGATCAATCAGATATTAAATCTAAAGAATGCTAGACCTAGCCACAGGCTTTTCTTTCAAATTAAGAAAAAGCAAGAAACTTGACTACCCCAAGTCAAATAGTATGCATCAATAGGCAGTCTGGAAAACCTGTATTCACCAAAGATGGATGACTCCTTCCAGGTTCTGACAAGGGGCTAGTTAAGTGGAATGCATTGCTGATAAAGTTGGAACTGTAAGGCATGGTTCGATTATAATACCTGATGATCTAGATAGATATCTAGTCAGCAGACACATCCCCCCTAAAGCCAAAAAATCCAGTGACCCTCTTACCCCTCTTGATTACTGTTCATCCTTGGCCCTCCTACTCCCTCATGATTGATGTTGTGTACCATAATTCCATCAATAAAACAAGGCTAAGCTGTCACTACTGGGAGCAGATTTGCCGCTGGCAATCTGTTCTATAATTCCTTGCTTCTTGTTTATCAGTGTGTTGCCACATCTGCAAACCCTGTTTAGAATCCATGCAAACCTATGACACAACACCCCTTACAGCTCAAAGTATCATGTCAAGAAACAGAAGCAAGAGGTGTAAATATCAGAAAAGCAGAGAAAAAGATTTATGGGCAATTTATTTATATATTGGATTAAAAATCCAAGACAATTAAGTAGAAAATGGTGAGAACGAATACTTAATTCCTTCTTTGCTCTTGATCATGAGGGAACCAAGACAGGAATCAATGGGGCTGCTAAGGCATTTCTGCTTCCTCCTGAATCCTCAAAAGTTCATGTGACCTTAGAGCTTAACTCATATCCTTAGAGAATCTCTTAAATACCATCTTTCCAAGGGAAGCATGCAGTCATAGAGATATGTGCGATAAAAACGTTAATTTACCCTTTCTTCATGGAGAAGGCAGAGCCTAACGGTTCATTTCAGATACCTCTATTCCTGGTCTGGCTTTGTTGTATTTTAATATAATGCTCTGGAGATCTTCAAATAATAAGAGTTGAGTGAATTAAATTGCTGGAATCAGATTTCATTTAACAAATCTTTGTAAAGGAAGAAAAAGATTATTTCGAGGACCTCTGGGCTCACGTTTTCAAGTCTGGCAGTCTGTGTGTGTGCTCCTGGCTCATTATGATTCTGGCAGAATAAAGGGCAGAGGCTGCTTTGCATTTGTAAATGTGGGGTTTTCATTTCAGTTTTTATTACCTCCTTATGTGTGTAACTCCAGAGAGCAGAGCAGAACATCTGGGTTAGAAAAGATATTAGGAAAGAGGTAGGAGGGATTCTGGTTGAGAAGAAAATGGTGTAGTGGGGGGCAAATCACTCTTGTTCACTCTGTTCTTTGTCACCTTCCCAGGGTGCTCATCAGCTTATCTCACCAGCAGCTGGGGATGAGTCACCTGTGTGGATTTTTATTCCAATCCAGATTCTGAAGAATTGGGTTGGGCCTCCAATTTCATGACAGCTCAAAAACATCACCCTGATAAAGTCACCCCATTCTCAATGAAATTCAAAAAAGTAAAGCTGACAGAAGTTTGTAGGGGGCTCAGGACATGGAACCTGGGTACTCTGTCAGTCTGCTTTGAAGAGACTACTTTCCTTGGTCTCTGTGTTGAGCACTTCCAGTTTTAGAAGCTGATTCGTTAGTTCTCCACGCCAGGAAGAGCTGTAACTAGCATCTCAATAAACCACTTCATTCCCAGTCTTTCTAACTTGTCCCTGAGAGCATGTGATTCTACCCTGGTGCTAGGTCTGAATCCTGGGGTACTTGGGTGTTAGCTCTAAGCTAAAAAACCAAAGTTCCTTGGGAAATTGAATTGAAAAGCTTCCAAAGCTTTTCTTTTCATTGAGCTGTTCATTCACTTATTCCAGTAACATATGGTGATAACCATTAACCAGTTGTGTTATGGTGACATTACCCTGGATAGGTAATACCCAGTGAAAAGCATGCTGTTTGTAGTCTTTGGTCAGAGGGAGCAAGAATAGGGAATGGGTGAGGAGTCTGTGACATGCTCAGTGCTGGAAGACAAGAAGCGGAAAGTGCTGTGGGTACATATCAGAGGCGCTTTCATCCCCTGGGGAGAAGCAAGGTAGATCTTCAAGTGGGAGCCCTAGCAGGAAGGTTCAAGACATAGGACAAAGCAACAACAGTGGGAATTTTTAAGAGAATTCTCCATGGGGTAGGCTCTGGGATGACAGGATCTCTAATTCACTCCATAGCCTGGTACCTCCACCAAGTGCTACAGATGCAAAGCCCCTCCATGAAGTCTATCCCATGCCTGCATGCCTACCTGGCTCAAGAGCCCCTTCCTTCTCCTCTCCCTTTTCCTCTTTTTCTCTTCCCTTTTCACTTCCATCATTTCACTGATATTTTGTTGAAACCATCTGTCTATACATTTTTTCTTCCCTAAACTAGATTTCCCTAAACTAGCCCTGATTGTCCAGGACTGCTAGTGTCAAAAGAATTAGGATGGTATTGCAATCATGAGAGTCATAACTAGCATCTAGAGAACATCACTCCATTCTCAGTGAAATCTGTGCTTTCATACAGATTGCCATTGAAATGGCAGTATATGTTAATGATAGCGTTGATATTACCTTAACGGATTATTTTACTTTATATATTATAACCTCAATATTGATTGATAATATTTTAGTATACTATTATGTTAGGATGATGATTATTATTCAGAGACCCAACTACTGAGAACCCTTACTAATCTCAGGTAGCTATCCTACTTCTTGGTTCTCAGAACTAAAATCCATTTTAATTCTTCCCTCTTTTGATGGAGTAGAGACAATTGTATTCACCTCACTTAGGGAGGATGAGAAAGGCTTGGACAAAGCTCTGTTGATGACAGGGAGCTCCTGAGGGAGAGTGGCGGTACTGGCTTTCCAGCAGAATCCTCTCCCTCTGCCTGGTGGGCCATGGGGACCCTTCTGGGTTCAGTAGTTCCCTGGTCTCCTCAGGTCTTGGGTCCAAGGAGAAGGACATTTCATTTCACATGGACCAGGCAGCTAGATGGTTCCCCAGAGTCCAAGATGAAAGAAAACTGACCCCATTTCCCTTCACCAATATGGGAACATCCAACATCTGCCATTTGCATAACGTGTATGCTTCTGCAGCTTAGCATTCTGTTTCTACAAATAAAAGCTTTTACAATAAAACTGAAATGCCAGAAAAAGAAAGACAACCTACTTTAAGGTCACTGCTGCCTTCCAGCAAGGGTGTTTAAAAATAACCTCCAATCTGCCAAGTGCTCACAACTCTCATTGCATTAGCTCAATGACTAACTGAGTACAAGTTAGAATATGGCAGCATGGAAGGTCCCAGATCGTGTGTGTGTGTGTGTGTGTGTGTGTGTGTGTGTGCATGCGTGTGACTGAGGTGAGAAAGTTTATACTCAGCAATAGAGTTGGCATCTGGCTGTGCTGCTGTCTCATTAATCTCTGCCCAAGACCAAATGATTGACCTCCTGATAGACCAGTTCTAGTGTCTGTTTCCAGCTGTGGTGCCACTGCTTCAGGTCCAACTTGGAAGTGCTCTTTAAGAAGGAAAGAGTTGCAACGCTGAGTTCACATGGTCAAAATAAGTAGAATGCCAGGAAGTAGAAGTGGGGAGAGTGGGCACAGTCTTATTACCTCTAGGATCTGCTTCAACGATAACTGAAAGAGAGAATCCTAGACTTGCAGCTGAAACTTCAGGATGGACTTCAAAATTACTGACAAATAATTTTTCCAGTAAATTTTCTAATGTCTTTCCAATAATTTTGAAGTTGTGGTCCAAGGATCTCTAATGATTCTGAAGCAGATCTTTAGTCCTCCATCAATCCACAAATATTGCTACATCTTTAGCTAGGAGCACAGTATCAAACAAGATTACAATTCTCCACAGTTTTGCCAACAGGCAAAGGCAGGTTATGAGGGTCATAGGGTCCAGCATTTGTGAGTATACCTCACACATCTGTGTTCAAAACCCATCAGAGCAGCATGGTCTGCTCTGCTCTTCCAGGAAGGGTAATGGACAAAGTAGGGATAAATTAGATCTCCAGTTTCTGAGTTTCCTGAAAGACACTTGGAATCTCTCCAAGCAGGGACAGCTAATGTTCTTCTTTTCACCTCTTTCTGAGGAACCAGAGCAAGGTATAATGAAAGAAACAATGTCTTTCCAAATTAACCTTTAAGCCTTTTACAAATAATAATGTAAACAGAATGTAGGACTCATTGCACCCAGGATCACACCACATACCCATATCTACATGCAAAGGAAGAACCCAGGGAGGTCTAGAGGTGTGAGAGCAATTAAATCCTTAAGAGATCATGAATCTGAGGTTCTCTTAGATCGACCGCCTAAGAGTCACGCTGTAAGAAGCAACACCCTCTCCGCTTCCTCTCCACCTTCTGCTCTGCAGCCGCAAGCAGCGACCATGCGTGAGTGCATCTCCATTCATGTGGGCCAGGCTGGTGTGCAGATCGGCAATGCCTGCTGGGAGCTCTACTGCCTGGAGCACGGCATCCAACCGGATGGCCAGATGCCCAGCGACTAGACCATTGGGGGAGGAGATGACGCCTTCAACGCCTTCTTCAGTGAGACAGGCGCTGGCAAGTATGTGCCCAGAGCAATGTTTGTAGACCTGAACCCACGGTCATTGATGAAGTTCGCACCGGCACCTACCGCCAGCTCTTCCACCCTGAGCAGCTCATCACAGGCAAGGAAGATGCCGCCAATAACTATGCCCAAGGGCACTACACTATTGGCAAGCAGATCATTGACCTGGTCTTGGACCGGATTCACAAGCTGGCTGACCAGTGCACAGACCTTCAGGGCTTCTTGGTTTTCCATAGCTTCAGGGGGGGCACTAGCTCTGGGTTCACCTCCCTGCTGATGGAACGTCTCTCTGTCGATTATGGCAAGAAGTCCAAGCTGGAGTTCTCCATTTACCCAGCCCCCCAGGTTTCCACAACTGTAGCTGAGCCCTACAACTCCATCCTCACCACCCACACCACCCTGGAGCACTCAGATTGTGCCTTCATGGTAGACAATGCGGCCATCTATGACATCTGTCATAGAAAACGTGATATTGAGCACCCAACCTATACTAACCTAAATAGGTTGATAGGTCAAATTGTGTTCTCCATCACTGCTTCCCTCAGACTTGATGGAGCCCTGAATGTTGATCTGACAGAGTTCCAGACCAACCTGGTGCCCTATCCCCACATCCACTTCCCCCTGGCCACCTATGCCCCTGTCATCTCTGCTGAGAAGGCCTACCGTGAGCAGCTTTCTGTGGCAGAGATCACCAATGCATGCTTTGAGTCAGTCAACCAGATGATGAAATGTGACCCTCGCCATGGTAAATACATGACTTGCTGCCTGTTGTACCCATGGTGACGTGGTTCCCAAAGATGTCAATGCTGCCATTGCCACCATCAAGACCAAGCGCAGCATCCAGTTTGTGGACTGGTGCCCCACTGGCTTCAAAGTTGGCATTAAATACCATCCTCCCACTGTGGTCCCTGGTGGGGAGCTGGCCAAAGTCCAGCGGGCTGTGTGCATGCTGAGCAACACCACAGCCATTGCTGAGGCCTAGGCCCGCCTGACCACAAGTTTGACCTTATGTATGCCATGCGAGCCTTTGTTCACTGGTACATGGGTGGGTGGATGGAGGAAGGAGAGTTTTCTGAAGCCCGTGAGGACATGGCTGCCCTTGAGAAGGATTGTGAAGAGGTTGGTATGGATTCTGTTGAAGGAGAGGGTGAGGAAGAAGGAGAGGAGTACTAAAGTTAAAATGCCACAAAGGTGCTGCTTTTACAGGGAACTTTATTCTGTTTTAAACATTGAAAGTTGTGGTGTGATCACTTAATTTGTATGCAGCAGCATATCCGCTCATATACAATCACTGACCTATGCTTTAAAACATGACACTTTGTTAAAGACCCCAGCTGTCCATTTCTGTAATGAATTTGAATAAAGTATTCCCTGTCTTAAAAAAAAAAAAAAAGAGAAATCATGAATCTAATGTTTTCATCCACTTAGCATCCATTGACCATTTCTAACTACATGCCAGGGCAAATGTTAAGTTATTGATGTACAGTTGTATGTATAGTTTTCCTAGAAGGTAGTTACAACTCTCTCCATTTTAGAGAGAAAACTAAAATTCAGAAAATTAGGCTTCTAGCTTGCAATACAGGTTTTAGCGCAGGTTTTTTTGACTTCGAAGTTTATCTACTTAATCCCTGAGATGCAGGACTAAGGTTAAGGTTAAAAATGCAAAATAGCTTATATTTGTCCCAGTTGCATTCCCCTTTGGCCCCCGATCTATTACATGTGACATCCTCATCTCCAGGTTGTGAACCCTGTTCCTCACCCCCTCAAACACAAATATGCGCCCACACCTTCCATTCCCCTTTCCAACACTCATATATACACCAGCTAAGAGTCACCAAGTCATGTGAATGACGTCATCTTAGATCAACTAACTTACTCCATCGACCAGTTAACCTAAGAAGTATGAAAGTGCCCAACCAAGATGGGCCAACCTGAGCAAATGAACCGAACTTCTCTGCTGACTTGCAGACTTGTGAACAGTAATTAACACTTTTTTATTTTTGAAGTTACTAAATTTTGAGGTGTTTTGTTATGTACTAATATCTTACAGTATGACTATATATGCAGACAAAGCTTATTTGTCAGTCCCATTGAAAAAAGTAATATTTCATCCATATTAAATCTGATCAATATAAACTGGATTTGTAACTTATCTTTCCACTGCATGGTAAAATATTACTTGATACTATGACACAGATGCAAAAATCTTCAGTGAAATCTTAGCAAACTTAATCTAACAATGCATTAAGAGGATTATATATCATAACCTGAATTTTCCTTATTAAAGAGAAGAAGAAACTAAAATCTTTTGGACTGTAAGACCACTTCCGGTCTGGGGAGAGGGGCACAATGTTATGGTGATTGATAGATTTTGAATTTTAGAGTTAAAAGCAGCAGCTGATGACCAGGGCCCCAGCAGGCAGACTGGGTTGGTGGGAACAATTTCTGCAGTGAATGATGCTCTGGATATCACCCCATTTTCTTGCTGGCAGCATCTCAGTGCTTCTCATTACAATTACCTCTCATGTGCTGAACCTGAAAGTGGAGGGGGTTGAAGGCTGCTGGGAAGAAGGAAAGGAAAGAGAACCTAATGTGGTATCTGTAGTACAAGTCTATACACACATATTGAATTTCAATAAGGAACACCCTGAACTTACTAATGTTACAATGCAACACTATTCAATTTTTAAAAAAGATTAACAAATTCATATTGTGGTATAATAATTATCTTTAAAAGAGAAAAAAAATATGAGCTAGTTGGCAACATAAAGCCTCACTAAAATTGATCTTTACTTTTAAAGTAATTGTTTTTAAGTGTCAGGATCAGATTTTAAAAAGTGAATGCTTCAAAGTCTGGATTGTAGTCTCAGCAAGACTTGGTTCACAGTACTTAGGAGAAGGCACTCAGCTAGATTTTGCAAGACAGGGCTCAGGACTCTCCTGGGATGTTTTGAAAATGCCATTATCTTATGAGGAGTCAAGCAGGCTGTGCTATAAAATGAAATGCTTGTTCCTACTTTTAGCCTCCAATCCCAGTCCTACTGCTATATGATGTGTTGCACCGTTTTCATTTCCAATTTTAAAACACTATTCAGGACGTATTGATGTGTCACAAAAGATCCAGTTGTTCAGGCAGAAGTATTAATCAAGGACAATATTATGATCTCAAGGTTTGTGTCCTATCCCCAGGCCCTCACTTCTTGCCCGCCCCCCCTTATATTGAAATCCAAGTAGCCAATGTGATGA
Source organism: Uropsilus gracilis (assembly GCA_004024945.1). Taxonomy (NCBI): domain Eukaryota; kingdom Metazoa; phylum Chordata; class Mammalia; order Eulipotyphla; family Talpidae; genus Uropsilus; species Uropsilus gracilis. The sequence continues at coordinate 34,658 of PVHY01000625.1, read as the reverse complement.
TATTAGGAAGTATTAGGTTATGAAGATGGCATCCTCATGAATAGGATTAATATCCTAATGAAAAAAAAGGTTTCAGAGAAATCCTTTGTCCTTTCTGACCTGTTAGGACCTAGCAAGAAGGTTCTGACTATGAATCAGGAAAAGGTTCTCCCAGAATGCAACCACAATGGAGCCTCTTGATCTTGGGCTTCCTGACCTCTAGAACTGTGAACCATTACATTTCTATTGTGTATAAGCTATTAGATGAAGACAAACACTTTAGTTGGGTTACAGATTGTTAAAGAGTTTCTAAAAGAAAAGTCACTCTGGAAAGAAAAACAAGTTATTGGTTAGAAGTGAGCATTCTCCACCCCCAAGTTTTGGCATATGAATTTAGAATGGCTTAATTAATAAAACCTCATAGGTACAGACAGAATCTCCTGTGCACTTGATCTTGGTCTATCTCCCTCTTCTTCCACTAAGGTATTACCATCCAGTACTCCTGCCACAGGCAAAAGGATTTTATTAGAACCTCATGATTTTAGAGGGAATGGCATTGAGATTCAATCTAGAAACTAAAATCAAGAAAACAGAAAATTTGCTCATGGTTTAAAATCATGCTTAAACTTCAGTACTTGCTCAGGGAAACTCTTCATCCTACTCCAGGCATTGATAAGACAGTACCCTCTCACACAAATGGCCTTTTTTTTTTACTTCTGGACACTGTCTGGAGTGGCCTAGCTGGCCACCTGTGCCTCAGAAACTTTTTTTCCCATTTGTTAAATAAACCTTGTTGTTGTTCTCAGAACTTGCGAGGTCTTGCAATTGTGCACTTGGATGAGAACTCATAGACAGTGGCCTGCTCTCTACCATGACACTGTCCTTTGCCCTCTGTAGCAGTGCAGTAGCCCTGTTTCAGCAGTGTAGTATCTTATTTTAGAGATTTGTATGGTTCTGAAGCATTCTGAGGCTACAGGGCTGCTGTTAGAAGTTACTCAATCAGAATCAGAGGATTGAGATGTGGGTGTCTGTTCCAGCTCTGGGGCCAGCCTGCATCCAGGCCAGCATTGATTTGTGACACCCTTCACTCTCACTGTGTCTTGACTTGGTCAATAAGCTGTGCAGTCATTGAGGCTCTAAAGACAGGATAGAGAAGACGACATGTCACCTCCAAGCCCATCTCAAGGTCACTGCACATCCTCATGGGCTGGGCACTGAAACTTCTAGTCAAAGTTCTTTGGAGGGTGGGGTTGTGTTTACACAAAAATCTGAAGAGTATTCTAGGGGGAAGTATACATGTAGGCCTCTGAGGGAAGCTGGAATCAATGGGAAGCTCCCTACTCTGAGGGCTCAAGTGCACAATTTAATACTAAGCAGTTCAAAAGAAAAAAATCACCTAAAAGAAAAAAAATGTAGATGTCCCACAAGAGGTACAGCAGACAAGCTAAACCCCTTCACCTGGTAAGAGACTATGAACCAGTACCTGGAACTTCTAGGCAGACTGCCTGGAGGTGGTAGCATCAAGTAGGCAGGCCAGATGAGTGTGGTATTGCATGTGCTACCTGCAGGAGGCAGAAGCAACAAGCTGCAACTTGACCCCTAAGTGAATATGGGGGCTACCTGTATCCCTGCTTGCTGGACATCATGCACCTCCCCCCCCAACAATAGGATTCCAAGAAAACACAAGGTCCTTGGTTAGAAGCACAGTGAACATAGCCATGCATCCCTGAGAGGCTGGCATGCTGCTGCCTGAGGACTGAAGCACAAACAGTGTGGGTCAAGACAGTGGGTTGGAGAGATTCTGTATTTCTTACAGTAAAATGTCCTTCAAATCATTTATGCTGCACTAGCGCTGTACGAGTTTTCATATAAGTAGTTCTGAGGTGTGGCCATTTATACAAATTTAATTTTTCCCTCCATCTCCACCTGAGCTCCACCAGAAACCAGTATCTCTTGGGGCTGTCAGAGCAAATGCCATCCACATATAGCAAAGTGAGTAGAAAGAGAAGTTTGCCAAATATTTTCTAAGAAGATAGAAGGATATTGCCCTGTGTCCTGAAGCAAACCACAGAAAATTTCACCAAAAGACCGTCTGTTCCCAGAGACTCATTCAGGTTGTTCCCTACCAGCGTGAGCTGAATTCACAAGATTTTCTTCCACCTGAAACTAAGTTTTAAGTACAGAGGTTTCTAGCGTATTATTAGAGCGCCAGCCTTCCCGTTTAATAAGGCCCACTCCCCACAGAAGGGCATTTTCTTGGGTAGGTTTTATCAGATTTCATGCCCAACTCAAATTTATTTCTTCCACACAAATTCAGCGAGTTCTACCCCAAAATAATTTTGTTCAAGATGATGTTCTCCATCTTGTTATGGGGGTCAGCCAAGGCTCAGGGAGATTACATTTCCCAAGGATTTAAAACTCCAAATCCAAATTGAATTTGAGCTCAGGTCTGGCGCTGATATGCAGTAGATTGTGGGCTGTGAGCTTGATATGCCATGGACTGTGGGCTGTGAGCTTGCTCTTGGGGGAAGGGGGACTTTATTCCTGCACCCACACTCTTCAGCACTACATGGGCATTGAAAGGGAATTCTAGCATTAAAATACATGGAGATACAAAGCAAGGATGTAGAAGGGCTCATGTTCTGTAATTCAAGCTCTGACTCACGCTTGGACAAGAAAAAGCCCAGGGCAGAAATTGTCTTAGGAATACAGGCTTCCTGTTTGCTATTTTACATCTTCTTTGTGCCAGGACCTGTCAGGATTTCCTCTGTGTCTCTGTGCTCTTACAAGGAACCCAATCTAGAAGTTCTAACTTCAAAGTTCTATCCTAATATCATACTGAAGAGGTAACCCCAGACTCAATGATGTTGCCAGTCATCCCTTCCCATTATACTCTATCAGTTGTAATAATATTGTAGTCATATCACAAAGCATAGCTTACCATAATAAATATAATCTGAAAAATAGTTCATTAGGTGATTTCATCATTGTGTAAATGCCGTAGAGTAAAAACACAAACCTAGATTGTGTGGCCACTACACACCCAGGCTGTATATGGGAACTGCTACCATATACACAGCCCTTCCTTGCTGAACCTTCCTTCTTTGACACATGACTGATAGGTGCTATTACCAAGCTACTGAGACTTGTGTTCTTGAGCACCACTACCATTTTGCAGGGATGGATGCCAAGCTTTTCATCCTGTCCCTGGTTTTGTCTTTACTCGTTCCTAGTGTGCAAGACCCTGTAACACTGCAATATTTTGATTTTTAGTATCTTCAAAACTTTTTGCAATATCACCATCACCATGATAAAACACAGGAAGAAATAATATAAATGAAAGATGAAAGTTTACCTTCCCTACAAGTTGTATATGAGCAATTCTGCCCCCCACCGCAGGCTCCTGGGTCTTATTCCTTCACACATTAACTTATTTCTAGAAGGTGGTGATAGAACCTGTTTTTCAGGGCTGTTGGAAGGAACATAGACCCGAGTCCAGTCTCTGTCAACTGCAATGCTTATTTATCTATTGACCCATCAGCAAGCTCCTCCTAAGGTACCCACTGCTGAGCCAGTCCTGTTCTTTTCTTAACAATGACCTGCGAGTGACCATACAGCTGGGGGACCCATTTCCCACTCTATTTCACTATGTCATGGGACCTGGCATGGCCTGCCACCTCTCCTCCCAGACCTGCCTCATGATCTGAGTCTTCCCATCTCATCTGACTTGAATGCTGGTAGTATCCCCATGACACTGGAAAACCCAGTCCACATCTGAGATCTGACCAGCTGGTCTGTGGGTTTATTTACTCTCAAAGTCCCTCTCTGGACCATGTAGAGGCAGCCCAGTTATGAGTAGTCCATGACACAAGGTTCTGCTCCAATGTCTCTCTAAACCTAGCCTTACCTCCATCACCTGCAGGGGAGGTAGGGGGTGGTGGTGGAAATGGAACTTTTTATTTTACTTTTAGCAACTGAAATTTAACTTTAAATTTAAATACATAATCTATACTGTTTTAATTATATTTTAATATGTATTTACATAAATAGAAAAACTGAACATTTTTTACTTTTAGAAATTATGATTTCACTTTAAATTTAAAGACATAATTTGTACTGTTTATTATATTATATTTTATTATATTTATATAAATATATAATGTATGTGTGTGTATAAATTTTCAAAGTGTAATGGCTGGATTAGCAATAAAGTCACTAATATTATCTGGGCCCTAGCCCCAAATAATTTTTTTAAATTTTTATCTTAATTAAAAAATTTTTTTAAACCGAAGTACCAGTGACCTCTAACATTATATAGGTTTCAGGTATATAACATTATAAGCAAACATCAGAAATGAAGACATTTTGAAGTTCACTAATTGCCCAGAATTCTCATCCACTCAACTTCCTGCCCAAGGGAGAAAGTCTTGCCTTTCTGGGAACCTCAGCCCAGGCTGGTCAGGGCTGCACTCCTCTTGGCCCTGCCTGACCCCATAAGGCTAAGGACATGTTGAATCCTCTGCTCCTCACAGGTCAGGGAGAGCAGGCAAGAAAAAGAGGTACCCTGCCCCCTCCTGGAGAAAAGAAACTGAGCCTCATTTGCCCTCTTCCTGAACTACCTGTCAGAGTCCCCTGAAGAGCTCTGATTGGATTGGTGGGTGATGGGACCCGTGGGATGAGAAGACATGTACCTGCCTCACTAGAGAAATATCTTGAGTTGTAATGGAAATTGTCATGGAAAGTTCAATAATGCTCAGAGATGACAATAACACTCAGAGATGACAAAGCTGTAGCAACCGCAAAGCCTCATCCTTAGCCATCCTAACAGGAAATCCTGTTAAGGTATCACTCTCATTCTCATCCTGATCAAGCTTCATTCTTTTGCTTGTGGGCACTAAACCTTTGTTCTGAAAAGTCTAGCTCTATAATGCCTTGAGCTGAAAGGATGTGACGGGAGGTGCTGGTGATAGGGTAAAAGGTTTTCCAGTCCTGGGAAGATAAAGTCAGCAAGGATCTGCACCCCACTTGCAGGGACTGCCCTGGGAACAGTGGGACCCTAATGGCTGTGACTTCTGCCCACAGGAGAGCAACCCCTCTTTCTGGCAGGCAGGCAGTGCAGCCCAGCCTTTACAACTACCCGAGGCCACAGGGAGAAGCCAGGTGATCAGAGATCTCTCAAAATGATAGCAGCACCCCTGAACCTCTGGCTTCCCTCTACATGGGTCCTTTCCAAGTGCAGGAGGTTTGCTTTGCTAACATCCCCCTGAGGGGGTGGGATGGGGCTGAGCTTTGTGAAAAGACAAAGAAAACAGAGGACAATAACCTTTCTTGCACTTCATATTTCTTGGACAAATGTATACCCATGACATTTATAAGCACAGAATCATGATTAGCAAAGATCATTGACCTTGACTGAAATCCTATCTTTCAAATTAATTAAAATATTAACTTGCTTATTTTTTAATTAGCTAGATCGAGGCCTGGGTTGTCTTGTGTGACTGTAGGAATTAGTCTCCAGGAAAAAGATATAAAATGAAATAAAAAGGCCCACGTGTTTCTGGATTTCAATAGGATTGTGACTAGAAATCATGGAAGAGGAAACATGGAGTTTTCTCAGGACAGGCAGAGACAACAGGAAGACCTTGAGGTCTGGAGCTAGGAGGAGGTGCCAGGCTCATTGGTAGTGTGTCTGCACTCCCAAAAAGTGACTGCAACCATCGTTACCGGTGTTGAGAGCTGGGATGAAGTCATCAGGGGAACCTGGGTACAGGATAGATTTCTCAAAACATAAATTAAACAAAACAGTGGGGGAATGTAGATAGTAAATCGACCCCATATCCCTGATTATTTTCATACTAAGCTAATTTTAAATGCTCTGTTTCTATAAGAATCAGTGAGACTTTTACCCATCTGTGGCTCTAGCTTCTTATTTCTTTCCTCTCTTCTCACAGCCTGGTTTTTCACAGCACCAACTAAAATTTCAGGAAACTGCATTTACACCCCAGATGCCTTCAGGCAGCCATTTCTTATATGCTGCCGTTCAAACTTATTTCTCTGAGAACAAGGGCATTCATCATGGTTATTATGTTTTTAATAACATAAGCTGTATTAATGGTATCTTTCTTCTCATTTGCGTTCTGCCACTTCCTACTAAAAACTTTATGCTATAGTCCATGAAGAACTGCAGGGGATATACATGGGGGTGAGATTGGGGGGGCAAGAAGCCAAGGAAAGCAGCCTGCCCAGACCTGGGGAAGAGGCTGTGGCAAAGTAGAGGTTGGCAGGTAGGAGGGACTCATGCCAACACCTTGTTCCAGTGGTTCCACTTGTGGGCCAGTCTCTGTGATAAGCAGTGATGTTGTCTTGGAGGCTACCCTATCTGATTTTTGAATCACATATGCTGTTTCCACAAGACTAAATAAGCCCCAAGAGTCAGGGTGCTTGTTCCTTTCAGTGCCTGCCACTGAACTCAGAATGTATTTATTAAAAAAAATAGGTGATGATTACAGGTCACATGTGATATGATGATAAAGGAATAAGGGAATTACAATGATGTAAGGAAAAACTGTGAAATTAAAAAAATAAAAAAATAAGGGACTTGTCCTGCCCTTAGGAGTGTAAGCTTGATGATGATTTCAGTCACATTTGAAAAGCATTCTTTATGTCTACTTTTTTCAAGCTAGCAAGCTATGCACTTTGAGATTACAAGCAGTTTCCAAATTATGATGGTTCAACTTAATGATTGTGCAACTTTTCAAAGGTGGCAAAGTGTTACGCTTTCAGTAGAAACTATACTTCATATTTTGAGTTGTAGTTCTCACGTTAGTACAGTTTTCAGTAAATTAGATGTCAACAGCTTTTTAAATAAAATACTTTGCATTAGATGATTTTGCCCAACTATAATTTAATGCAAGTGATCAGGGCACACTTACAATAGGCTAGGCTAAGTTGTGAAGTTTGGTAGGTTAAGTGCATTAAATACATTATTAACTTATGGTATTTCCAACTTAAATGGGTTTATTGAGATAAAACCCCAGTGCAAGTTGAGGAAGGGCTGTACATTTAACATTCTGCATTTTTATCAGATTATGCTACTGGCTAACCAACTCACTAACAGTTTTTGAGCAGAAATTTTCCATGAGAGGATCTGATCCAACAAACTGTGGCAAAGTTTGGGGTTCAGAGCTCAGGTCTGTGCCCATGGACCTCAGCAGAGGCAGACTTGCCAACAAGAGTCTAGATGGCCCAGGACTGTCCCTAATATTTGTGGGCCCCTAACAAGGTCAGAAACAGCATTGTCACTGACATTCTCATTGTTTGGGTTAGTAATTTAATCTTCCTATAGTAAAGAATTTGAAATTGCAGAACTCTTACTTGACTCTTCCAGTTATTGGCTTAATAGAATTGTTTTCTTTCTTATTTCCATTGTTTTGCTTAGTAATTTAATCTCCATTAAATAAAGAATTGGTCACATCTTTTTTTGCAAATTTTATGTGGGCCATGTTCCTCAGAGAATTGCTGGATTTCATTGTTTTTAAAAATTTAAGGAGACTGCCCCTTTAAAGATTCCCTACTTTTCCTTTTTTAGATTAGGTCTCCCTCTGTTGCTAGAATACCTCAGACTCAGTTTGTCAGTAGGGCAGACTCAAGTTGCCTGGGGTACCACGGACTCAAGTGATCCCCAGCCTCAATTTCCCAGATAGCTGGGATTACAGGCGCCTGGCTGCTTTTTTGAGACCAGGTCTTGCTTTGTTGCTTGGGGTAGTCTCGATGCAGCAAACTGAAGTGATCCCAAGCCTCTTGCCTCCCAGTGCTTGGGCAACAGGGGTGCGCCACCAAGCCTGCCTTTTTTTTGAGCTTCATTTTTATTTTTCTTACACCCACCACAATCTTAGCTCTCTGATTCAAAGAATTGCAAAAATGTAGCTATGTGTGTGTATACATACATGTGTATAAATATACATAGATCATTGCATGCAAAGTGAAAACAATTTGTATATATTGTCATCAAAATGAAAACTTACTTTCCTCAAAGATATATCATCTATGGAATTTTAAAAGTGAGTAGGTTGCCATTCATGAACATCAAAAGTATAAGAGTTTTTTAATGAAGCAGTAATTTTCATTTACAGCTTTGAAGAAATGAATAACCTCATGAAATATTTTTATAAACAGGCATTCACAATACCAGCATGCAATGTCCACCTTGTTGCCAAAGTCCAGGCTCAGTGTCACTGGCACACTTTGCTTTCCCACCTACACATGCACACGGCAGAACCTCAGAATGCACAATCAAAATTCCCCAGCCTCTGCTGTGAGTCCCGTAGGAGCCAACACGTGCCCACAGCCATGAACCCCTTGAGAAGCAAGAAGTGGCTATGCACCTCCCAGAAAATAAGACTTTGCTCTGTAGAAATCACTTGCAATATTGCCAAAAGGAAAGATTTGGCAAGTTAATTTGTAATTTGTCTTTTTAAAAAATTAAAAATTTTTTTTTCTTACGACTTTGGCCATTTTTTTAGTTATTGTTCCCCATCAATAACACGCTCATATGCCACCCCCTATCACTTAGTCCCTTTACCCCTCCTTTTTTCTTATCTAGATGCTTTGACAGCTCAAACCCTGCCTGTGCTCTGAAGAAGTGTCTTCAGAACCAAATCTGCATGATGTTTAAGCCACGGGGCAAGAAAGTTAAGTATTTCTCTGGGTCTGAAGGTTGTTCAGTTTACAAGAGCACTGAGTCAGCATGGAGCAGTAGATCTTGCCTGTCAGGGGTGCTGTGTTCTTTAAGGAACTGTCTCTGAGTATATCTGTGATGTGTAGCACCCACTCCCCACCCCTTCCCCAAATGCCCCTCCCCTGACAGGGCCCTTCCTACTCTGAATTGGCCTGTCTCACAGAACATGGAGAACATGGCTCTTGCTCTCCAGAGCTAGACTGAGAGAACTTCTGAGTCCAGGAAGTCATTTGCCCTACTCAGAACACAAACCTGGGGTGCTTTGCAAATGTACTGACCAGCAGGCAAGTTCTGCTCAGACCTGGCCAGCCTACTTGACAGTGATATTAGAGATCCTGGAGGGGCTTCTCAGAAACTCTTCTGCCTCGAACCAGAGAATTTTCAGATCTAGAAGAAGAGCAAGCAGCCTCTTGTCATGGCTGTCCTGTCCTGTCAAGGCTTGTTTTCTGGAGGGATGCAGGGATTACCCACAAACACCTCTGCCCCTAGGGAAGGTGCTGGTTAGAGCGAATTACTTTTACTCTATTGACTTAAGTGTCTGGTAGCCAGGCAAGCTCATATAATTAAAGCCAGTTTTAATTGGGTGTATTGTTTGTTTATTTGCTTAGCTATTTATGGGTATTCCTGCCCATCTCTCCAGACACTGATAAGCTCTGAGAGAGAGAAAAGTGGGAGCATTATCTGTGAGTTCTCAGGAACTCCCATCCGGCTGTGGTTGCTTCTCCAGGGAAGCCCTAGGGTTAGTTTGTGCTTGTGGTTCCCTAAACACAGCTGTATTTATTAATATTGTCTCCAGAATACAGGACAGAAGCATCTACACCTTCCCTTCCGTGTCAGCAAACACTTGTGGATTCTGAACAATTTATCCAGGTCCCTGATTCTTACATTGATAATGACACTTGCTGCCATTTACCGAGAACCTACCATGCGCTGGTACCTGGCATACATTTTGCTTTAGTTCTCACCCTAGGTCTCGTCCTACCAAGAGGAAAAAAGAGATTCAGGGGAGATCAGTACGATCAGTAAGTCAGCTCACAACTGCTGAGCATAGAAGCAAGGCAGGAGTTCAGGTTCCTGGATTCCAAGGGTGTAGCTTCCCTCTCTTCCTGCCTTTTGGTTTTGTGCAGTGCTGGCTAAGTCATATCCAGCTCTTGGGACTTCAGTGCTTCACACAAAGCCCCAGCCCTGTGCAGATACTGCCAGCAGTTCCCCAGGTCTTACCAATATGCTCCTGTGGGTCCTAATGACAAATTCCTGGAACAAACTTATTGCACTTGCCTGTGGACTGGGGAGATCAAGTTCTCTGTGCCTGGATTTTATTCTGAGGCTGGGCATCCTTCCCTCTTAGGTTTAATGCACAAGGTCTTGGCTTGCTCCCCAGGGCCCTGTATTCCTCTCTCTTCACCAACAACTCAAAGGGATCTTTCCTGAAGGCCCTTTTCCTCCCTTAGAAGAACATTTTAACATAGCGCCCACCATGTATATGCCACACGCCCACTGCCTTAGTCAGTCCAAGCTGCTTAAGAAGATATCATCGACTGGGTGAGATGATTTGACAGCAAACATTTATTTCTCACCATTCTAGAGAGTGGGAAGTCTAGGAGGCAGACTTTCGCAGTTGGTTTACTGAGGAAAGCTCCCTCCCTGACCTATAGACAGCTACTTCCTGCTGTGCTTCATGGTGAAGAGATGCCCTTTTGAGTCTCTTTTTTTTCTTTTTCTATTTAATTATCTTTATTATTTACATATATATGCATATATACATATAATATATACATGTCTATTACATTTTTGTATTCCCCGGGTTCTCCACCACCACCACCATGTCACCCATGAACCATCAACTTGATCTTTTGTGGTCATCCCTTCCCTGATTTCTCCCTCCCTCCCTCCCTCCCTCCCTCCTTACCTCCCCATCCCTAGCTGTATGCTTTATCTCTGTTGTCACTTTGTTAGTTTTAATTTTTTTTCCTGACCTTTTGTTTGTTTTCCTTATATCCCACCTATAAGTGAGACCACCTGGCTTTGTCTTTATCTTTCTGGCTTATTTCCGCTAGCACGATTCCTTCTAGTTCCATCCATATCGCCACAAATGCATTAAGTTTGTCTTTTTTGATTGCTGAGTAATATTACATCGTGTAAATTTATCAAGACTTTCTGATCCATTCATCTGTTTGAGGGCATTTGGGTTGTTCCATGTTCTGGCTATTGCAAATACTGCTGCAATAAGCATAAGAATACAGATGTCCTTTTCAACAAAGAATTCATATAACTTAACAAAAACAAAGCAAAAAGCCCAGCCCCCAAATGGGGAAGAGAGCTAAAAAGATACTTCTCCAAAGAGGAAATAAAAATGGCCAACAGACATGAAAGAACTCTCAAAATCACTTATAATCAGGGAAATGCAAATCAAAATCATACCTAGAATTCAGCTTACACCAGTCCCAGCAGTCCCCCAGGCTGGGTACACCCGCCCCTTGCCCTTTCTTGGGGTGGAGGTAGAGGGGGCCAGGCCTCTGTGTGGCAGCTCAGGCAGGAGAGCACCCAGGCTGCTCTTCACCTGCCTGAGCAGCCGGCATGCAGACAGTGAGTGGGAGGGCAGGGACAGGCAGTGTGTGGCAGTGGCTACTCCTTTCTGGTTCACTCCCACTCCAAGCAGTCCACACCAGGATTAAGAAAAATAATAATAATCAGCTGCAGACACAGAAGAGGTGAGGAAAATGAATAAAGGCCAGGGACATACCCACTTCCTGGGCAGAACCAAAATATGTACCAGAGAACCACCCAACACTGGACTGTCACACCAATTTTAGTGCTGCCATAGCATAGAATCACACCTACAACACCACCGAGAGACTGGAACCCAAAATCCTGGCCCAGATATGCCTTCAAAGAAAGCAGCACAACATCCCCACCCTGCTTCTTCCACAGAGGTGGAAGACCACAAAAAGAGGCAGCAGCCTCACAGCAGAGCTGCAAATCAAGAGAATGGTGACGAGCTGGCCCAACCAGCTGCTGATGTCTGTTCCCATGGAGGAACATCTCTGTGGACAATGGCTGTGAGCCAGGTTCCCTAAGTCAGAGACTGGAACCACAAGTGATGAAGTAACGAAATGCAACAGCATGCTGAATGGATGAGACAAACAGCAAAGAGCAGCAAGCACTCATAGACTGCAACCGAGTTTGGACTGGCTGTCTGGGGCAAAGATAAGACTGGAAATTTAAGCAGCGTGGTCTACCATGTCCCAGGGATGCAGATACCCAGGAAAAGGACATAGATCCAGAAAAAGAAGAGACCAAAGGATCAAACATGGACCAACACACAACAACAGAGGAGTCAGGGTGACTGAAGGAGGTAGTCAGGGGGAAGAGGGGGCTCACCCAAGGGGATCAACAATCATATAAATATGAATGATGTAAAATTTTTTAAAAAATAATTAATCAAAAAAAGAATCCAATTGTCTATTAGACCTGACAGTAAGAGATTTTGCAAAAATATAAAAAAGTCACTTTTGAGTATTTTAACATTACTTTAGAAAAGCTATTTTTCATGAAAATATCATGTTGACATGAATTTTTTGTTGTTACTTTTAAATAAATTAATAGATATTTTTAAAATTAAAAAAGCATCAATAATGTGAAATGCAACTTTGTAATCCCCTATTATGCTTTTTTATACATCTTTTTAATTTGGAAAGATACAGATATCGCACTTTATGGAAATTAAGGTACCATACATCTCATAGTCAAGAAAACCTGTAAAGTGAGAAAGAATAAATAACTTTACCCAAAAATAATGGGCAACAAGTGCTGTGTGGATGTGGAGAGAAAGGAACACTGTTATAATGCTGGTGGGAATGCAAACTGGTCCAACAACTATGGAAAACTGTGTGAAGGAGCCTCAAACTGCTGAAAATGGAACTACCATTTGATCCAGCAATCCCACTACTGGTAATCTACTTGAGCCTCTTTTTCTTTCGAGAGCACTAACTCCACCATAAGGGTTTCACCCTCAGGACCTCACTGCCTTCCAGAGGTCACACCCACTACATTGTGAATTGGCTTTAACTTGTGAACTTGCAGGGAGGCAGGGCACACAAATGCTCAGCACCCATGCATCATGCATGTGTTGCCCAGCTAATGGGTCTGTGACCAGGCTAAGCAGGGTGTCAAAGTCTCTTGGAGCAGAGTAGGGCACCACCACACAGAGGAATGGCCCCCAGCTGACTCTCTAAAGGAAAACACCTTGAGCTTGGTTAGAGAAAAAAGGTGGTGGCAGATGCAAGTGTCTTGGTTTGCAGTGTTGATTTTATTTGAATTCTAGGTTTCCTTTGGATGAAATGAGGCCTGGGCGCATCTGGCCTGGCAACCTTAACTTGTTAACTCTCTGAGCTAACTGTGTTCCTAAATACAGACAAAAGCAGATGGTGTTGTAAGCACTGTGTGCACACAGGGAGCCTCTGCACACTGTCTGACTTAGACTTATCACGTTGTACTGGGGTTTGGCAGATACTGGGCTATTGATGGGTTCACAAACTGTGTGCATCTGTTCAAGCAGGCAGAGTCCTGTCTCCACTATGACATCTTCCAAATGACAACATATTAACCCTCAGATTGTAAATTATCTCTAATCTGACATCTAGTTTCCAGATTTACGGGTAGATGGGGGGAAACTGTCATACCTGCTCCTGCTGAGATGTTGACCCTGGGGAAGGTGACTGGTGCACACCTACAACAGGTGAGAGGCCTTTGATCTGTCTTTGGGCTGTTTGACACTGAGTCATGTCTCAGTTCAGTACAAATCTTAAAGGGGAATTTTAAAATTTAAAATGTACTTTCAAAACACTGAGTTTCAATAAAACAACTTTTTGAGTCTTAGTCTTTTTAATTCAGTGAAAATTGGTAAAAATCATTTTAATTTAATCTCTACTCAGTGGTAAGTAAGCATGTTCCACATCAAAGGACAGAAGCATTAACCTCAGCAGGTGGAATCCTTTACCTAGAATAGTTTATAACAGGGTACTAGGTACTGTTTCCTCCTACAGGTCCAGTACAACCTCCTCCACTCCACTTAGAGCTCACAGGCTACAACTGCATCAACAGAGTCCCATGTCCTCTTGCTGTCCATGGGCATAGGCTTAATGGGGGAAGGGGGAAGAGGAGGGAAGGAGAAGGGGCCCCAGCTGATCGTGGCTGTGATCTTCCAGCAAAGGTCATATCTTATCTCCAACAGCTTGCTCTTCAAGCTGGGCTTGGAGCCCCTACTCCTTCTTGTCTTCCTTCTTATCTTGCCAGCCTAACAAGGAGGTGGCTGCTGTTGTCCTCAGTGCCAGGATAGGTGTTTCACCTCCCTTGTTAGACTCCCATGACTCTGTCTATGTCTTTGTAAAGACTGCCTTCAGAACACTCTTCTAGAATACCCTGACCTATTGAGCCATCTGTTTCCTGCTGAAACATAGACTAACACAGGTGGGAAAAACCTGAGAGAGCTGCTGAGTGAATTATCTCAGCATTATCTGTAGCTTCCCTGCTGGGTCGAGCAACCATTCAGTAAGTGTTACCCAAGCACTGCTACGTGTGGTGTGCTGTGTGGGAGATGCATTCAAGTGACTAGAGTTGACAGTGGGAAATGACTGAATTTGGGGTTGGGTAGGCAGACAAGAAGGGCTTCCTGGAGGAAGGAATTCATATAATGAGGAACCTGAAAAATAAAAACCATCAGAAAAAAGTGCAGGAGTAAGAATATTCTAAGTGTAGGGAATAGAACATGGAAGGCCCAGAGAACACAGGGAACTGAGTTTTATTAGTATAGTTATCAGTAAGGAGGCTACCTGCAGGATGTGAAGGGACCAGCAGAAATTGTAAACCATGTAATTTTATGCTAAATGCAACTAGCAGTTACTGAGGGTACTAGGGCTAGGTGGATGTGGTTAGATGCCTAAGGATTTCTTTTGTTGCAGAGAGAAGAGGCAGATAGGTGTAAGGGAGGTTAGCCAGAGGGATAGATGATTTAGCCCTTGAAGGAACCCAGGCATCCAAACTTTGGATTAGTGGAAACAGAAGGGCTCATATGGCATTTGAGAAGGACACATCAGCTCACTCCATTCTTCCTGTATTTGTGGCTCCTCTCTGCCATGGTTTTGATATTCCCTGATGCTGAGTTGCTAGCATTCTTGGTGTTTCTGCTGCCCTGAATCTGTCTCCATCTTGGGCCAATCTTCTGCTCTGGGCTCCCAGGCCTGCATCCCCATGTCCCAGGGGTTTACCATTTCCTACTTCTGGGTCTTCACAACTCCTGCAACCTTTCAGGACCAAGGACAGGTTGCACTATAATGAGGCAAAATTATATCTGACCATTTTTAATTGAAGACAATGGAGAAATAGCAGATCTAAGAATGATACTTTGCTCAACAACCTGTCTCTCTAAAAGCAGAAATTAAATCTTTCCTTTCTGTACTTGGTGATGGTAAACTACCTGTGGCTTCAGACTAGGGTTTCTAAGTCCTATTTGGAAGTTAGACTTTATGATAGACTGAATTGTGTGCCACCCACTCCCTCCAAATTCCCTTTTAAAATTATATCTAAGTCAAAAGTTTCTTTGAAAGGAAATAAAAAATCCATAATGGAATACTACTGAACTATAAAAAAAAGATGAAATCTTGCCATCCATCACAACTTGGATGGAACTAGAGGGTTTACGCTAAGTGAAATAAGTCAGAAGGAGAATGACAAATATAGGATAATTTCATTCATATGTGGAATATTGAGAAACTAAACAAAGGAACAGACAGACCTAAACCAAAACAAACCCTAAAAATATGACTGCAGAATTGAGGCTATAGAGCAGAAGAAAGAATGAAGAGGGGTTGAGAATAAAGGGGAGGGGGCTAGTGGTCAGGAAAAAGGGATATAGGTGTATTTGTGGTGGATGTGGTGTGACATATATCTGAGGAGTGTGCACCTATTTCCCTAAATTGTATCAAATATTGTGAATCAATGTTACCTCTATAATCAACTCTCTTTGACTTGTATTTTCCTCCCAAATTTATTATCTGTTTTCTGCAAAGTATATACCCCATTGTATTGATCAGATCTCAGCTTCCACAAGCTATGGGCCTCCATGTGCATCAAATTAAGTGCTTCTTATCATGCTAATTTCTAGTGTCAATGTATTGCCCTATCAGTCAAAAGAACCAAAAGGGATAAAGAGGAGACACATCCAAAATACCCTTTCAGAAACCACAAAGGCAGACATATATGATTGTGTAAGCCCTGGAAACATTTTTACAAGGGCCTGCTGTGTGCCAGGATTGGGTCAGGTTTCCAGGCATTCACTTGTTAATCTTCATAATAATTTCAGACAATTACTATCACCTCCAATTTTCCAGTAAGAAGCAGTAGACTCAACCTCTTGAACAAGGTTGACAAGACAGGAGATATATATGCCTGACTCCAAAATCCATGTGTTTTCCATAAAGTATACCATATTACACTTAAGCAATTAACAGATCACATTGTTTAGATACCTTCATGATATGATAAATTTGGGTGGCTTTGAGCAAAGGGGCCCTGCCTTGACTTTCAAGCAAAACAAATTTGCTATCACCTGCTATCTACAGACCCTAGGAACAGAGAAGTGTTTTAAGTGTAAAACACTATGCAGAATGACCCTGGACCCATATTCCCAGCCATATGTGGCCCCTTCCCCCAACTCCTTCTCCCCTAATTACTGCTTGTTTTGAAGTCAAATAAAAGCTGACACATAACCACTTTTGTTCTGCAATATTAGCACCCAGCTGATGATCTCACTTTTTAGTTTTCTGTCTAGCTCAAGACAACAAAGTGTGCTTTGAAAAAGAGTGTACATGTTTTTGAACTCTAAAAATTAGCCATTTAATCTCCAAACCGTGAGCTCTTCCAGAGCAGCAGCAGTGTGTGCAGCTCCCAGTCAAGAGCCTGGCTCAGGAAACACATGTTTAGGGATACTAAGGTGCATCCAGGCCACCCAGGACAGCCGGGATTTTGGGAGAACTGTATCTGACTCCTGATGCCTCTTCAAAATCTCCCGGATCCCTGTGGGCTCACACCACCCAGAAGCAGTCCAATTTCCTCTGAAAAGTTTCCCTCCTTCTGGACCATTTATACTCACCCCAAATTTGTGGCCGATTCTCTGACTCTGTGCCCCCCCTCCCCCCAAATATCATGTGTTGAAATCCTAATCCCTAGTACAATGAACTGGGACTTCATTTGGAAACGGGGTTATTGAGATGTAATGAATTAAGATGAGATCATGTTGCAGTAGGGTGGGCCCTAAATCAGTGTGACTGGTGTCCTTTTAAAAGGAGGAGCTGAGTTAGAGAGCCATGCGCACACAATATGGCATCATGAAAAGACTGGAACTATCCTG
This sequence comes from Uropsilus gracilis, assembly GCA_004024945.1. Lineage (NCBI taxonomy): Eukaryota > Metazoa > Chordata > Mammalia > Eulipotyphla > Talpidae > Uropsilus > Uropsilus gracilis. The sequence continues at coordinate 17,535 of PVHY01000625.1, read as the reverse complement.
TCCTTAAGCCCAGGAACCATGAAAAGCCAGGATAGGGTTTTCTGAGATCTTCCCTAAAGACCTCAGAGAGAGTATGACCCTGCAGACACCTAAACTTGAACTTCTGTCCTCCAGAACCGAGACAACACATTAATGCTGTTGTGTCGTTCACCCCCCGCCCCGCCCCCGCCATGGGTGATGCTTGCTCGGGCAGCCTAGCAGATGGGCAGGCCTTGTAAGTGACCAGCTCTGCTTCCGTGCTTCGGTCCTGGTAGCTTTCTCACTGATGGCTCTGCATTTGCTGGGGCTCCTCTGCCTCTGACTATCCCCAGGGGTTGGCTTCTGGGTGAGACTTCTGGGTCAGTGTCCACAGCCCTGAGGACACATTTTCCAAGATCACACCCAGAGTTCTTAGACACAAAGGATCTTCAAAGAGCTTCTTTAAAAAGGAAAGAAAATTACTGAAGCTCCATAGTTTTACATCGTTGTTAGTGTTTTGATAGCACAGGAAACACCAGCTCAGGGGAAATCATGTGGCACTGCCATCATCAAAGCCCCCACAGTCCTACACCATAGTCCATTGTGCTCTCCCCTGACTCTTGTCAGGAAATTATTCTTGGTAGTTAAGAACTCCTAGACAAGAGCAGAGCCAAACTTAAGAATTCTTCCTCTTTCCCTACCTCTCTGAAGGCCCCAGGTAGCTTTTCAAAGACCTGGGTAGTATTTCATTTGCATATGGACCACATTTTCCTGGTGGACTCTTTTTTTTCTTTTTTCTTTTTGGCACTTACATTGTTTCCAAAGCTTGGCTATTATAAATACTGCTGCAATGAAGCTTTGAATTAGTGCTTTTGTGTTCCATTAGGAATGGAATTGTTGGATCATATGGCAGACTCAATTTTAGTCTTTTGAGAAACATCCATACTGCTTTCCACAGGGACAGGGCCAATCTACATTCATGCCAACAATGTAAGTGGGCTCCTTTTCAATCCATATTCTCACCAACACTTCTTGTTTCTGGTCTTTTTGATATGGGCCATTCTTACTGGTGTGAAGTGGTATCTCATTGTGGTTTGATATGAATTTTCCTCATTATAAGTGATGATAAACATATTTTTGGTTGCCTGTCTTCCTTAGAGAAATGCCTATTTAGCTCTTTTGCCCATTTCTTGATTGGATCATGTATTTTCTAACTGTTGAGTTGTGTGGGCTCTTTGTAGATCTTTGATATCAGTCTTTTGTCAGATGTAAATATTTTCTCCCATTTAGTAGGGGATGTCTCTTTGTATTAGTGATAGTTTCATTCATTGCATGAAACTTTTTAGTTTGAGGTTGTCCCAATTATTTGAGGGGACAAACCCTCAAAGATATCTCTGAAGCTTGTCCTTAAGTGTGTTGCTTATATTTTTTTCTATGTATTTTTGGTTTCAAGTCTTACATCCAAGTTTTTTATTCATTTTGAATTGAATTTTATGTATGATGCAAGATAGAGGTCTAACTTCATTCTGCATGAGATAGAGGTCTAACTTCATTCCAATTTTCTCAACACAATCTATTGAAGAGGTTTTCCTTTTTCCAGTGTACATTTCACTCCTTTATGATAAACTAACTGTCTATAGATATATATTTATTTCTGGACTTTCAATTCTACTCTACTGGTCTCTAGTACCATGCTATTTCAATTATTATGACGTTATAGTATACTTTGAGTTCTGGAAGTATAGTACAACCATTTCCCCCAAAATAATAATATTTGGTTATTTGGGATCTTTGTGATTCCACATATTTCAGTAATTTTTGTTTCATATCTATAAATTTTTTATTGGGGTTGCATTGAATTTTTAAATTCCTTTGTGCTGGATGGTAATTTTTGACAATGTTGTCTTCTAACCTATGAGCAGGGGATGTTTTTAAATTTCTTTTTATGTTCTTCTATTTCTTATAATATTTTACAGTTTTCCCTGTATAGGAAATTTGTTAGATTTATTCCTATGTATTTAATTTTGGGGTGAGATTGTAAATGGAAAAAAGTTTACATAATTTTTTCTTTCACATCATTGTTTGCATTTAAGAAGACAATATTATTTGATTCTGTGTGTTGATTTTGTATCCTGCCACTTTGCTGAACTGGTTTATTGTTTAATTAGTTTTTCTGTAAAATCTTTAGTTTTATATGTATATCATCATATCATAATGGTAGTTTTACTTCTTTCTCAATTTGGGTTTCTTTCATATCTTTATCTTTCATGTCTGGCTCTATCTAGAACTTCTAATACTATGCTGAATAGCAGCAGTGAAAGTGGACATCCTTGTTTTGTATAGAATCTTAGTAGAAAAGTTTGCAGTTTTTCACCATGATTAGAATGAGATTACTCATGGTTTTGTCAAATATGACTTTTACATACTAAGATATTTTCCATGTAGCCCTTGTTTTTCAAGGGTTTACATAATAATTAGATGATGAATCTTATCAAATACTTTCTACCCATCTATTGGTATAATCATGGTTTTATCTTGCATTTTGTAGAGTGGTACGTTATGTTGGCTAATTTTTAGATGCTGAACCACCATCCTTGTGTCCCTGATATAAATCTCACTTGGTCATCATCAATAATCTTTTTAATGCATGGTTAGATTAAGTTTGCTAAGATTTCACTGAATATTTTTACAACTGTGTTAATAGGGAGACTCATCTGTAGCTTTTCATTTTTGTGTGTTGCCTTTGTTTTGGTTTCAGCATCAGCATAAAGCTGATCTCATGAAATGTATTTGGGAGTATTATTTGTCTTTCAAGTTTTTAAAAGAATTTGAGCAAGGTAAGTGTTAGAAACACCTTTGAAAGTTTGGTAAAACTTGATGTGAAGCCATCTGGTCCTGGACATTTGTTTTTGGTAGATTTTGATTGCTGTTTCAATTTCCTTGCTTGTGATTGGTTTGCTCAGGTTTTCTATTTTTACCTTGAATTCAGTCTTGAATGATTACATAATTCTAAGAACATGTTCATCTCATCTAGGTTGTTGCACTTATTTGCATATAAACTTGCACATTGTGCAATTTTTTGTCTTTCACTTTGACCCTATTTGAACCCCCCACCTTTTTTCTTAGTAAGCTTAGCTAGACATTTGTCAATTTTGCTTATTTTTTTCAAAGTAGGAGCATTCGTTTTCATCAATCTTTTGGATTGTCTTTTTGCTTTCATTTCTTTATTTCTACCCTAAACTTTATTATTTCTAGCCTTCTACTGGTTTAGAAAATGTGTTATGTGCCTGAGAAGGAGGTGTGTACAGAGAGAAGCTAGAAGGAAGAGACCAAGGGAAAACAAGAATCAGAAGCACCTCTATTTGCATTGGAGTTGTGGAGGAACAGTAAAGCAGGGAGAAAGGACTATGTACAATCCCAGGTACAGCCTCCCAGGAGGTTTTGGAGGTTGAAAGGATAGGATGTGCACCTGCATCAGACTTGCAGAACACTGACTGATTGCTTGATCTCTCTAAACCTTACATGTCTCTGCTATCAAAACCACCATAATAGTTACTTGGGGTTTGAACCCAAAAAATCCTCAATTAGGTATACCTATGAAGAAACATGAGAGAAACTTAAACTCTGCTTATTTGCCAAAGGTAACATGAGAGAAGTCTAGATCAGAATGCCTCCTGCCCTCCACCTGTGGCTCCATACATCCTCACAATGATTAGATCACAAATACTGTGGAGCAGGGGTCTTCTGAGTCTGATTACCCATTTCACGTACTACAGAAGGAAAGTTCTTGTGAAGGGCGAGAGTGATGAATAATCAAATCTCCTGCCAGGTTATTATGTAAAGTGAAATTTAGAGAGGAAAGATTTTGTAATCAGATAAAGTAGAGAAACTGACAAAGAGAATTGATGGTGCCCTGAAGTAGCTAACCCAGTCAGCACAGAGCTGATTTCCTATAGACCTTCATTAATCAAGAGAGAGGTGGCCCAGGTTGACTACCCTGACTCTGCCCAAATAGGTGGCAGAGCTAGCTGATCAGCAAGAAGAGATCTGCTGTTCCTGGAAGAAGGTATTCCTTCTCCTTAACAGAACCATGATAGAAAAGCCAAAATACCACACACGTTTAATAAGAGAAAATTCACAACTCTACCTTTATGTATATATCCATTCATTTATGAATATAATACAATAAAACAAAATTCTACAGCCTCCTTGAAAGAAGAGTTAATTACCCATTACTTCTCCTGACCTGAAATCAGTGACAGTTCTTTTGTTGAAAAGTGACATTTCATGATGCCGAGTGTGAAAACATAACAGATGGTAAACAGGTTTTCTTTCTGTCCCAACACATGACTACTATAAAAGGGATTGTGGAGTCTAATACTGTATTTAAAGCCAATAGTGAAAATTTAATGTGCCAGTTCTGTCTCTCCCACAATTAGTTTTTTTCTCTCAGAAATATACTTCTCTTTGTGGTTTTTTTTTTATTTTGACATTTGTCAAACTTGCAAACTTAGATACAAAAATAGGTAGGCGCTTTTCCTAGATCAAGAAGTACCGTGCTGTGTGCTGTTTGAAATACCACAGAGCTGACAGAGCTGCTGGAGATGCTGAGCTCTTTCAGCTGTCAGCGGCCGGGGAACGGGTGTCTTGGGCTCCATTGAGAATAGACTCTGAGTCTGCAGATGAGTCACCAGCCACTCTGACCCTCTGTAAAGTGCTACCTGTAATATGGGGTGACACTAGGAATAACTTCTGGCTACAATGTCTCATCTATGACCTGCAACAGGCCCTTACCACTTGTGGTAAGTAAAACAAGCCATCATTTAAGAAAAGGCTTTGGTTTCAGGTTCCGATTTGAAAACTGGATTTTGTGCTGTTTCTTAGGGACAGCTCAGGAAAGCTCAGGAAAATGGGAAGGGTGCTCCTGGGAGCTATGACCGCCATGAGACCCAGAACCCTGACACGGCCAGAGAAAGTGTTGAATTCTCTGCATGGTGACTGCTGATCAGCTGCAGCTGCGGAAAACGGCAACAACTTTGGCCTGCTGCAGCATATTAAGATTGAGGACACAGCTTCACATTCTTACAAAATATTTGAAAGAGCAGAGTCAAGGCAGCACATCACCATTGGCTCAGATCCTTTATCTTAGAAGAGAAATAAAATGGGTTTAGACACCTCTCCCTATTGTGTGCCCTAATTACTGACATCTAGCTGTAAGTTACAGGCCACCCTTCTGGTTCCTTGAATGCTCCCATCCTCTCCTCTCTGCCACCTGTCTACCTTCCCTTTGTGGGACTATGGGCTATGCAGAGAGATGAATCGTTCTCAGTTCAGCATTGAGCAGGAGCGCGGGGTGAAATCCATACACTGCTTGTCATCCTCTTTGCTTCATGTAGGATGAGTAAAACTCTTCCTGCATATTATCTTTGTTAGAAACCAGCAAGGTTCATCTACTTGCAATCAAAGGAAGCAAATTGCCTTTTGATTGTGGATGAAGCCTCTATCTGGCAGCACAACTATCAAATTGGCAAATCAATCATTACAAAGACTATAGCTGCCAAAAGACACTCACACTAAAATACTCAGACTCTGTGGGAGCCAGGGTATTTTCAGCAGAGGAGTGTCCAAGTGCTTTTCTGTGGGCAGTACCAGGGACCCAAGGTCATACTCTTGCTTTCTGGGTTTATTGGAGATGGGCGAGGACCCCCTTCAGCTGCCAATGCCATTCGGCAGGACATGACATTTCTATAACTGCTCAGTTTTACTCTGGCCCTCCCACGGGATGTACAGAGGGTGCCTTACAGCCCTGTGAGCACTTTCTGCTTCTGTGTTGTGGTAGCTAGCCTGCCCTCAGAACTGCCACCAGCTTTGCAATCATCCTGCTCTCATCCATGAGGATGATAAAGGTCTTCAACTACATTCATGTAGGAAAGGTAAGAATGGAAAGTAGGAAATAGAAGGATGAGAAAAAAAATGCAGGTTCAGAGAGCAGGATGCAGAGAGGCCTCTCTATTCTGGATGCTAGGAGAACTAGAATTTGAGTTAACATAAGGAACTGAATTCAATGAAAACCGGAAGTGGAAATGAAATGTAAAGCTGTATTTGGCCTCTCTCCTAGTTCACACCTTGTGTCTTCTGCACTTCCCATCTTAAATATTTTGCTTCATAAGGTGTTTTGACATTTAGCTTTGGGCTCTGAAGCACAGAGCTAATTTCTGAAATTTACCCAAATAATCTACTATGCCTTTAAACCTTGTTTTATGATTCAATTTTTATTTTTGGGTTTATAATTATCTCAATGTAATTTTGTGGGAGAAAAAACAACAAAGTATATATGACAATCTGTTAAATATTTTTTTGATGGTTTTGACAGAGGTTCTGTAAATCTCTACTCAATAACACTGCATTGTGAACTCTTGATCAACTGCTAGGACCACAGATTATACCCAGCCCTGTGTGATCTCCACGGATTACCCACCTACTGTTCCGACTATTCCTTTCCCAGACTCAGGTAGTTTCCTACACATACACAGATACTCTTCATCTACACACGTATTTTCAGAGCCCTCATGATGCATAGCTCCTGACTCCCTGGCATTTTGCTCCATAATTCTAGGCAATTTGATCTTCCTAAAATTTGAACTCTGTCTACTCAAACTGTCAAGCTGTTTGGACTCCCTTCTATGAACCTGAGCCTGGAAACTCTCTGTAGGGAATAAGTAGAGGCAGCTGTAGGGTTGATCTTATTTATTAGAGCCCATGCTGCCTGATAACCAATGACTAAAGCTCTCAGGTGTATGTTTTGCCCATTTTCAAGTTGTCAAGAGTAGGAGAGATGCTGTGACTCCATGGGTAACTGATGTGGGATGTCCTCTCTCTAAAGTCAATTGGCCCAATCAAAAAATGGGGAGAAGAACTGAAAAGACACTTCTCCAAAGAGGAAATACAAATGGCCAACAGGCACATGAAAAATTGCTCAATATCACTAGCAATCAGAGAAATGCAAATCAAAACCACAATGAGATACCACTTTACACCAGTAAGAATGGCCCACATCAAAAAAACAGGCAACAACAAGCGCTGGCGTGGATGTGCAGAGAAAGGAACACTCCTACACTGCTGGTAGGAATGTAAACTCGTCCAGCCACTATGGAAAGCAGTATGGAGGACCCTCAAACTCATGAAAATGGAATTACCATTTGACCCAGCAGTCGCACTTCTGGGAATCTACCCAAAGGAGACCTCAATGTGGGTACAAAAGGACACCTGTGCTCGGATGTTTATTGCAGCACTA
>PVHY01000625.1:0-10183 GCA_004024945.1 Uropsilus gracilis | reverse complement strand
GGATGTACCTAGAGGAAATCATTCTAGCAGAAACGAGTCAGATAGAAAGGGACAGAAACCAAATGGTTTCACTAATATATGGTCAACCAAATGAAACTGCACAAGGGGAGAGAAGGGACCAGCTGGAGCGGGCGGGGAGGGGAGGTGATGGTGATGGGTGACCCCCAGGGACTGAAATGATGTAAAAAATAATAATAATAAAGCAGATAAAAAAATAAAAAATAAATAAATAAATAAAAATAAAGTCAATTGGGACTTTCAAGGACTCTGTATTTTGGGACTGAGGAAAGAAAAATTAGACAACCGCATGAGACCCTAGTGTATAGACACTACATTTGATGCCTCATTCTCTTATTGGGTGTTCTTACTATTACTGGCTATGAGCTGCTGGGATGTAGAGGGCTAAGCACTGGGAAATTGTGCACGAACTGGTCATGTGGTTTGATATATGAAAGGGACCTTTAGAGTGAATGGTGGAATACAAGTAATGGCTCGATCATAAAAGGTGACTGAAGGAAACTAAGCATTGTGAAATATATGGATTAGTATTCATCTTATAACATGTTTTCAGAATTTATTGATACAGTAGGTGCAAAGAAAGGATCAAATTAAAATGGTATTCTATAAAGCAAAGTATGCAATGGTTTCATTAAGCTGAACTTTGAACAAATGATTTTATACATTGTTGGTACATGGTTTGGGAACAATTAAAGGAACTGAAAAACAAGGTGGAGAGAGAACTTTTAAAATGCATTGCTCTTAAAAGAAGTAAATTCGATATGCCACCAAAAACTAAGTCAGAGGCTATGGGCTCATCGATCGATTAGCAGAATTAAAGTGAGCATAAACTAGATAGGAAACACTTTCTGCCTAATTGTAGCACCCCCAGAGCTAAATTAAAGGGTAGGTTAACCAGGCAGCTAGACTCCATGGGAATGCACTAAATGAGAGGTAAAAATTCTACTTTCTAGAACCTCTCTCAGGTTTAGCATGCCCTAGATGTGGTTGAAGGGGTGTTTTAGTAAGTCACTTTAGGATGAAAAGATATACCCCCACCATCTTCAGATGACTGAGAAACTTCTTTGTTGGGAGGTGACTCTGGCCACCTGCAGAGATTCTGCTATTCAGTAACATCTGCAGAGGCTGTTGGTAAGGTGACACCAGGGACTTTTGGAGATGGGAACCCAGGCAGAGCTGCTAGTTTTTAGGGGGGAGTGGCCAGGGATGCTGGATGCCTGCGATGTGCAGGGAAGTTGGTATGATGAGACTTGCCCCTTCCCATTGCTGATGAGAATGAAGGGCTGCTGATTTCTGCCATGCTGTTCTCTGCTCATCCCTCTGGCAGCACTTGAATAGGTATGCATATTGAATATGTATTTAAAGAATGTTGGCTGAAAGGGATGGAAGGAAGGATGAACTATACTCCCTAACTGTACTAAATTTTCACTTTGTCCAGGGTACCCACACATCTTAATTATCCCAGAAAAGATGACTGAGTGAGGTCCCTTGTAGCTTAGTCTCATAGAGTTTCTCTCTTTCTTGGAAATAGGGGATGAAAGAATGTTCCTTCAGCCTATGGATTTATACTGCTGTATAAATATGTAGGGTCTCTCTTGTTTGGCATAAGTATCAATTTCACAAAATAGTATAAATGTTGGTACCCTGGATTCACAGCTCTATTCTCTGCCATGCCTTCTTCCTCCAAGAAGGTAGGTCTCTGTGGTGGCTGTTGCCAAGACCTCTAATGCTCACATGAGCCAGAAGTCAATGAAAGTCCCCATGAAGTCACTGAAATTCACCTCCCATCAAAGCCAGTGAAAGTACCTGCAAATTCACTGGAAACCATGTCCTTTCACAGCTAAAGTTCTCTGCTCCTTCTTATGCCCAAGTCTACTGGGTCAGGACCAGGCTGCCCACTATGCTTCCACTGTGAGCACAAGCCTCTGGCACTGACAATACTACTGTAAGGACTGGAATTCTCAGTGCATCACATCAGACTGGGATCTTTGTCAATTCACCAAGTCTCTTCTCCCTGGGCCAGGACTCCAAATTCATCATGTTTGGGGGAAGATTATTCCCAGTGGTTTTGCTCATATACCCCAGGGCTCTGAGTGGAGCAAGTTCATGGAGCCAGGCAGGACAAAGGGGTTGGACCTACTGTGCTCCTTGTCCTCATGCATGGAACACCTTCCCTTGGGTTTGCTCTGTCCCAACAGACCCCTTGTTCTGTCACATAAATAGATACCTGGCTGCCTGTGCTATAAATGACCACACAAGCCCAGACTTGCTGAGAACTTCTGATAAACATAGGTTTCTGTCAGACCAGATCCCTGTGCTCCCAGGGTAAGGAGGGATTAGGTGATCTGTAATGGCCTCCCTCTAACCCCAACCTGGATTTTTCTGGGATGGAAAAGAAACTTAGGGAAGGGCAACAGCTTTCCGGCCCCAGAGGCCTTTTCAGCAGAAGCAGTGTGCTTGAGTAGGTATTCTTTCTTTATCCTGGAGTTGAGCTACTAGGGTAAGGGACTGACACCCACAGGAGAAAGACCGTGTGCAGGACAGTGAGCCATGGAGTTAGGGTCCAATTCAGTATAAGTTGCTTCTGACTATGAAAATCTTAAGGTTCTTTTCAAGGGTGAGAGAAACAATTATAATTTGCACTAAATTCTATATTATAAAATGAAGCTAATAATTTGCAAAATTTGGGGGTGTTATGGGAAAAGCTACTTTTGAAATTCATCAGGTTAGAACCTGGACTCAGATTCTGGGGCAGGGTCCCTCCATGCAGGTCCTCTTCATCCATGGCCCACTGTCCTGGGCCCAGAAAGCCTCTCTCTCTCCCTATGGTCTGAGCTAGTTACTTGGAGAGATTGAACTGCAGTCTTTAGAAAGTTCATCATAGGCAAATTTTCTCCAGTCTTAGAGCAAGTTGGGCAACCTCTATCTGCCTTTGGTAAGAATTAAAAACAGGAAGAGCCTCATAAGTTGTGAGAATTAAGGGGTTTTTTACATAAAAAGCATTTATAATAATAATGCTCAGTAGATTTCCAGCTCTGTCTCTCTAGCAGTCATCTCTATGACTGAAGAAATAGTTGTATTAGACTGGACTCCTTATTTTGTGTCTCTAAGTGTTCTTATGCGAAGAAGATGCCCAGGATGTCTATTTCTGGATTCTACACGCTACTTGCTGACCATAGTAATTTCTCATAAACTTGCTTACAATAACACTTGGAAGTATTGAGTCTTTCTTAATTGATTCCTAAGGAAGGTTTTGCTTTGTGGATATGAGCTTCCAAATGAAATCGGGTTTAAAAGGGGCAGAAGCCTCTAACCAACAAACCACAGGTTTGCATTTACCTGAACGTAGCAGTTGCCAGACAAATGCAGTTTAACAAGGAATTTTATTAACAAGGGAATTCAACAGGGAAAACAAAAAGTCCTTAGTGCCACATGTGGCTAGTCATCTTACCCCAGTCACTATTTTTAGTCCCAAAGCTCCCAAAGACACATGTCTATGATGGTGCCCTTTGGCCCTTCAAACCTGAGGCAGGTACTCTGCAAATTCCAGTCTTTCTCCAGTGTCTTCTCTTTTCTTCTTCTCTCTCCAGTGTTCAGATCTTCTCCGCTTCTCCAAGGTGCTTTAAACTTTTTCCACAATTGCTGTTGAAAAAAATCAGCTTTGCAAATCCCTTGCCATCTCCAGGTGCCATCTCACTATGCCACCTTGCTATGGTGCCACACTCTCCACATCAACTACTCTTCTGCTGGTCACCATGGCTCCTTGCCACCACCAGCTCACTCTTCCAGGGGGTTTACCCTGGCCAGGCCACGCAGGCCAGTTCTCTCAGTCCATCATTCTCATTTCCCTATTCCTTTCCTTGCTCCTTCCTTTTATATCTGCCCTCTCTTCCCACCTCTCATTTTCTCTTACGTGGGGTCTTTCAGACTCTGCCCACCAGGGTACTCTGGTGCCAATACAATTTTTAACTGTGTCACTCACAACCCTGTATCACAAATGCACCTGGCTTTCGAACCCCCTAATCTCACCTGAGATTAGATGAGATTAGGTCCCTGCCTGGACCTCTGCTATTTTGGTCATGATAAGTAGTTTCTATGCTGAAGGCTGCTACCACCCTTCTGGATTGGTGCTTTCTGTTTTGTTGACAAAAAGACTTGAATGAGAGGAATGAAACCCATTTTTTCCCTTGAAGCAGGAACTGAAAAACTAGGTTTTTACTGTTCGGAACATGGACTCCATGACTCCTTTTATACGAAGGTATTTAATATCTACTCAGTGAGCAATGCACTCAGATTTCCTGTCTAGTCATGCCCACTCCAAGACCATGTTGGTAATACTTCCATTTATCACAAAAAAGGGCAGGTATCCCCAGGTGTCTCTCTTCTATGAGAACATTCACTCACTTTTCTCTCAGGAAATGGTAGAACCACAATTTAAGACCTGCCTGAATCCCTCAGTTACCACATGGAAGGGAGATGACCTGGAGAATTATTCAATCTCTAAAAAAAGTTGTATGAGTGAGAAACACAGATTCTTACATGATAAGAAGCTCAACAATTCTGACAAATACAAATACTGACAGTGCTGTTTTATATAAATTAACTCATTCAAACTTCACAATAGCCTTCCTTTTGTAGATGAGGAAACTGAGGTCCAGAAAGTACAAATCACTTGTGTGAAATGAATACAAAAAAGTGTGAAATGAATACAAAAGATCACACAAGTGCTAGAGGAGAAACCCACAGTTTTGCTATAATAGCTTTGCTATTTGCAGCCTTGTCTCTTTGAGGAAGTACTTAATATTATTTAATTGCCCATTCCTGTAGGTAGATTTGATAGTATCTTTACCCAGAGATGAACACCTAGATGGTGAAAAGGAAAGTATGTATATATAGCATGTGCTTACTGCCTTTCTACAACATCTGTTATCTTATAATGTAAGCACAAAGCCCATGGGGGCTGTATCTGCTCATTCTGCCTGGAGCAATGTCTTAATCTTTGCCTTGAAAGAAGGAAACTGACCAAAAGCATTACCTTGTTTCAGTGATAGTGAACTAGGACTGCAGCTGAGCAGCGATGAGGGCGAGAAAACCCTGACACAGACTTTTCTGCTTCGAGATTCATTGGTCCTGTGGCAATTCTCACTCAGTTGCAACATTATTTTCTTTGAGAAGTAGCCTTCATCTCTTGTCAACACATGCATACTCCCACTCCAACAAAAAGGGCAAAGGGAAGTTGTGCAGCCTGGGTCAGGCATCTTGCTTCATGGGCTGGCCTGGCCTCTCTCCAGGAGAGGGCGCTACATCTCACTCCTGCACCCCCACCTCCCACCAAGGCTCTGATCTCCCAGTCCTGCCCTTCTCTGGCCAAATACAGTGCCCTAAGAGGGGAAGTGAGAAATGGGAAGACATTTCTGAGATAGGAACGATTTTCATTAATTACACCTTTGGACTGATAAAATGATATTTTATTCTTTTACTTTGAATAACTGACCTTAACTATTTTAGTCACATGAATTATATAATGGCATTTAAAAGCATTCAGCCTTCCCACTGCTAGAGCTATCTGCAGTCCCAATATATCACCCAGACCCAAAACAACATTAAAGAAGACAATTAGCAGTGCTCCTTCCCTACTAAAAAAGACTTCACCACTGGTGTTTCTTTTCAACCTTATTTTGATACTTCTGCCAGGAAGAATTCCATAATTAGGTATCAATGACCCTTCACATCTTGAATAATCACCAATACCTCTCAAACCAAGGATGGGTACAGGAGTCACAGGAGGTTTGCAGCAGAGTCGTTTTGAGCCCCAGGGAAAGAGAAGGGAGCAGAAGGGAAAGAGAAACCTCCTGATAAGGTGGCGCAGTAAATATTCATAAGCAAACATATAATAATTTGTCAAGCATGTTATCAGTATCATTCATATCTTCTCTTCTTCCTTCTCCTCTCTATTAAAAGCAAAAAGAGTGAATCACTTGCTAGTGGGCTAGAGAACTCAGCCCATGAAGTGGATTAGACAGCTAAGATTGCCTGGCCCTTTGCTGCTTATGGTGTGTGTGTGTGTGTGTGTGTGTGTGTGTGTGTGTGTGTGTGTGTGTTTTGACAAAACCATTTAAAAATAACAGATAAAAGATTCTATAGCTGAGCAATGCTCTAAACCTTGGAAAGCATGAAGACACAAATACTGTTAACACTGACAACGTCTGAAATAGTTGCTCTAGATGAATGGAAGAATCCCTTTTAGGGAGAGAGCTGGTCCTTAGTTTGGGGTATGAAAATGCTTAGTGGGATTTTGTAATTCAAAGACTACAAATATAGAACAGGACTCAATAGGAGAAGTGTGAACAAAGCAGAGGTGAAATTTCTCTGTATACTGAATGTGCTGGTTATTACTAGCACTTCTACTGCCCCATAATGTTCCCTTCCCTGCTTGCTTCATGTCCATGGAAGTCTGTCTCCAGGAAGTGCACCATTGGGTTCCCTGCCCTAGGCTTTCACTTTCATTTGGGGATGGAGCTGAGAGCCTGTGAGAGGGAGAGATACCACCTTCACACACGTGTCTTCCTGTAATCAGAGCTTCTGCATCTATTTGCACTTTACCTAATCCCTCTTCGTTTCTATGCAAGATTTACAAGTTCATCGTTACTGGAGAGCAGAGGTGGGTTCCAGATCTTGGAAACCCAGCACTGGGCCACTCTAGGCCAGTGTTCACTAGTTGCCCTCCAGGAAGTCACACAGCTCATCACCTGGAGCCACAACAATGTCCCTAAAATTTGCAAGGAACATCCAAGAAGCAAAGGCTGTTTTCTGGAAGTGAAACCCCATTCTTGTTTGAAATACATAGGTTGGTTTTCCTGAAGGAAAACCACTGGGCCATTATGACTTTCTTAGACTGAGAGAATAAGTTTCAAATCTCTCTTCCATAGCAACTTAACCATCTAGCCCTCCATTGAGGTAAACTGGATAGATTGGAAGAAACCTTAGGGAACAAATAGCCCGAGCACCTCTCCAGGCAGGTTTGCCTACCAGGTTGATGCCCATTTCTCCTTTGTACCTATGAGCAGTGTATTCCCATATGCTGAGAAATTCTACAGGTGACACAAAATATAGAGTTTATGTGAGAAAAACTAACTGCACCCTTGACATGAAAAGGACAAAGAAACATTATAAATACTGCCATCCTGTGTCCTGAAACCCAAAAGGACGCTGATGCCAACCAGGTCCTAGAAGGGCTTTCTCCCCCAGTACAGAACTGCTGCCTCCCACACGGGCTGCTTGCTGAATTCATGTGAGAAAGGACATATCTTGAAAGTTGAGTACCCAATTAGAATATGTGAAGAAAGACAAGAATTCTTTCCTTTAAATATTATGAAAATTTTCTTATTTAGCTTCCAGGCAAGTTATTTGACTTGTAAAGTAATAACTTGCTATAATGACCCATGAAGATAATGTTATCTACCTCTAAGCTTTGCTTTGTATTGAATAGTGAAGTATATTTTTGAAAAACACAGACTTTTTCTATAAATTACCTCCAGAAATGTACTTACTCTAAGAGTTATTCTCCCTGGAAAAATATTCTTGGTACAACTACTAAAAATTGCTATCTTAATATAGGATTATATTAATCAAATTGATGTGCCATTTTGAAAGTAAATGGCTTGTCTTTTCATCACTAAATGTATTTGTTGTTATTGCTATGATTAATGGGAATGAGCATTTACACAGTCATTGGGTATATTTCAAAATAAAACACCTGTTGTATTAGGGTTCCTAGTGAAATAATAAAGAGGTGATTTCTTACCATACTAATTGAATAAACAAGTAAAGAAAGACTAGCCCTCAACTCCAGGCTAGTCCCAAATCTCTAGACCCAAGGGAAAGGCCAATTTCTTTTCTGCTCTCTGTGTGGCTGGGAGCCTTAGTTCGAGAAACGAGAACTACTCATCTGAAGTTAGCACATCCTAAGTCCCTGCTTTGTGCCAGGCATTATTTCAGGTCCTGGGAACTTGGCAGTAGCTAAGATGTAGCCACTGTCCTCTCTCAGTTTCAGTCGTTGGGACATGGAAGTAAGTAAATACAGTGCTCTGAAGATTGCTCTGGGGCTCCCATGGTCCTGGGAGCTCACTGGAACTGCTCCTCACTCCTTCAAGCTTAGAGGAGGGAAGTCTGGTCCAAGTTGAGAATAGAAGGATGAGCTGAGCTTATGTGGCAAGGAAGGCAAGAGGAAAGTTGTTCCAGGCAGAAGGAACAGCATGATCAAAGGCCTGAGGTGGGATTTGGTGAGAAGTCAGAAGTTAGTACCGGAACTGGTAAATGCCTAACCGACAAAATATACACTCTGCATATTTGTAAATTCTGGTTCCTTGCTTCCCCTGAGCTATACCCCCTCATAGTAAGACATTTCTCAACAACACAGATCAAACAGAGTTGAGGTAAACCTGGGGTTAAAGAAATATGTTTTCACAGAAACAGCTGGTAGCTTCCAAAGTGTCTATGAACTTCTATCCTCAAGTGGTTGCTGTATCGGTAACTTAAGTGAAGATAGAAATGGAGCTGATGACAAGAGCAGAAAGAAGTTGACCTGGCAGGAGGTGCAGAAAAATCAGCTGCTGAGGGATGTGGAAACCCAAGCCTCCTGCCAAAACTGTAGACAATCAAATTCAGGGCATGGAACCTTCCTAATCTTGTTATCACAGACATTTTCAAGTCATCATATTCAATTACACAAAGGAAGCTGGGAGGGTAATACAAGCATATGGAGTGTCAAACAGTTAATAAAATCACAATAACGAAAATTCAGTGACCACAATCAATTTTTAATGTAAAATGTGATTTATTAATCAGAAGGATGTCGCTGTTCATAGCTAAGTGATGTGTTGTTCTTTCCAGCCAAAAAGTACTAGGTATCTACTGCTTGTTGCCACTCAGCAGATGCTGAATGTTGGAGAGATAAAGGCAGATAAGGCATAACAATTAAAACAGCTTGGTAATGGTACAAAAACAATCAGACCAATGGAACAGAATTGAGTGCCCTGAAATAAAACCACACATATATAGTCAACTAATCTTTGACAAAGGAGTGAAAAACTTACCTTAGAACAAAGATAGCCTCTTCAATAAATGGTGCTAGGAAAACTAGACTAAGACATGCAAAAAAATGAACCAAGACAACTCCCTCACATCATGTACAAAAATCAACTCAAAATTAATAAAAGACTTAGAGGTCAGACCTGAAACCCTAATATACTTGGAGGAAAACTTGGGTAAAATCCTCCAGGAATTACAATTCAGGAATCCCTTTCTGGAAACATCTACAGATGGCAAAAAAAATGAAGGAAAAATATAAACAGATGGGACTACATTAAACTAAAAAGCTTCTGTACAGCAAAAGAAACAACAGAAAAAACTAAAAGAAGCCCAACCAAATGGGAAAAAATTTTTGCCCTCCACAATAGTGATAAGGGTTTAATAACAAAGATCCACAAGGAACTCACACAACTAAACAAAAGCAAAACAAGAAGCCCAATCAAAAAATGGGGAGAACTAAAAAGACACTTCTCAAAGAGGAAATACAAATGGCCAACAGGCACATGAAAAATTGCTCAACGTCACTAACAATCAGGGAAATGCAAATCAAAACCACAATGAGATACCACCTTACACCAGTAAGAATGGCCCACATCCAAAGAACAGGCAACAACAATTGCTGGCCAGGATGTGGAGAAAAAGGAACACTCTTACAATACTGCTGGTGGGAATGTAAACTGGTACAACCACTATGGAAAGCTGTGTGGAGGACCCTCAAATTAATGAAAATGGAACTACCATTTGACCCAGCAATTGCTCTCTTGGGAATCTACCCAAAAGAGACCTCAATGTGGGTACAAAGGGACACCTGTGCTCGGATGTTTACCGCAGCACTATTTATAATTGCAAGGACTTGAAAGCAACCTAAATGCCCCCAAACAGATGATTGGATAAAAAAATGTGGTATATAAACAACAATGGAATATTACTCATCAATTAAGAATGACAAATTCGATGACTTTATGATAACATGGATGTACTTAGAAGAAATCATACTAGTGGAAACAAGTCAAAAAGAGAAAGACACAAGTCAAATGTTTCACTAATATATGGGATATAGTGAAAAAATAAACAA
>PVHY01000624.1:200067-211152 GCA_004024945.1 Uropsilus gracilis | reverse complement strand
GGGAAAATCAAACAAACAAATAAGAAAAAATGAAAACAACCAATGGGACTGAACCATGGAGCGAGAGAGGAGGAGGGGGAAGAAGCTGGGGGAGGTGAAGAGTACAAAAGATCAGGATAGTTAACAAATGTTAGTGAAGTGGGAAAGCCCCGGGGTAAAAAAAAAAACAAACAAAAAATAAAACAACAACAACAACAAAAAAACACACACACACACTTACCATATATCGGAAAAGAACAACAGGCCAAACAACCAACAACTAATCAACTTAACCAAACAACAATTTGCAGAAAAATGGGAGGAGTGACTGAAGGGAGGATACAGAGGGGGGATATGGAGGGAGGAGGAGGGATCAATTAATGCACAATTGTGACAAATCAATAAAATGAATTTTAAAAAAAAAAGATCGTGAAGGTTCCTGAATTCTTGGAAAGGGGGGATGAGGTAGGAGATTTATTATCTTTTAAGTGGTCCTCACACAATCATCCTGTTGAAATATTACTTAGTATTCTAGTCTCATTCAAATTCTACCTTTTCCAGGAAATCCAACTAAACATTATTTTTCTCTTTCTTGACTGGCCCCCTAACCAACCCTATTCAAGGCAGACATGCATGCCATTAATGTTTATACCTCTTACATGAACACAGTGCTTGGTACATGACAGCTGCTTTGCATTTGGCATCACACTAGCTGTGGTTTTGACTACCACCTAAAAGGATACCTTCCAATTATATTGCATTTCAGTTTTCAAAATGCCTCAGCATATTACCTTATATGATTTCCCTTATACTCTGGAATGAACCAAATAATTTAAAACTCAAGAAAGTTCAATACTTTGCCAAAGGCCAAAACTAATGAGAATTTATATTAGGACCTGTATGCTTATTTTCTAAATCTTTAAAAATGTTTTATTTCCTTACATCTTTGTTAATTTTTAGATAGTATTTGAGTTCTCTCCTCCAGTGGAGTCCTGTAGTTCTCCCATCACCTTAACACCTGTGATTCATTAATACTGTCCCTTATGCTCTTCCCTCCCCTTTTTTGACCCCTGTCCCCTTCCTCTGCTGTATGCCTCAGGTCTATAATAAACTTGCAAGTTTTGTAGGACTTGTACCTTTAGACTCCCATCTAAACAGTGTTTTTTCTATTATAGTAGTTTGTCAAATACTGTGAAAATTTTAAATAAAAAGTGCTATGCTAAGCTAATACTTGGTGCCACATAACACTATTTGTTGTCCTTTAAATACCAAAATGCTCAAGATTAGGCTGGGTAATCTGAATCCATTGTGGGTAAGTTTCATTGTAAAATACAATCAGGCTATTTTATCTATGAGGTGGTCACAGAGCATGGGCCCCAAAACAGCATTATACAAGGTTTTAGTATATTTATAGGTCTTAGTCACTAACAGGAAGAAAATTGCTTTGGAGAAAAATCCATATATCTTACAAACAATATAAATTCTACTGTTTGGAAGTGATTTAAATCATGTTACATATAATTCATCTGGGGAGGCTCTCCAGCTTGAGGAAATTCACTTGGGCACAAAATGTACATAAGTAGGATTAGTGAGAAATCTAATTTTGCAGACATATTGAGTGTACTTCAAATTTGGATTTACATACAGAAAAAGAAGTTTGTAAAGTAGAGCTTTGAGAATGCTAACCATCACACACTTCCCTAACAGGAGCTGAATGAAGACTTGATCACTTTGAACATTAGTACCTAACCTATCCTAAATAAAGAACAATGTGACAATGAATTTATTTGGTCTACAAAGAGGAGCAGAGATGAGCAGTGGAAAGACAGAGAATATCTTTTGAGTAATTGCAATGGGGAGAAGCAAATGAACTCCCATCTTTGTTGAGTTTAAGAGACTCTTAAATTGAGCCCCATCTTTGACAAGTGAAGAGAATTTACTTTTCAAGTCTCTGAAGTGGAACATGGTACTCCATGGAAAAAAAGATGACCTCACTGTTCAACCAAAGTCACTAAGATTTCCCGAATAATTTAAGAAAAAAGAGGATGTAAAAGTAACCCCCTCGATCAGTGGATTAGATTCCATCCTAGAAGATGAAAGAGGAAGAAACCACTTTAATTGAAATCCCAAAACAGCCGGGCACGGTTGCTCGTGTCTGTAAGCTTCAGCCTATGAAGCGGCTGGGGTTAGGGATCGCGGTTCGAGTCCCGCCTGGCGCCCGTAGCGAGACCTAGTACCAAAAAAAAAAAAAAAAAAAAAATAGCTGGGCGTGGTGGCGCGCGCCTGTAATCCCAGCTACCTAGGAAGCTGAGGCTGGGAACTGCTTGAGTCTGTGTACCCCGGGCAACGAGAGCCTGCGGTTCCATGGGCAAAAATAGCGAGACCTAGTCTCAAAAAAAAACAAAAAACAAAAAAGAAATCCAAAAACATCTTATGGCATCTCAGCATTTGACACACTTCAAATATGAGAGGGCTAAAAGCAATTAATAAAAATATTTTTAAGGCACCTTACTTAGATCAAATTTCCTAAAAAATATACCAACACTGAAAAACCTAGTTTTATTAATTTTTTTATTTTTGAAAAACCCAGTTTTAAACCAGTGCCTAAAGCAATAAATATTAATATAGGACAAAATGAAGTATGATCATGACATATCACACAAAGCTGCCTCTCTAAAATGATCCTGAAGGCATTTCATGTAAGTTAATTATATCACACTAGACAACTAAGAATGTTTTATGTCAAAAAATAATGTGTTCATAGATTCTCAGCCCAGTACTAATAGGACTGTATTTTGGAAATATCACAAGATTCCTTAGGGCAATTTTAGTTACTCTAAGGGCTCTTCTTTTCCTGCCCTAAATAGCAGTCCAAATGTTGTGAGCAGCTATTAAATAATTGGAGCTCTAACCCATAAAAGACTGCAATGAAATAAAATGCCATGAGGCTATTCATATAACTTTCAAATAATGACAAGTTTAAGATTTTTCCACTGCCTCTCCCTTTATTATAATTTTCGATAATATTAAGGACACGATAAAGGTTTAGTATATGAAGAAACAAAAATCGTCTATCCTCCCCTGCTACCTACCCCCTCTAAGAAATGTGGCTCCATATAGACTTAAAATGAATAACAAATTGGTTCAGATTGATTGCCAACTCTGCCATAAGTGGTCCCAGAAGAAATGGAGTTGCTGCAGTTTCAGTGGCTGCCAACTCAGAAGACAGATGTGTGACCGTAGCACTGCCATCAAGTCAACCTCAAAATAATATCATAACGTTTTACAGAGGAAGACAAGAAAAGTAACCGATACTTGGTTAAAGTTACCATTTATTCTCAATTATCTATACCAAGTAGGAGGAAAAGAGGCATAGATAATGTCAAACAATAGATAATGATCAAATTTGAAAATTGGTTAATATTGGTGTATGTTCAGAATCCCCTTAATTCAATACTCTTGTAATTCTATCTGATTACCTTGTAGTTCTGTCCCATAAATAGTTCTATATTGGCTAGAGAAAGAAAGGGGCTAGTTCTCCATCTCATATGTGTATATTGAAATGTTGACTGAACACTAATATTTGGCATATATAGAGTATAATGTATATGATTTCCAAGTCACTTTTTAAAAGCTAATACTTTAGCTAAATAAATGACCCATTAGCCTTAACAGTTGCTACGCTTTACAATGGGAAAATGTGTGTACCAACATTACATAGATATTGAATCTTAAAAAAATTCCCAGACATGTTTTTAAAAAAGATTTCAACTTTAAAATAATTTTTAGCAAGATTCTGTAGAAAAACATTTATTTTTTCAAAATAACACCTGACTTGCTTTTCTGTAACTATTGTTTGGATATGCAATAATAGACTCACGAAGAAAGCCAATAATTATTTAAAAGCAAGATAAACCAACAAGATAAAAAAACCTTTCTAAGACAGCAATATTAAACCCTACCACTCTCCATTTCTTGATAGATATGAAAAGGAGAGGTTCTTTTGGTAGGAACAGCAGAAAGGAGCTCAAAGTGTCAAGAATTAGTAGGCTTTTCCCCATTCTTCTTCATGACTTCCCCTTGTCTCAGTTGAGAATCTTTCATATACAAGATCTTATTGCCCCTCTAGCTCAATGATTTGCAGCAGAAAAGTAACTCTCAGTGATCGCTATCTATTTTTTTCATTTTTTTTTTAATAACCATTTTGGCTGAGAAGTTTACCCAGGTTTCAAGAACTACATCCCACCCAAAGTACTATATTATCATGCTTTGAAAAAACTCTTATACTCTAGTATTAAGTACATGATCTAGATTTATTTTTTGATATTCACTGTTACCTATAATTATTTTATAAGCATATGTAGAAAGACTACTGCTCTGGTAATTAAGAAATCTGGGTGTGAGTCTTAGTTCTGCTGCAAATTCACTGTGTGTTCTTAGGGAAGTCGTTTAACCTCTAAAAGAGGTTTTCTAAAGAAAAATCACTATTCTATTTCTTTACAGGTCAAATTATATTTTGACATTTCCCCCAACTCCTGTTACTGTTTTCCAGCCTCTGATACTCTCCCACATCTCAGTTCTTACAGTTTCTCTAGGTTTTCAAAGCTAATCTTTCTACCTAGAATCTCTTTATCTAAAGCCAATGTAATAGTTACCTTTGGAGAAATGACTCTTCTCCCTTCCTCTTTCTTTCTCCCTTTCTCTCTCTTTCCTATACACAGTACATGGATAATCCTCCCTCCTTTCCCTTCATCTCTCTCCCTTGTTTTTCCTGTCCTTCTTTATAATCTTCCCTCCCTCTTATAATCATATAATTATAATTCTTATAAACTTTTTCCCCTCTATCTACCCTTCCCTCCTTTTCACCCTCTTTACTGCCTTCCTACACACAATCAAGTCTGATAGCCAGTTCTGCCACCATTGACTAACCACCAAGCATGGTCTACCCACTGCTCAAAGTAAGTTAATGTAGCTTCCTTTTTACTTTACAAATACCCTAAAAGGTATATATTATCCAACATATTAAAGATGAGAATAAACAATGAGAGAGATTAAGCAACAATTGAGGTGACACAACTCTTAAGTGGTAACACCTTGACCTGAACTTGTATCATTCTGACTGAGAAACCTCTCCCTATCAGTTAATTAAAACACTTAACACAAAAGCAATATTCTTATTACAAAAGCAGTTCCGAATTAACCTTCCTCTGATGACTAAAAACACAATTTAGAAAGGGATAAGATATTTCCTTCTCTAACATAGGAGAGAAGGAAGTAAACATGCTTCCTAAAAAGAAGCCAAAGTAGTTTATGATTGATAACCTCTATTAATATAGGGAACTGTGAATCTAGAGTGGCAAATAACAAAAACTGCATTATTTTCATACCTCATCTTTAACAATAGTAACTGGCAAGTTAGCCTCCATTTGTCTCAATTACTAAGGTAGGTATCATTATAATATTATTACCTCATTATATTAAGGTAATGTTTATAAAAATGATTTCTCCCATTTTTAAAAATTCTATATAAAAGTTGGGAGAACAGTAAAAACCACAAACTTGTAAACTCTTAACCCACTGTTACCATTTGCCACTGAAAGTTCTTTTTCTTTCCACAAATGGTTTTGGCAGAACCACTTGAATGAAAATCACAGATGACAATTCTCTAAATAACAGAGCATACAACTTCTAAGAATAAAAATGCTACCCTACATAACCAATGAGACACCTAGGAAAACAATCCTTAATATCACTGAATAAACACTTCATAACCAATTTCTGCAATTGTCTTAAGCAATATTTTCTTGGTTTTAATCCAATGTTCAAAGTTAATGTGATAGACATGATTATTTTTCTTTTAATCTAAGACAGTCTCCTTGATTATTTTTTGTTTTGAATTTTTTTGTTTACAATGACTGACTTTTTGAAGTGCCCATGCCAATTATCTTTCAGAATGTCTCACACACAGAACATCTATTTTGTGATTTGATTTAGTTAAGCATTTTTGGTAAGAACTAGTATTATCTTTCAGAATGTCTCATAGTAAAATGTCTGACTATTTTGATGATCAGATTCAGGCTAAATATTTTTGATAGAAATACTACACACGTGAAATTGTGTACTTATCATATCTGATCAAAATTAACACATTGCCAAGCAATTCCACTATCAATGATATTAAATTTGACCACCTGATTAAAGTGGTACTTGTCAGACAGCCTGTTGTAAAGGCACGTTCTCTCTGTAATGATTAAGTAAACTGAGGGATGATACTTTCTACACCATGTAAATATCCTGTTTCCCAAAGATCGTAAACACAATGGTTTTAGCATCTATTGATGACTCTGGGTTTAAATCAATCTTTATGCTGGGTTCTAAAACAGTAATTTTCTCATCAACTTGCACAATTAAACTAGGTGAAATTTATGAACTATAAATTAAATCTCAATACAATTGCTTTTTAAAAAATTAACTCAATAATTTAGTCTATATTTTTTCCATTTCCTGTTAGTCTGTTTTTGGTCAAGAAGTGACTGCAGTTAAAAGATTTTATAAGTAAGATAGGGCATTCAAAATCAGGATGAGCTGAAAAAAAGAATTCTGTTGAAAATTTTTTAAATTGTGGTTCTCTAATTCTATCATTTCTTTTCCAATTATTAGCTGGCATGCTTTTATAAAGATTTTTCCCATATCTCTCATTTTTATCCCCCCCCTTTCTTTGACTATCACTGGACTCATGGGGTTTTCCCCTACTTCAGTGTATTCTAATCCCCTACTGGCAGTATTATATTTTTCAATTTTATATTTTGTTACTCTTTTATTTGAAGGAACATTGCATCATACTATTACCAAAGTTTCAGGTTTGCAATACTGAGAATCATGGCATTATTCTGTTCATGTTCACATTATCCTGAGATGCTCAGTAGAATCTGGTGTCTTGATATAACTTCACAAGTCTTTAAAAAAAATTTCTGGAATTAAATGTCCTAAACTTACCCTGTATTTTTTTGTCTAACACTTGAGAGCAAAGTATTTCCCCCAAAAGCCCTGCTCCTTTTAGTGAGAAAAGTACTTTGAGTCCAATCAAAAAACGGGGTGAAGAACTAAAAAGACATTTCTCTAAAGAAGAAACACAAATGGTCAACAGAAATATGAAAAATCCTCAACATCACTAATAATCAGGAAAATGCAAATCAAAACCACAATGAGGTATCTCACACCAGTAAGAACAGCCTATATAAAAAAAAAAAAAGTGGGGGGGGGGCAACAACAAATGCTGGCGTGGATGTGGAGAGAAAGGAACACTTTTATTTTTTATTTATTTTTAATTAATTTAAATATAAATTTGACATCATTGTAATCCCAGGGATTTACACCCCACTCTCTCCACCATTCCCCCTCTTTGCCCCCCACTCCCTCTGTCTGAAGTTGTGTGCTTCAATTTGGTGCTTAGCTTGTTTTGACTTTTCCTCATGGCTTTTGTTTATTTTTTACTATATCCCATATATTAGTGAAACCATTTGGTTTCTGTCTTTTTCTTTTTGACTTGTTTCTGCTAATATGATTTCTTCAAAGTACATCCATGTTATCATAAAATCATCAAATTTGTAATTTTTAATTGATGAGTAATATTCCACTGTGTATATATATATACCACATTTTTTTCATCCAGTCATCTCTTTTGGGGCATTTATGTTGCTTCCAAGTCCTTGCAATTATAAATAGTGCTGCAGTAAACATCCAAGCACAGGTGTCCCTTTGTACCCACATCGAGGTCTCTTTTGGGTAGATTCTCAAAAGAGCAATTGCTGGGTAAAAAGGAACACTTTTACATTGCTGGTGAGAAAGCAAACTGGTTCAGCCACTATGGAAAGCTGTGTGGAGTACCCTCAAACTACTGAAAATGGAACTCCCATTTGATCCAGCAATCCCACTTCTGGGAATCTATCCAAAGGATACAAAAACCCTAATTCATGAGATACCTGTACCCGGATGTTTATTGCAGCATTATTTACAATAGCCAGGATGGAAACAACCCAAATGCCCCAAAACAGATGAATGGTATGAAACTGTGGTATATATATAAATACAATGGAATATTATTCATGAATCAAAGAAGACAAACTTATGTCATTTGCGGCAACATGGATGGAGCTAGAAGGAATCATACTGGCAGAAATAAGCCAGAAAGAAAAAGAGAAATATTGGATGGTCTCACTTATAGGAGGGATAAAACAAACAAATAGACAAGAAAATTTTAAAACTACCTTTCAACAGAATTGAAGCACAGAGTATGGGGTGAGTGTCGGGGGTGGAAGGGACACAAAAGATTAAGATGATGGTTCACGGGTGATAAGGTGGTGGGGAGAACCCCGGGGTAGATAAAAAGAAATTGCACCCACAAAATAAAAATAAAATAAATTAATGAAGGAAAAAAAAGTACTTTGAAACAAAGACTCAGGTGCTAAGTATGCTCACTGCAACTGGGATATCTGTCAATGCTTTCTGGACCTTCACAGGTACACAAGAATAGTATCAGTTCATAATAATATTGGAAAACAAATTTATAATAAAAATAATAAAGGTAAATAATAAAGGTGAAAAGGAAAAATAAGATCTCTTTTCTTTCAATGAAAATTTTGGTTTTATTATGATAAATATATTAATGTCTTTGTTTTATCCTACTGTCTGTAACATAGTAATATTGGTATTAGAATTCTGAATCTAACAATAAACCTATTAAGAAAGTTTAAGATTCCTTCACAATTCTTCTTATCTTTAAGAGTCCACCCTTTAAAGACATAGAAAAACAATTACAGAAGTTCATATGGAATAACAAAAGACCTCAAATATCAAAAAGCCTCCTAGCCAAAAAAGAGAGAATGGAGGACTAACTATTCCAGACTTGAAGTTATACTACAAAGCCATAATAATTAAAACAGCAGGATACTGGTACAACAACAGACAAGCAGACCAATGGAACAGAATTGAATGCTCGGAAATGAAACCACACATGTATAGTCAACTAATATTCGATAAAGGAGGGAAAATTTTACATTGGAACAAAGATATTCTCTTCAATAAATGGTGCTGGGGAAATTGGACTAAAACCAAGACAACATCCTCACACCATGCACAAAAACCAACTCAAAATGGATAAAAGACTTAAACGTCAGACCCCAAACTGTAATATACATAGAAGAAAACCTGGGCAAAACCCTCCATGAATTACAATTCAGAAATCACTTTCTAGAAGCATCTACAGATACCAAAAAAATGAAGGAAAACATAAACAATGGGACTACATCAAACTAAAAAGCTTTTGTACAGCAAAAGAGACAAAAGAAAAAAACTAAAAGAAGCCCAACCAAATGGGAAAAAATTTTTGCCCTCCACAAGAGTGATAAGGGTTTAGTAACGAAGATCCACAAAGAACTTACACAATTAAACAAAAACAAGAAACCCAATCAAAAAATGGGGAGAAGAAATAAAAAGACACTTTTCCAAAGAGTCAATACAAATGGCCAACAGGCACATGAAAAATTGTTCAATGTCACTAGCAATAAGGGAAATGCAAATCAAAACCACAATGAGATACCACCTTACACCAGTGAGAATGGCCCACATTAAAAAAAAACAGGCAACAACAAGTGCTGGCGTGGATGTGGAGAGAAAGGAACGCTCTTACACTGCTGGTGGGAATGTAAACTGGTCCAGCCACTATGGAAAGCAGTGTGGAGGACCTTCAAACTTATGAAAATGGACTACCCTTTGACCCAGCAATCGCTCTTCTGGGAATCTACCCAAAGGAGACCTCAGTATGGATACAAAGGGACACCTGCGCCCGCATGTTTTGTTTATTGCAGCACTATTTATAATTGCAAGGACATGGAAAAAACCCAAATGTCCCAAAACAGATGACTGAATGAAAAAGATGTGGTATAGATACACAATGGAATATTACTCATCAATTAAAAATGACAAATTAGATGAATTTATGATAACATGGACACACCTAGAAGAAATCATATGAGCAGAAACAAGTCAAAAAGACAAAGACAGACACCAAATGGTTTCATTATTATATGGGACTTGGGAAAGATAAACAAAAAGCTATAAAGAAAAGTCAAAAACAAAACAAAACAAAACAAAATTGAAGTACACAACTCCAGGTGGAGGGGGGGGTGGGACAAAGGGAGAATGATCAGGGAGGGTGGGGGGGTGAATCCCGGGAATTACAAAGATGTGAAATTTATATTTAAATACATTATTTGATGTTAAAAAAATAAAAATAATAAAAATTTTTAAAAAAGATTCCACCCTTGTAGCAAAACCAGAATATGGTTTGTGGGAAGAAATGAACAAAAAAAGTAATAGCTTGATACAAATGGAAAATGCAAGAGACAGAGCCAAGACCTGGCAGAATGAACATGTTCTACCAGCAAATTTTCCTCCAAGCATACTGTGAAAAGCAACAAAATCCACACATAGACCTCACCTGTTCATTGTTAGCATCACCAGAATGACCCATATAGATTTTTCCCTGAAATGAGTGTTATGTTATTTACTAAGACTCTGGAGCAACAAAAGGGTTGGGAGGACCTGGGCATGGTGGTAGCCATTCCTGGGAACTATAGACTTAGGGATGGCATAGGTTCTGATGTGCCCAGATTGGCACAGGGGACCTCCACAGTACATGTGAAATTATGTATCACATACTGACCTGGCTCAGGGATAAATCAATCAGTTCTGCAATACTGGTCTGGTTATAGTATAACTACCAGTAAAGCACGATCTCCTGCTAAATAGATATTTCTCCAAAAAAGACATTCAGATGAATGACAAACACATGAAAAAATATTCAACACCATTTATTATAAGAAAAAATAAAATCAAAACCACAATGATTTATTACCAAACCATTGGGAGAATGACTTATATCAAAAAGACATACAATGACAAATTTTGGAGAGGATACAGAGAAAAAGGAACACTCATCCACTGTTGGGAATGCAATAAGACACAGTCTCTGTGGAAATCAGTATGGAAAAGAGAAGTACAGGATGGTCTCACTTATATGACGGATATAGGGAAAATCAAACAAAA
>PVHY01000624.1:0-199967 GCA_004024945.1 Uropsilus gracilis | reverse complement strand
GCAATATCATTGGTAAGTACTTACCCCTAAAATATGAAAACTCTTAATAAAAAAATTCATATTAACTGCATTATTCACAATAGCCAAGACATGGAACTATCCTGAATGTCCATCAACAGACAATTGGATAAAGACAATTTTAAATATATATTCAATGGACTATTTGTCAGTTATTACAAAAGATGAAATAGTGCTTTTGGGACAAAGTGGATGGATCTTGAGGTGATTATGCTAAGTGAAATGAACCAGAAAGTAAAAGACAGTTACAGGATGGTTTCATTTGTATAGAATATAAATAACCAGAGATTAAATTGGCAAAGAGCAAAGTATATTTTAGAATGTTAAATAAAATTGTTTAAAAAAGAAACCATATTCATTTGTAGAGTGGGATTACTCTATATCATGGAGAATTTTAAAAAATCATTGGTTGAATTAACATACATAGAAAGTACACTGAGATTAATCTAATATCTAGATTGTCCAATATCTTGTTTATACACACACATACAACTGCATGTTTGTAAATGTATGTGTTTCTACATCCCTACTAGTATTTTCACATCCCTAGTAGTATTTTGACAGTGTAGGATATGCCCCCTCAGCTGTAGTAAATGTAGTTTTTCGATCACCAAAACACCCGTAGTCCTCCACCATAGTACATATGCTATCCCATTTCTCCTAGCCCTTTTTCGCAACTTTTGAGTATTTAAATTTTTTATTGCGCAAAATTAAAACTTGTATAAAAAAGTGGACTTATGGAACATTTGTTTTTATCCCTGTCCCTCACCCCTAATTCTATCGACTACCCCCTACTTTCCACTGGTTTCCAGTTTATCCTCCCTGTGTTTCATTTTAATTAAAATAAGTAATTGTACTCCTTCAGAAATAATGTAGATATATCATGAGTTAAGTAAACCTCCCCCCCAACTGGACTTTAATGTGAGTGTCATCATGGTACACACAATTTGAATCACATTTTCTATTTTTATTACAGATGGCTTGGCATTACAAATAAATTCCTACCTGAATTCTCCTCAATCCACTGTAGAGAGCCCATGTGAGCATTCAGAATTTTGCAGATCTGCTGGAGCTTAAAACACAAGATTTTTAGACTATGATTACATTAATATGATCAACAAAAATAAACAAAAACCTGAAATTAAGAATTGTTTTTTTCATTTCTGCTGGTAAGAAATGGAATGACAATGTACAAAATATTAATGACTTTTTGCTGTTTCATATTTCTGTGTTAAAACCAATGTGTTAGTTTAATCTCATTATTTTATAATTCTCAAGAATTTGATTCCTAAAATTCAATGAGAAATTATTACACAATGCAGAGTACTAACCTCTATATGATTACAGCGAACTACTAGAGATCCGTCAATGAGAAATTATTACAGTACAAAAATAGGAACATTAAGAGACATTTGGAAAGATAAGAACTTATTTTGAAAATTTTAAATATTACCTTCTGTCAACAAAATCAGAAATTGTTACTAAATGGTAGTATTTCATTATCAAGTGTGTGGGGAAAATAGGTATGTTCATATACAATAAATAGTAAAATAAGTTGACCTAACAATTAAAAGTGTGAACTTTATAAAAGACATTAAAATTCTTAAAATATTCATACTTTTTCTACTTCTAAGGGATATATCCGGAGAGAAAAATCAAATCTTAACAAATCTGGTTATTATGGGGAAATTTTATATGACAAAAAATAGGAAACGATATCTCCACAAATAAAATAATATGATTAAATATATTAAAGTAAAAATCACTTCTAATGAATATTATAGTCATTAAAACTATGATTTTAAAAGAATGGTTCAAATGTTGGGAAAATAGTATGAAAGAATATTAAATGAAAACAGAATATTAAACTTTGCATAGTATGCTTCTAATGCTGTTTAAAACAAAGAGCATTTTAATCAGCATAGCAAAAAAACTTGAAACAATTACACCAATATATTAGAGTAATTTAGGTGACTTATCTTTACAGATTCCTGTATTTTCCAAGTTTATTACATGGAATAAGTATATGTATAAACTTGGTAATTGACCCCCAGGGAATGAAATGATGTGAAATATATATAAATAAAAAAATTATTAAAAAAAAAACTTTTAGAATACTTTTGACAAAGTTTCTAGCAAAGTCTAGGATAATACTGAAAACAGAAAATTAAAATGCTATTAAATATAATAGAATGAAATAAAAATAATAAATTTAGTAGAGATTTAAGAACAGGTTTTATAAAAAAAGATTGTATATCATATACCATAATATGAACTTGCTTCATAACATTTTATATCCTAGGTGATCTCTCCCATCTTCCCTTCAGTAAGGTAAAAATAGACAGTAT
This sequence comes from Uropsilus gracilis, assembly GCA_004024945.1. Taxonomy (NCBI): domain Eukaryota; kingdom Metazoa; phylum Chordata; class Mammalia; order Eulipotyphla; family Talpidae; genus Uropsilus; species Uropsilus gracilis. Next base: position 197,601 of record PVHY01000624.1, on the reverse strand, counting down.
CATTATGGATATTGTTAAATATAGTTGTTATTCTTCTATCCTGATGTATGGCCCATCGTAATAAAGTTTTGTTGACCTGGTTACAATAATCTACTGAGAGAATACTATTGTTCAGGAAATGTTTTCTCTGCTTCCTGTCCAATTATTTATGCGCTCTGAGGAAAGAAATGAATTCTTGCTTCTTTTGTCCTGCTATCAAGCAGCAATTATCCTTTTCATTCACTCATCTTAAACATCTCAATCACCTTTGCCAGGAAAAACAAAACTAAAAGACTCAAACCAGCTACTATTAGCTATTAAAAATAAAGTAAAACAACGCTAAGTAGAGAGAAAGGATCAGGATAGGGTCACAGTTTTCTTACTTGACTCACTGTTCAGAATACTTCTCTTACATTAATTCAACAATAAGAGGATAGACATCAGCTCTACTTCATATCAAAATCTCCATGTATTCATCTTTGCATCAAAATTCTATTACACTCAAATAATTTTGAATGTTGGAATCACAATGGTGATCTAATATTTCATTAAAAAGAAAATCTAAATTGAGTCAACTCAATTATCTGTGTGAACACAGGGAAATGGCAGTAAGGATAATCCTAGGCTAATTTATATTTATCTTTGTTCGACTTTAGATTAACCCAAAGCATAAAAGACCCTAATTTTTATAGCTGAAAGGGACCTCAAGATTATTGCATCTACCTTGACATACTGCAAAAGAAGAAGCCAAGACCCAGGGAGATTAACTGAATTTAAGTTCTAATGCTTTCTCAACTATACCATATTGTCTCTTTATAATTTAAAAAAGCTAGCAATATGTAAAGGACTGCCTGTATACAAGTGGACAAAGAACTTATTAAAGAATAATTACCACTTATATGCCATTCATCCTCATCAGATCCTAATCCAATTATTAATTAGAAATAACTGATAAGAAGTACAATGGGAATGGCCACAATGGTAAAGTCCTCTCACCATTACTGCCATGGTGTGGGACTGGAGAAAATGAGGACTCCAGGGAGCTACTATGACAATAGGAAGCAAGCTCCTAATTAGAATAAGATAAAGGGAATAAAATAACCCTTCCTTACCACCAAATTAATTCAAGGCATTTCAATTCTCTAATAAGAGTCTTGGTTGTAGTTTTTCATTTACATTATGAGTTAAGTAGTATTCTATGGATCAAGTAGATCCCTAACAATCATATTTGACGAAGTATCTATGGAAAAATGTATCTTAAATTTCAAAGAGTTGATTTGTTAAACGTTTAAGATCTAATCTGATCACAAATTTAAAATGGCCTGGATATATTTAATAGACTCAAAGAGATAAACTCACATTTGTATAGGCATATAAGCATGTAAAAATTAAGAATAAGCTAGCAAATGAGTTAGTAAGAGAAAACAGAAAAATAAGTATAGAAACAGTTATATAAAATATATATATGGACAAACCCTAATAATTTAGGAAGAAAATTTGTTGTTTTTCCATACTCCTCATAATCACAAAAAAACCTTTTCTGTCCCTAAATATTTCCTGCACTACTAACTATACCCAAGAGTTTCTTATCTATAGAGGCAGGTAAGGAGGTAAGGACCATTCTAGAAGACAGGAGAAGGTGACAAACATTCTGTAGATCATTTATCTAGTCTAGAATGATTCTTAGCCTCTAAAGATAAACTATTGGTTGCAGTTAGTCCAAATAGATAAAGCAATTACCATACCGGTTCAGCAGTGTAAGCTGGACTTTCAAAACTATTCAGGTGTTCAATAATGTCCTTGAGATCTTGAGTCATTTGTTTCAGCTGAACATCTATATTTTCTACTGATTCGTAACTGAAAAAGACAGGTAACAAAGAAATAAACAAGATGTTTCTTCCACTATTTATTTTTATTGACATACAAAGATGGTAATGCAAATTGGTGTTGCTCCAATTCCCCTACTTTCTAAAATGACACACAGCATTCATGATCTTATATTGCTATGTGCTAAGCAGATGCCACAGGTGAAGGCTTTTATCCACCTTACCACTTTAACAATCACCTACTTACCTCTGGATAATGTTCCTGGGAGCTCTGAAGCAAAGGAACTCTTTTAGATGTTTAGATGTATGAGAGGTTATCTGGTAGTTAGCAATATTCAGTAAGTGCACAGATATATTCACTAATCTTAAATACATTTTCATAGTAAAACCTTACACAAATATACTTCATCATCCAACAAAAGATGCTTTGAGAAATGAGATTCATAATAATTAAAGGCAGATAAATCTGCTAAGTTGACAACAATTGATTAGTTGGTTAAATCTCAGTATTTCCACACAAATTTTTGTACACACACACAAAGAAAGTCAATGAATACATTTATGAGAAATAAAGTCACCAAAAGCTTTTTTAACCTTGATATCAATAAAGGTAAAAGGGTTCAATTAAATTTATCAATAACTGTTTATTGTCTTTCTGTCCCAAATTACTTATAGGTTAGTTAGAGTGTAGAAAATTCTAATAAAGAGTCTATCACAATATCAAGCTGACTACAAAAAAGCAATTGAAAAGGTGCTACTATTTTAATTATTTCTTCAAACTCTAGTTAGGATCTGTTGTCTAAAAATGTAACTATATATTTCAAAAAAAATGGTAGAATGCATGAATAGCCATTCAAAGAAAAGAAATATTCACAAAGGCTGAAATACAAAGCAGAAACAAAACTATGGTCAGTACCAATTAGTTATACTTACCACATTTAAAGCACCTACAAAAAGTTAACTTGTCAAGCATTTTAAAAATAAGCTGTTTTAACTCACTGACAAAATGAATCCAATTTACTGTCATTTTAGTTTATATAGCACATTCATACACATTCTCCGAACAACACTTTTTGTTGTTCGGAGATTTTGTCAAATCTCTGGAAAAATAAGTTACTATAGAAACACTGGCGATGTATTGACTGAAGGTAAAGACTGACTAGCACACAAATAAAATATATCCAGTCCAAGACATTGACAAAATCATTCAGTCTTTGAAACCTATGTAGTTAGCCTCTCAAAGTACCTTTAAAATAGCATATGATTGATCTCTGAGGCAACTATATGACCATTAGGTTTAAAAAGAGTCAATATAAATAGGTCAGAAATATGCCACTATACTATGACAAAGCACACATGAAATTTGTATTTCTAACTTAAGAACAAACGAGAAATGTGAAAATTTTACAGTGATTCTGTATAAGCTTGAGATTAATAACAACATATAAAATACTATAAAAACTCAGAATTATTACTTTCAAGTGTCCTGAAAAGATAAAAAAAAAAAGTTAAGTTGTTAAATAGCAACTATGAGAATTCGTCCTTTTCTTTTTGACTTATCTCACTTAGCATAATGGACTATGGTGGAGGACTATGGGTGCCTTGGTAATGGGTATGGTTTAGTAACATACACATGAAGGGTATCAATGATATACAGTGTTGTAAACCAATGTTATCTCAAAAGTAAATAAAGAAGGAATTTGTTGTTTCCCACCAATCTTCTCCCCTGCCTTTCAATTTTCCCCATTTTTAGTAACTAAGTTATAGAAAATTCTTTGATCTTTATTCAGTTACTTACGTCCTCTTATGTTCCTCATCTGCATAAGGCAGAGAAAGAGACTCATTCTGCTCCTTTCCAGAAGTCTCTAATGGGATCAAAAGATCTTCTAATTCCTTCTGCTGTGATAGAATAAAATCTAACTCTTGTTCCAGTCTGAAAAGAAACACGTCAACAGAAGAGCTGATGAGAGTAATTTGTAGTGATAAAATAAATTTCAATAAACTACAACAAGGAAAAAAACTGGACAAAGATACAAATCTTTGACCTTCCAATCTAAGGCAATCTAAGGTTCTACCTTTTCTGATTCTGTTTCACTTTTTCCACTTCTCCATGTAAAACAGTAATCTATAATGGGAAATAAGAATAAAAATGTCAATAATAGAATTGATATTAGTATTTTAGAGCAGTATCAACTTTCTAACACAAAAATGAAAGCTGTCCTAATTTAGGGCATTCACAACCTAAGAAAAATATTTTAAGTTGATCACCCATATTTGGAATAGAAAATTAACCACAAAACAAAGGTCTAGTTTCTTCCATTCATCTGAAAATATTTATACAATATGAGTAGATTAATGAGCATATCTTCTTACCTTTTCACCATTTTCAAACATCATACGGTCCCAAGTATTAACCTGGGAGGCATGGTGAAGAAATTGCTTCTCTTGATCCTCTAGCTCAAAGCTCCACTTATTCAGCAGGCCATGCAGCTGACCATATGTCATCATGGGAGCTACGACCGCACTAAAAAAAAAAAAAAAAAAAAAAAAAGTGAGTAGAATCATGACAAAACTTTTATCCTTGAGATAAATTTGTTATGTGCTTCAATAGTTATTCTATTTTATTTCTAAGTAGTTTTTCCATGGTATTGTGGTATAACATAATTTAAGTTTTCACCTATGATGGACATCTATCTACAAATGGGCAGCTCATGAAAGATACTTGTGATGAAACTTCTGTTTATCTTGACTGTGTCAATGTCAATATCTGGGATATGATATTGTACTATTGTTTTGCAATATGTTATTATTGAAGGAAACCAGGTAGAATTTTGTGCTTTATTTCTTACAAGTTCATGTGAACTTACCTTAAAATTAAAAGTTCAATTTTAAAAACAAGGAACTAGAGGGGAACAAGGCATACATTTTAATACAGGTTCTGAAGCTCAACGGACTGAATTTTAACCTGACTCAACCGCTGTCAAGTAAGAGTGTAGCCAGGGTCAACTTACAGAATCTCTGTGTATGCTGATTTTTTTCATCTATAACATGGGAATAAACGATATGCTCTAGAATGCTCACTGAAGCACTGTTTACAACAGTGAGTACATGGAAAAAGTTTAAATGCCAACCATTAGAATATTAGATCAAGAAGATGTGGTATATTCACACTATGGAATACTATTCAGTCATAAGTGGAAATGCAGCCATTTACAACAAAACAGGAATTTGAAGGAATTATGTATAGGAAAGCAAGTTAGAAAGACAAAAACATTTACATAATGGACAATTTGACAAAGTAAAATGCTTAACATTAACTAGCAGACATTAATAAATGCTATGAGGGCTCTGAAGTTAAACAGGAGAAGGGAGAAAGAAACAAGGGAATATAAGGAATGGTAGTAGGTAAAAAGAAAATGGTCACTGAAAATCAATTTGGTTTCACAAATTTAAAAATGCTATCAAAGAAAGAATTTAACTCATAGAGCTATTGTGAGGATTAAACCCTTTGATATTTATGTAGCATTGTTATATTGCTAAGCATATAGTAACTGCACAACAAATGTTAGCTATTAATCGTAACAGTAATACTTGCATTGTAATAGCAATGAGAATACAAAGATATGCTGCTAGCTGTTTATGTTCTTAAATTACAGAAATCCTTCCTCTAATTACATCTTTGAGTCCTTTATGTAACTTTCAAATTATGCCCTGTACACAATAACAAAAATGGAACACACAAAACTCAAACAAACATACATACTTGATGGTTGAGGTAAAAGGAACGGAAGTCATATTGACTGGATCAGTGTTATTAATTCCAGTTAACATTGGTGGTTTTATATTAAAAGCAGAGTCACTGGTGGTGATAGTAGTGGTGGTCGTGGTGACAGTGCTGGTGGTCGTCGTGGATGTAGCTGTAAAATAAAATGTCTTATGTTAGTGAACAATGAGAAATTTATTTAGTCCTTGATCATTCTGGAAAAAAAAACTATACAAGCATTTTAAAATGTGATTTTGAACAAAAAGTTGCTGTGGACTGAAGTCAATGTTATTGTAACATGAAGTGATATATGCTAGACCAGATATCTGTATTAACCTTCATGCTGAAAACAATATCCTAGACAAATTTGTAGAAAAATAAAATCCATAACCATAATTAGGACTATAACCACAAAAGAAATTGAACACTCCAAATTTCTACAAGAGAAATCTCTAGATCCAAATCCTAATAATTCTAAAATCTTACTAATTATAGTAGGAGTTGCTTGAAGGAATTTTAATCAAATCCAAGATTTTATGCCATTAAGTATTTCAGTTGGTGTTATTGGGGCACCAACCGCAAAAAACAACATAATATTACCTATTACACTTTCAATTAAAAACAGAGGAATTTATAGTCTTTTTCATCTGAAGAATCCTTGGGAAACTTTTGGTTAATGTTCAAAAAACAATGGGCAATCCATTTATATGAAATGTCCAGGAAAGGCAAATTCACAGATATAGAAAGCAGATCAGTATTTGCATGAGTCAGAGAGATCTTATTGGGATGATAGAAATGTTCTAAACTCTGTATTATAGTGATGATTACACAATTCAGTAAAGTTAGTAAAAATCACTGAATTGAACACTTGAAGTCATTTGATGATATATATATATATATATATATATAATTAAAGTGAGTTTAAAATTACTCTGGTTAAGATTTCACTTCATCATACAAGCAAAATTATCAAAGACAAGAAAGAGGAAAAAACCTTCCTGTCAGAAAGCAAGTGTTTGATTGAAAATGGAATTCATTCAGTAATCAATCTCTCAACCTCAGTCATGGTCATAGTCAAAATCTATTGTAGTTGAAAAGGATGCTGTTTACATATATCTCCTGTCTCAAATTTGCAAATCTATTGGTAGAAAGTACAACTCAAGTGGTAACTAACAATTCTGACTAATGTTTACCATGTCAACTGCACAAAAGGATAGGGACAGAAGGCCACTATTTTTCACAAGCAACTAGACATTAGCAATTTCTAGCAATTATACTCCCAAGCATGGTGATCATTTTCCTATGTTTTTGGGAGGACCATGCTACAGTGAGGATTGCAATAACAAAGTCTAATGATGAACATTATGGCACTGTGAAGATGCCTCAAAAGCACAGCCAGCTTATATTGTTCTATAAAAAAAATTGCCTAAGAGACTTATACAGAATTGAATATTCTCAAAGGAAGTTGAGATTATGAAATCATTAATATCCCACTTCTCAGCTCTAAGCATCTGGATATTTCTTTTCAAGAGAAGAGGTCATAAGATATTGCACAGTAACAGTTGGTTAAAATTCCAAAATACAGTCAGTCCTTTGGTCATGTTCCATTTCTGGGGGACACAATACAAGCCCCACAAACTTGGTCTATAAGAATACACTGCAACAAGGCTCCCATATTTTTTAATTGGAAATATTTCCTATCTTATTCAGAGAAATAGTAAAACTTCTTCCCTTCAAACATACTTGGCAAAACTCCCAGTCTTCCTATTCCTATTAACTTGAAGTTGTCTAAAAACATCATATCACCTAAGCTTTAATAATCATGTTACTATAAAAGTGAAAGGTAAAACAGTGATAACTAGATTTGTAAGCAAAGCTATTTCTGATATAAGGAGTTATAGATAAGATCAAGTCCAAGACAACTTTTTAAATTTAATTTTTTAATTGATTGCACATATATATTATTTTTTACATCGTTGTCTACCTTGAAGTTCTCCCATCACCTTATCACCTGTGAACCATCTTAATCTCTTGTGCCCATCCCTCCCCTGATTTTATCCTCCTCCCCATCTTTTTCTCTATGCTTCAGTTCTGCTGACAGTTTCTTATTTTTCTAGATCGTTTGTTTGTTTTTTCCCCTGTACCCCTCATATAAGTGAGATCATCCAGTATTTCTCTTCTTTCTGACTTATTTTCGCTAACATGATTCCTTCTAGCTCCGTCCATATTGCTGCAAATGAAATGTTTGTCTTCCTTGATTGACGAATAATATTCTATTGTGTGTATGTATGACAACTTTCTGATCCACTTGTCTATTCTGGGGCATTTGGGTTGCTTTCATATCCTGATTATTGTACAAGGACAAGAGATGAGATACAGGAGTTCCATACTTTATATTGTCAAATTGAGTTAAGTAGCCTTATGAAAATTAATAATTTCTTTGCAAATAGTAACTTACCTGGGAGCCCAGTAGGAACAATGAAGGTAGGAGCATTTGACACTGAGGTAAACAGCATGGTGTCTGAACTAGTAGTGGCAATAGTAGATGCTTAAGTCAAACCTAGATATCAAAGTAACAAATGGAAAAATCTGTCACTAAAATGATTTTTAAGAAATAAAATACCATGATAACAAGATTCAATTATATGGAAAAATAGAAACAAAGCAAGTAAAATCAGGTACCGTGAAATCTAGTATCACACACAGTAAAAGTATGATTAAAAAAGTAGTTCATTGATATTACTATAGCCAGCTATCTAGCACCATCATAACAAAGAAATTCCACTTTACTGAAAAAGTAAAGAGGAGATCCACTTCCAGAACTGAGACATAAGAAGTTCTAGGGCCCCATTTCCTAGTGAAAAATACCTGGTAAAACATATTTGAATTTTTTGGCAATATCTAAAAATGATTTTAAAAGCAGGAAACAAATGAAAGAAGAATTATTCAAGAAAACTCAATAACACTATTGATAGCTTGTGACATAAAACCAACAATTCACTGTTTTCCTTCTCTCCATTTCCCTATTCATGTTGATGGAAACTAAACTCCAGTCATTGAGAGGGACAGTAGCTAGCATTTCTCATTACCTCCAACACAGTTAAAGGGTTGAAATTCCTGGCAAGGATAACCAAGAGCTGAGAGGTTCCCTTCCTCCAGTCAGTACCCACTGAAAGGGTACAGGCTTTACCACAGGCCCATCAGGCTGAGATCAGTGGTGTCCCATTACCCTTACCCTGATTGCTTTGCCCTACCTCACTTGTAAGACTGAGGTTCCATGTATGAAGATATAGGCAAGAAGACCATATGCTACTACTACTGCTCAGTGCCCAGAGCACCAATCTAAAGATTCTCCCCAGGAATAAAAGTAGTCCATAAGTACAGATAGTTCCCAATCTGTCTTCCAAAGAATTTATTCTATTTGAAAGAGTATGAGGAAGTTCAAGTCAATGGATGCTGAAGAAAAATGGAGATCTTGGTGGTAAGGATTTAAGAGGAGGCAAGTAACTTCATGACAGCAATGATTTAGGCTGTAGATCAAGTAGTTTAACAAAGATACCAGGGAAAAGTGAGAGCTGAACAGAAAACTTCTGAAATCAAGACTTAAATACTGATATATGTTATACCATGATGAATCTTGAAAATACTATGCTAAAATGAAAAGTGAGGCATAAAAGGCTACATATTGTGATTTCATTTATATGAAAAATCCAGAATAGGAAAATCCATAGAGGGAAAGTAGGTGACAAGTTACCAGCAGTTAGCGGAAAGGGGACATATGGGGTTATTATTTAGTGGGTACAGAGTTTCTATTTGAGGTGATGGAAATATTTTAGAAATAGACTGTCATAATTGTAGAGATTGCCTAATGGATGCAGGGTTTCTTATGCAGGAGGGATGAAAATGTTGTGGAATTACACAGTTGTGATGGTTGCACGCTCTCTGAATGTATTAAAATCCATACACTTAAATATTTTAAAGTGAGGGCAAATTTTAAAATATATGATTTACACCTTGATTATTTAAAAAGCACCTTATCTCAACAGAAGCAGGAAAAGCATGTGACAAAATTCAACACCCTTTTTATGATAAAAACTCAGTAGACTCAACAGACTAGAAAAAAAAGTAGATTTCCTCAGAAGGGCATTTGTGAAAAACCTACAACTAAAGTCTTTTTTAATGGCAAAGGTGAAATACTTTCCCATTACCATCAAAAGCAAAGTATGTCTTACCATCTCAATTGCTCTTACCATCTCAATTCAACAATACATTGGAAGTTCTAGCCAGGACAGCTATGCAAAAACATAAAATAAAACAAAATAAAAGGCATCCAAACTGAAAAGTTACAAGATTATATTCACAGATGACATGAACATGAATATAAAATCCTAACAAATTCATAAAAAATCTTGTGTTGGTTATTGGTTGGTTTCTTTCCCCATTTTGCTGGTTAAATTTCCCTAATTTTGTTTAAACTGTTTATAATAGTAACCTAGAGATTTGAAATACTTCTACTTTTCTCATAGCCTTTTTATCTGATTTTAGATATTTGACCTTTCCTGCCTTCTATAGTTTCAGACACCTGATTATACTGCAGCTGAGTCAGGGGGTGTGGGAGTGACCTGCAGGAATCTAGAACAACAAAGTTCAGCAAATTGAAACACTATCAATATATAAAATAAATTATGATCATATACTAACAATGAATAATCAACAATGAAATTAAAAAATAGATTTCTTCCTATGATTGCTCAAAAAGAATACTTAGAAACAAATATAACCAAAGTGCAAGATTTGTACCCAAAGAAATTTAAAACACTATTGAAAGAAATTAAGAATACCCTAAGTAAATAGAAAGATCTCATGTTCATGGATCAGAACATTTAATATTGTTAAGATGGTGTAGTACATAGAAAATTGATGGCCACATCCTAATACCCAGAACCTATGAACATTTCTTTACTTGACAAAAAGGAACTTTACAAATATGAAAAAGGTTAAGTACTTTGAGGTAGGGAGATTATCCTGGATTATCTCGGTAAGCAAAATTTAATGACATGAATTCCTACAAGTAGAAGTATTTTCCAGACTGTGACCAGAGGAAGAAGTGACTACAAAAGAAATGTCAGAAAGACACAAAATTGCTGGTACAGATGACTATATAACATACGAAAACATACTCAATGTCACTAGTCATTTAAAAAAAGGCAAAACAAAACCACAATGAAATACCAGTTCAAACGTTACTAGCATGGCTATAATCATAGAGAAAGGTAATAGCAAGTGTTCTTAAAGTTACAGAGAAATTCAAAACCTCATACACTGCTATTACGAGCGGTATTCCTAGTATATGTACATAGAAGGCATGTACATGGCACATGGTGATAAGTATTCTATAAATATTTAAGTTGAATTGAACCAACACTTTGTAGACTCCAGTGTATAGTTACAGATGTTTTATTTTTTTCTTCAAAGTAAAAACTGCTACCAGAGGTCAGTAACACAGAAAGTGGGCACCAAAATCACACTTGCTAGCATCTCTGGCCTGAACACAGAAAGTTCCCTCAGGCTCTTGGCCTTCTGGTTGCCATTTTAAGCCCAACTTTAGAAGGCGATGTCACTAAAGAGGAGTTACCAAAAATGACTGAGATGACACACCTAGCAAATAATCAAGGTGGCACCAGATGGGCTTCATTCCTGAGAAGATCATCTGAATTAACCAGATGGGCATTATACCCAGTGAATCTTGTAGCTTGGGACAAAATAGGAACACTTTGTGGACAACAGTGACAAGCACAGCCTGTACCAAAAAGTACAAAGAGATCCATGCTCCACTGAAGGTGAGGTTGGTGGGGAAAAAAAGCCTAGAGGTTCAGTTGGGAAGGGAAGCTAGCTTACAAATATCAGCTCTGTTCAGTAATTTAGAAACCCTGGGAAGGGGAAAGCTAAACAGTGTGGAGATACACACACTTGAGTGAGGAGATATACATCCAGAGGAGCTTGGATGCTCCCTGAAAGTCAACTCTCCAGAGAAGTAAACAAGGACAGTGTGGTGGACTGACCACCTTTCTCCCATCCTGTGTGATTATTACTGACCTCATGAAGACCACAGACACATGCAGACTACAAAGTCACAGGTCTGTAACCCAAAGAGGAAGGATATCAATGGTACCAACAAACACAAGCCCCCACCCCCACCCCAGCACATCCACAACTGCTAGATTCCTGCAGGTCACTCCCACACCCCCTGACTCAGCTGCAGTATAATCAGGTGTCTGAAACTATAAAAGGCAGGAAAGGTCAAATATCTAAAATCAGACAAAGGCTGTGAGAAAAGTAGAAGTATTTCAAATCTCTAGGTTACTATTATAAACAGTTTAAACAAAATTAGGGAAATTTAACCAGCAAAATAGGGAAAGAAACCAACCAATAACCAACACAAGACAACCTAAGATCTCAAGGTATCTGACGTCACTAGACAGAACAACTCTCCAGATATCAACCACAAAGATATGGGGGATTTTGTCTTCCTATCAGAAAATTTACAAATGCCATGAAAAAAATAATAAATTTATCATGAAATAAATTTGTTAAAATCAAGTCAAAATGATCCAAAGATGGCCTCAGAAAAGCTATTCAAAGATACAACAAAATTCAGGAAAACAAATAACTACCAGAAAGAACAGAAAGTAGAAACTGAAACTTCAAGAAAATAATAGTGATTCAAGAATGTAAAAAGTTCAATCGATAGAATTAAAAATTCTAGAGAAAGTGATGGAAGCAGAACAAATCAAATGGAAAATTGTATCAGTGATCTTTAAGACAAAAATGCACAAAGGACCCAGGTGGAAGAAAGAGAAATATGAAAAAAATGAGGAAACAAATCAAGAATTAGCTGACTTCCACAGGAAAGGCAATGTAAGGATTATGGGTATCCAGAAAGGGAAGAGAGGGGGAACAGAGAGCTTATTAGAAGAAATAACAGGAAGTTTTCTTAAACCTAGGGAAGGAACTGAATATACAATTTCATAAAGCTAAAAAAACATCTAGTGAGCAAATGTACATATACCAAAACACATAGTACTGAAACTATCAAGAGTTCATTACAAAAAAAAAAAAAAAACTATTGAAACTGGTTAGGGGGGAAGACCAGGTAACCTAAAAAGGTACTAGCATCATGCTTCTACCAGACTTCTTGGAATAAATCTCATCAGAAAGGAGAGAATGGTGCAGCAACATGGATGGAACTAGAAAGACTCATATTAGCAGAAATAAGTCATAAAGAAAAAGAGATGTACAGGATGGTCTCACTTATATGATGGATATAAGGAAAAACAAACAAACGAATAAGAAAGAATGAAAACAACCAATGGGACTGAACCATGGAGCAAGAGAGGAGGAGGGGAAAGAGGGTGGGGGAGGTGAAGAGCACAAAAGATCAGGATGGTTAACAAATGTTAGTGAAATGGGAAAGCCCGGGGTACACAGTAATGGACAAATGTAATATAAATATACATATATGCAAATTTTTTAAAAATTAAAATTAAATTTTAAAAAAAGAGAAAAAAAGGGACAAGGTTATTAGGGAATGGAGAAAGAAAAAGAGCCATCTGCATAGTGCCAGGCAGGCAGGAGAGCTGCTTCTCCCCAGCGTGGAAATTGTACTGATTCCCTTTTCTTCTTAATTAATTTATTTTTTTATATATGTGTTTCACATCTATGTATTCCCTGGGGACCACACACCACCTTCCCTCCCTCCCTTACCATTCCCTCCCATCTCCACCCCTCCTAACCCCCCACATACTCATCCCTTTCATGGAAATTTCATGTACATGTCTATGACCTAAATTGTCAACCAGAATAAACTTTATAATAATTTAAAAAAATAATAATAATTAAAAATAAATAAATAAAAATACCAAAGATGAAAACTGCCAGCCAAGGATATTATATCCTGCAAGACTTTCATGTATAAGGAAAAGTACATGAAATATAGATAAACACAAGCTGAAGGAGTTTAAAAATGAAGATGTGACCCCCAACATGGGCAGTGTTAAAATTTAGGAATTGCCATTAGCTGTGTCTGAAAAACAAAGACAACTTAAATTGGATAAGGGTACTTCCTTCTTTTACTTTGTGGGGGAGAGAAAATGGATCACCAGGAGAGTGTGTGAGGGGAAACTGGAGCCTCTGGTTTTCAGGAAGAAAAAAAAGATATAAAAAGAAAGGAGCAGAGACTAAGACAGACACAGACTTTTGGGAAGGGAGAAACACAAGAATGGTGGGCGGCTAAAGAGTAGCCCGAGTAACCAGGCTGGGCAGAAGGCCCCTGGAACAGTGAGCTGGTGGTGACAAGGAGCCATGGTGGGAGAGTAGCCGGCAGAAAAGTAGCTGGTGCATAGAGCGTGATGCAGCAGCAAGGTGGCATGGAAAGCTGGTACCTGGAGATAGCCAGGGATTTGGAAAGCTGATTTTCACATCAGCATTTGCTGAAAAAGTTTGAAGAGCCTTGGAGAAGTGGTGCAGCTCAGAATGCTGGAGAGAGAAGCAAAGAGAAGGTGCTGGAGAAAGACTGGACTTTGCAGAGTACATGCCTTAGGTTTGGAAGGACAAAGGGTCACCATCAAGGACATGTGTCTTTGGGACCTTTGGGACTAAAATTGGTGACTGGGGCTAAGGTAACTGGCCATTTGTGGCATTAAGGACTTTTTGTTTTCCCAGTTAATTTCCCTTATAAATAAAACTCTGTTGTTAAATTGCATTGTGACTTTAGCAACTGCTATGGGCAGGTGGTAAGAATCTGGGCGGCAGAATCCACATTTTAAAAGTGCTGCTTTTTTTCCTGTGGTTTGTTGGTTGGAGGCTTCTGTCTCCATTTGACCTGATTTCAAAAACACTAGATTTGCCCTACAAGAAATGTTGAAAGGAACTCTCTCTAAATTAAAAAGAAGACAGTTCACAAAAAAACTGAACAAGGAAATCACTAGAACCAGAATACTGAAGACAGTGGCAATATACAATGTTCATCAAAGTTTTGATGGTATCCTTCATAGAAATTTGAAAAATCCAATACCACAATTTATATGGAACCACAAAAAACCTTGAAAATCCAAAAATAAAAAAAGGTTTCCAATTAAAATTGGATGAAAGACTTGGATATAAGACCTGAAACCATAAAATACATAGAAGAAAACAAAGCAAAACACTCCACAACTTAAACAGCAGTGACATCTTCCAGCACACATCTATACAAGCAAAGAAAACCAAGGAAAATATAAACAGCTGGGACTACATCAAGCTAAAAAGCTTCTGTACAGAAAAAGAGCCAATAATCAAAACAAAGAAACACCCAACTGAATAGGAAAAAAAATTGCACTCCACTCAACTGACCAGGGTCTGATATTAAAGATCCACAAAGACTTAACACAACTTAACAAAAACAAAGCAAAAAGTCCAGTTAAAAAATGGGGAGAAGAGTTAAAAAAACACTTCTTCAAAGAGAAATACACATGGCCAACAGGCATTTACACCACTAACAATGACCCATATCAAAAAAACAAAACAAAACAGGCAACAATAATTCTGGTGTGGATGTGGAGAAAAAGGAACATTTTTCATTGCTGGTGGGAATGGCAAACTGGTCTACCCACTATGAAAAGCTGTGTGGAGGACCCTCAAACTACTTAAAATGGATCTACCATGTGATCCACTTCTGGGAATCTACCCAAAGGACACCAAAACATTAATTTAAAAGGACACCTGTACTTGTATTTTCACTGCAGCGCCATTTACAATATCCAGGATATGGAAACAATCCAAATACCCCCAAACAGTCAAATGGATCAGGAAAGTTGTGGTATATGTACACAATGGAATATTATTCTGCAATAAAAAGACAAATTTGTCGCGAAGGCCCGTGGCGGGTGTTGACGCGATGTGGTTTCTGCCCAGTGCTCTGAATGTCAAAGTGAAGAAATTCAATGAAGCGCGGGTAAATGGCAGGAGTAACTATGACTCTCTTAAGGTAGCCAAATGCTTAGTCATCTAATTAGTGATGCGTATGAATGGATGAACGAGATTCCCACTGTCCCTACCTACTATCCAGCGAAACCACAGCCAAGGGAACAGGCTTGGCAGAATCAGCGGGGAGAGAAGACCCTGTTGAGCTTGACTCTAGTCTGGCACAGTGAAGAGCCATGAGAGGTGTAGAATAAGTGGGAGGCCCCTGGCGCCCCATCCCCCGTCCCTGCAAGGGGGCGGCGCGGGTCCTGACGGCCTTGCAATATCCAATACATGGAGACTGAACAATATACTACTAAATGAAGAATGGGTAACGGAAGAAATTAAAACCTACTTCGAAACAAATGACAAAGAAGACACAACACTCCAAAATGTCTGGGACTCAGCAAAAGCATATCTAAGAGAAAGGTTCATAGCAATACAGGCCCATATCACAAACCAAGAAAATATCCAAAGAAAAAAACCTCATATCCCAACTCGAAAAATTAGAAAAAGAACAACAAGAAAAGCCAAAGCCCAGAAGAAAACAAGAAATAATAAAAATAAAAGAAGAAATAAATAACATAGAGAACAAAAAGACTATCCAGAAGATCAACAAAACTAAGAGCTGGTTCTTTGAAAAAATAAATAAAATTGACAAGCCCCTCGCAAAGCTCACGAAGAAAAGAAGAGAAAAGACCCAAATAAATTGAATCACAAACAAGAAAGGAGAAATCACCACAGACACAAAAGAAATAAAAAGGATAATCAGAGACTACTTTGAACATCTATATGGAAACAGATACAACAATCTGGATGAGATGGACAAATTCCTGGAAAAATACAACTACCCAAAATTGAACAAAGAAGAAATAGAGAGTCTAAACAATCCAATCACAAGCAGTGAAATTGAAGCAGTCATAAAAACTCTCCTTAAAAACAAGAGCCCAGGACCAGATGGTTTTACAAATGAATTCTACATGACATTCAAAGAGGAAATAACATCTATACTATTAAAACTCTTCCAAAAATTTGAGAAAGAAGGGAAGCTCCCAAACACATTCTACGAAGCAAACATCACACTCATACCAAAACCAAACAAGGACAGCACCAAGAAAGAAAGCTATAGACCAATTTCCCTAATGAACACAGATGCAAAAATTTTAAACAAAATACTAGCAAATTGAATCCAACGATGCATAAAAAGCATTATTCACCATGACCAAGTGGGATTTATCCCAGGGGCACAAGGATGGTTCAACATCCGGAAATCAATTAACATAATCCACCATATCAATAAGAAAAACAAAAACCATATGATCATATCAACTGATGCAGAGAAAGCATTTGACAAAGTCCAGCACCCATTTATGATAAAAGCCCTTGAAAAACTGGGGAACAAAGGAACCTACCTCAACATAATAAAAGCCATCTATGACAAACCTGCAGCAAACATCATCTTAAATGGGGAAAAATTAAAATCATTCCAGCTGAGATCTGGAACTAGGCAAGGACGCCCACTCTCTCCATTACTTTGTAACATCGTATTGGAAGTCCTAGACAGGGCAATAAGGCAAGAGAAAGATATAAAAGGGATACAAATAGGAAAAGAGGAACTGAAACTATCATTATATGCGGATGATATGATTCTATATGTAGAGAACCCCAAAAAATCCACTGAAAAACTTCTTGAAATAATTAACCAGTTCAGTAAGGTTGCCGGCTACAAAAAAAAACACACAGAAATCAGTAGCCTTCCTATACGCAAAAAGTCAAGCAGAAGAAGAAGAAATTAAAAAAGCCATCCCATTTACCATCGCACCAAAATCAATTAAATACCGGGGAATAAACCTAACAAAACACGTAAAAGAACTATACAAAGAAAACTTTAAAACACTACTAAAAGAGATAGAAGAAGACATAAGGAAATGGAAAGACATTCCCATTCCTTGCTCATGGATGGGAAGAATTAACATCATCAAAATGGCCATCCTATCAAAAGCAATCTACAGATTCAATGCAATCCCCTTAAAAATTCCAATGACATTCTTTAAAGAGATAGAACAAAAATTACAAAAATTCATATGGAATAACAAAAGACCTCAAATATCAAAAAACCTCCTCTCCAAAAAAGGAGAGAATGGAGGACTAACTATTCCAGACTTCAAGCTATACTACAAAGCCATAATACTTAAAACGGCATGGTACCGGTACAACAACCGACAATCAGACCAATGGAACAGAATTGAGAGTCTGGAAATAAAGCCACACACATATAGCCAATTAATCTTTGACAAAGGAGGGAAAAACTTACATTGGAACAAAGATAGCCTCTTCAACAAATGGTGCTGGGAAAACTGGACTAAGACATGCAATAATGGACCAAGACATCTCTCTCACACCATGTACAAAAATTAATTCAAAACGGATAAAAGACTTAGATATCAGACCTGAAACCATAACATACATAGAGGAAAACTTAGGCAAAACCCTCCATGAAGTACAATTCAGAAATCCCTTTCTGGAATCATCTGCAGAAGGCAAAAAATTGAAGGAAAACATAAACAGATGGGACTTCATCAAACTAAAAAGCTTCTGTACGGCAAAAGAGACAAAACTAAAGGAAGCCCAACCAAATGGGAAAAAATTTTTGCCCTCCACAAGAGTGATAAGGGATTAATAACACAGATCTACAAGGAACTCACACAACTAAACAAAAACAAAACAAGATGCCCAATCAAAAAGTGGGGAAAAGAACTAAAAAGACACTTTTCCAAAGAGTCAATACAAATGGCCAACAGGCACATGAAAAATTGTTCAATGTCACTAGCAATAAGGGAAATGAAAATCAAAACCACAATGAGATACCACCTTACACCAGTAAGAATGGCCCACATCAAAAAAACAGGTAACAACAAGTGCTGGCGTGGATGTGGAGAGAAAGGAACACTCTTACACTGCTGGTGGGAATGTAAACTGGTCCAGCCACTATGGAAAGCAGTATGGAGAGCCCTCAAACTAATGAAAATGGAATTACCATTTGACCTAGCAATCGCTCTTCTGGGAATCTACCCAAAGGAGACCTCAATGTGGGTACAAAAGGACACCTGCACTCGGATGTTTATTGCAGCACTATTTATAACTGCAAGGACATGGAAACAACCCAAATGCCCCAGAACAGATGAGTGGATGAAAAAGATGTGGTATATATACACAATGGAGTATTACTCATCAATTAAAAATGACAAATTTGATGAATTTATGGAAACCTGGATGTACCTAGAAGAAATCATTCTAGCAGAAACGAGCCTGATAGAAAGGGACAGAAACCAAATGGTCAACCAAATGAAACTGCACAAGGGGAGAGTGGGGACCAGCTGGAGCGGGTGGGAAGGGGAGGTGGTGGGTGACCCCCAGGGACTGAAATGATGTGAAATATATATAAATAAATTTTTAAAAATTGAAAAAAAAAGTATTAAACAATAAAAAAAGACAAATTTGATGTATTTGTGATAACATGGATGGACCTAGAAGGAATCTATCCTACATTTCAAGGTGTTATGACATCCCTGAATTCTAAAAGTAATTTAAGCCAACACTGGGGATCAGTAAGAATTTGTCCACCTTTAGAAGTGGTCTCTCACCTAGAAGGAATCATGCTAGCAGAAATAAGCCAGAAAGAAAAGGAGAAATACTAGATGATCTCACCTATATGCGGGATATAGGGAAAACAAACAAAAAGATAGGAGAAGTTAAAACTAACACAGCAGAACTAAAGCATAAAGCAAAAGAGGGGGAAGTCGGGGGACGGATGGGCACGGGAGATTGGGATGGCAGTTCATGGATGACAGAGTGGTGGGAGAACCTTGGGGTATACAAGAATGTAAAAATACATATATATGTATATGTTTGTGTATATATATGTGTGTGTATCAAAATGTTAAACAAAAAGCCTAGAAGTTTCACACTCCAGTCATCAAACTATACGAAAAATTACAGTAATCATCAGTATTGTACTGGAACAAAAAAGAGACACACAGATAAATGGAAAAGAACTGAGAGCTCAGAAATTAACCCACACTTATATGGACAGTTAATTTATGACAAAGGAATCAAGAGAGTACAATATAGAAAGGAAAGCATCTTTCCCAACAAATCATCTTGGGAAAACTAGACAACCATCTGCAAAAGAATGAAACTAGATCAATATTTCACACCATCACACAAATTAATTTAAAATGGATCAGAAATGTTAGGACCTGAAGCCATAACATGCATAGAAGAATAGTCCATGAAATTGACTTCCGTTATATCTTTGTGAACTTGACCCTGATAGCAAGGGAAACAAAAGCAAAGATAAGCAAATGAGATTAAATCAAATTACATAGCTTCTGTACAGTGAAAGAAATTATCATGAAAATGAAACCATACCCTTTCAAATGGGAGAAAATATTTACACTTCATGTATCTGATAAGGGGCTAATATCCAAGATCTATAAAGAACTATACAACTAAAAAAACCCAACAACAAAAAGCCACAACAATCAAAAATAAAAGACAGAAGCACGAAACAAGACACCTTCCCAAAGAAATACAGATGGCCAACAAGCACATGAAAAAATGATCATCAATTATCATCAGAGAACTACAAATCAAAGTGAACTACAAAACCCCAATTAGAAACCACCTCATGCCTGTGAGAATGACCCTAATAAAAAAAATCAAAACAACAAGCGCTGGCAAGAGTGTAGGAAAAAAGGGAATCTCATTATTGGTGGGAATGCAAACTGGTTCAGCCCAATGGATAACAGTATGTCAGCTTCTCAAAATATGAATAATACAGCTAATGTAAGATCCAGTAATTTCACTCTTAAGTACCTATCCAAATAATGCAAACCACTGATTCAAAGAAATATGTACACTCCTATGTTCATTACAGTACTATCTGCAATAGCCAAGGTAGGGAAACAACCTAAGTGCCAATGTTGAGACACAATGGAATACTACTAAGCTATAAAAATAGATGAACTCTTGCCATTTGTGATGACACAGATGGAACTGGAGAGGATTATGCTAAGCAAAATAAGTCAGAGAAAGATAGAGAAAGAAAGAGAAAGATAAATACCAGATGACTTCATTCATATGTGGGAGCATATGGAAACAAAACAAAGAGACACATGAAACTAAACCAAACCAAATGCTAGAAACCTGACTGTAGTAGGCTATCAAATGGGTTGATGAAGGATGAAGAGAGCAAAGTGTGGAGTGGGCCCAATGGACTGTGGTGGTAGACTTCTCTGATGTTGGGTATAGTGTAATAACGTAATTCTAAACAGGTGCAAAACTATATATACAGAACATATACAGTGTTGTATACCAATACTACTGCAATAAAAATAATATAATTTTTAATGAGAAATTTAATTTCTATACAATAAGTGATCAATCCTTGGATAAAGTATATATTTATGAATATTAAATAACTTGATGTGAGTGCTTATAACAATTATATCGATTCAATAAAAAAAGAAAAAAAGTGCTTAATAACTGCATGTGAATCTTTTGTTGCTTGCATCCAAGAGCTGAATAACTCATGGTGATACATGTCCTCAGTCTCTGCTATCCAAAATATCTAGGGTCACTGGGATAAAGAGGTTAGGGAGGAGATGCTAGAAAGGAATTGGGAACATTATCACATATCACTCACTATTTGAAATACACCTAGTGGAACCTCCTTGTTTCATTTAGGAGAAACATTACGTGTATATATTTTTTTAAATAATCAACTTTATAACAAAGGTATTTTAATATTTATAACTCATTACCTACTGATAAGGTTCAATCATGAATTTGTTATTTTGTGGGTTTGGGGGGTTTAATGGCTACTTAATTTCTTCATTTGAAATTTCCAACTCATGTCATCAGCCCATGTTCTCAATGGTGTATAATGTCTTACTGATTTCAACAAAAAATGTACATGAAGTCTCTTTAGACATGTTGCAAAAATTCCCTAGCTCCAGTTTATCATTTTTTTGTTTTCATTTTTATGTAGTCAAATCTTTCTATCATTTGTATTCCTTTATGATTTATACATCTCTTTCATGTTTTAAAAAGCTTTCTTTCTTAAACAAAAAGATATTCAACCTCATTTTTTAGGAGAAAATCACAAATTGTAAATACCTTGAGAACAATTTGTGGGAAGAAATAAAAAACTAGTAACACACTCTGTTAAAGACACTGTGAATAAAAAGAGAGCATCAAAGGTTCCCAGTGGGAGTGTAAATTGGTATAACCGCTACAGGAAAACAAGTGGCCAATATTTTAAAATTACAAATGTTTTTAAATTCCAACTGCATCTATCTTTTGTATAAGTATTAATTCTGGAAATTAATCCACAGAGTTGTACCTGTATACTTATAAAAATCACATTTATAGTGATATCCCCATTGCATCACGGTTTGTATTAGCAAAAAGAACCACTGATGCTTATCTACGAGGGACTAGATAAATTGTAACATATCCTGGAATACTATAATCAAATACTATACTATATGGAATATAGTATGTTCTATACTATAATGTCATAAATACTATAATGTTATAAAAATAATTGAGAAAGTGCTCTATATACTGATATGAAATTTAGTATAAAGCTTATAAATTTAAAAAGCAAGGCAAAAATTAATGTATAGAGTATGTTATTCTTTATATAAAAAAATAAGGCAAGGTATATATACATGTATTTATTTATGATTTGTTAGCAAATCCATGAAAAAACTCTGGGAGATATATATACAATTATAGTTAGATGAATGGGTGAAGTAGGGGGGGTGGAGGTAGGGTAGATGAAGGACACTATAGCTACTTATACTATATTTTTAATTTTAATCATTTGATTGACTATACTATATATTTTAAATTATATATAAAATAATGTCCTCTCCCCAAGAAATATTATTTAGATATTTTCTTATTCACCTATGCTTTTTGAATGTTTATAGTTTCCTTTTCTATCTTTAATTCACCTAGTATTTCTTTGGTTAATCTTTTTAGGGAAAATTAATATTTACCCCCAAATCACCCAGTTAATTAGCTATTGCCAATTTATTTATCCACCATTCCCTCTCTTAGCACAGATTTGAAATATCTTTATAAGCCTAGATTTGTTTCTGTACTTTCACATTTTCTGATTTTTTGTAATACTGTTCTGTAAGAAATTTTCAAGAATTTTAGAACCTGAATTCATTTATTTCTATATTAACTATTTTAATCTTACAGAAAGAGAATAAACTTCTAATACATTTTCATATATTTTCCTGTAAGCACACCATCATAATTTTCCCTACAAAAACAAGGGACAACTAGTCTCTTGTATTTATAGTTCATGTACATTTTTCGAGTTTATTAGGCATTTCACACTTTTGGTTGAAATTATTATTGGGACCTTTCTCTGTTACATTTCTCAACTACTACTGCTTAAACAAGGGAAAGCTATTGATTTTTGTATTGTTTATTTTGTAACTGACCAGATTATTGAAACTTCCTCACTAGTGTTAATTAAATTTGCACTTTATATTTTAAAATCATCATCATTTGTCTTATGTACTGGCATAATTTCAGAAGCCTGATCTTAATTCACCCAAAAAAACTGAAAAAAAAATCATTTCATGAGTTGCTTTTAAGTTAAAGGAGCCTTATGATTAATTAATAAAGGGGATAAGTTACAGTTTTATTTTCTTGATCACAGAACTAGAGCAGAGTTTATCAACATAGACGTACTGACATCTTGGACCAGATAATTCTTTCTTTTGGTGATTGTCCTATGCAGAAATATAATAAGAAATATGTATTTGGTCTTTCTGCCCCCTTCCTAGACTGAGATCTTAAAATTCTTGTAATTTCCTAAGCGATGAAAGTGATAGGAACATCTTTTGCTATATTTGCAAAAGAGTTCCAAGAGCAATGAAGATGAAAGGAACCTTCTGTTATTCATAATAAGCCCTTTTCAACCATACCTGATTTATGTTAATGAGGTGAACTTCAGAAAATCCCTGAATTATAGGAACTAGTAGCCAGAAGAACCCACCAAGTGATTACAGAAAGTTTGATTTTTCAGTCCTACTCTCTGAACTCCCCAAAGGGAAGAGGGGCTGGAGATTAAATTCTATCACCAGAGGCCAGTATCTTAATGAATCATGTCTATATAATGGAACCATCATCAAAATGGAAAATGAAGGGGTATGCAGAGCTACTGGGTTGGTAAATACATGGAGGTGCTAAGAAGGTACAGAGGACATTGGAAGATCACTTCCCTCCCCTAACACCTTGTTCAATGTATCTCTTCTGTTTCTAAATTGGATCATTTATAATAAACCAGCACAAGAAGTGTTTTCCAGAAATTCTGTGAGCCATTCTAGGAAAACCATTCTTGCAAATCCTAGTAAATCCTAGGAGAAGTTCATGTGAACCCCTAATTTATAGCCAGTTGATTAGTAGCACAGGCCACCATCAGGTACTTATTTACGATTGGTGTTTATAGCGGGGGATGGTTTTTTGGGCCAGAGTCCTTAACTTGGTAGGATCTACACTAACTCTGGGTAGTGAGCATCTTAACTGAATTGTAGACATCCAGTTGGGGTCTGGAGAGTTGGAGCATTTGTTGGCGTGGGGTGGGGGAGAAACCCAAATTTGGTTTCAGAGGTGTGGTGTATAGAGGCCACATGTTTTCCTATATGTACACTACAAGACATTTAGTGATTTATGGGGGCTATACCTAGCAGACACCAGTGGCACCACCCTGACCAAAAAGTCTTCAGATGTTGCCAAATACCCCCTGGAAAGGGAGATAAAAATTACCCCCCAGTTGAGAATCACTGAACTGGGTAAGGGACAAAATCAAAATTTCCTTCATCCAGCACTTACCAAAATCAGTCTTTTTTCCTTGATGTTTAAGACTATAAGAAATACCATGGAATATTACACATACACAAGAAAGAATGAAACAAAATGGAGGGAATTAAAAAAAAAATCATATGCAGCAAAACAAGGACATAAAAATAAACACCAAATATTCCTATAACAAACAATTCAACAATATAAAACATTTTCAAAAATTATTAGATAGCAAAAAAATATCCTGAGGGTTTTGAGGTTAAGAGGGAACAGGAAAATAAAGGAACAAGGGAACAATAGGGATGGCGGTAGCGGCAAAGTGTGAGAAAAGAAGATTACAGTGAGCTGTAACAACAGATTCATTCTATGTAAGAGAAAGCTGAGGCAGAGATATTAAATAAATAGCCCAAAGTCATACAGCTAGTAAATGGCAAAAAATAAGATTAGGAATCAACATATCAGGTGCCAGTGACCACACTCTATATAAACTTCTTGCACTTAAAATAAAACAAACAAATAAATAAGGTGCTGCAACTACTACCTGACAAGCTGCCAGAAGCAGGGACAGGATGGTAAGGAGAAGTTCTGACTTTCCCCTCTTTTAACCCTCCATTTTTTCCATTCAGTACCATTCACCAGTGTCAACTGAAAGCTACACGCTATCAGCAGGGAAGCTTAGGGTATAAAGTTCTCTCACAATGTGTAGAGCAGTGACAGGGTAAGATATGGAGCTGTGAAGAAACTAAAAGAATGCTGGCATACTCTACTTTTGTCAAAATCAATATTCTCATCTACAGATGGAGCAACTGAAAGTTATTTTGAAAATGAAGGCATATAACTCTTATGACGCATTTAAAGCAATGTACATTCTCTACTTTATGTTACGAGCACAGTAAATACTGCTTATTGAATCAGATGTTTAACTTCATGTGTTAATAATGACCTTGACCAACCAGGAAGCAATAGCCAAATAACTTAGTTTCAGGATATGCAGGCTATGTCTCTATTTGCAGATAGCATGGTTACTATGTAGAAAAATCTTAACAAATTTACAAAAAAAATCCTACAATGAGTCCGAGTTCATTAAGATAACAATATAAGATACATATACAAAATCAACTGTATTTCCATAATATGATCAACAAACAATGAATGTCATTGTAAATTTAACAATAGAAAAAGCTCCCATTTGAACAGTACTTCTATCTTGTAAAACCGTATTATCCACTGACATTTCTCAAGTCCCTGTGTATAAAGAAACAGTACATAAAATACATTGTTATTTTGGATATTTTTGTTTTCTGACTAAAAAAGACAGGGTATAGAGATGATAAACACAGGAGATGCTCAACTTCATTAATCCCTAGGAAATATAAATAAAAATCACAATTTGATGTCAAGATTTATAAGTATGATTAAAATGAAGAATAAGAACACAAAATGACAGTAAACAGGCACAGAAACTGCACTGCACATACATTGCAGGTGGTTATGTGAAATAGTATAGCTATTCTTGAAAACCAATTTGGTAGTTTGTCATAAGATTAAATATGCAACTATTATATGACCCAGAAATTGTACTCCTGTGATAATTGTACTTATCCCAGAGAAATGAAGACATGTTCATGTACACATGTGTAAACAAATTTGTGGACCAGCTTAGCAGCTTTATTTGTAATATCCAAAAATAATACAAATATTCAAGCAGGGGTAAATAGTTATATAAACTACAGTAAACAACTAATATACCGATCTGGATGATCTAAAGCCATTCCCTAAAGATTATGTAACATGTGATTCAATGATAAATTACAGTCAGGGAAAACAGATTATTGGTTACCAAAGTTGAAAAAAAGAGAACGGCGCAGAAGGGAAGAGGGTGCTGAAGGAGCAAAATGAGGAATCCTTGTAATGGCAGAATCATCGTTCATCTTGATTAAATATATCAATATCAGCATCCTGGTTGAGATGATGTACTATAGCAATGCAAGATGTCACTACCAGGGGAAAACGGGCAACAGGTTTGTGGGATCTCTTATTATTCCTTATATGTTCCTAGAAATCTACAATTATGTCAAAATTAAAAGCTTAATTTTTAAAAATTATGGCAATAACTGTAAAATTCTAAGAAAAATAGTGCAAACAAATTGGGAAAATACTTCTTAACCAAATATTAAAGGGTTAAGATACTGTAATTGCATAGCAAAGAGAAAAAGATAAGCAGCATATTAGAAAACTGAACAGAGAACACAGAATTTACCTACTTCCCTTCACATACACACAATTTATCAATGAATAACCTGAAATGTGTTATCTATAACATAAAAAATTAATCTTCATACCAATAAGTGATGTCCCCCCTAAGGTAGTGAGCAAATATTGTAGCATCATACTTACTTCAATGCACCACTTCATTATTATTTTATGTACCAGAGTGCCATGTACCAACCAATCAAAATTGGTTTTACCATTATTGGAAATGATGAAATTATTTCTGTTTTATCTATAAATTTAAAAAATGTTTCCTTTTTGGTTGACCCCAAAAGCTCTGAAATCACTGCTTGACTTGAATACAAATACCTAATTTAATGAAACTCACCATAAAGTAAAATGTTTTAGCATTTTAATTTCCCAAATTAAAATGATAAAATATCTGAGACATTGACAATAAAACCAAATTTATATAGTTTATAAACAATGAACAAGAACTCTTTATTAACTGCATTTTGGCTAAGAAAGATCCTAATTGTCTTCTAATTAATGTTCAATATATGTTAAAAGTTATTGAATCCCAATTATTTGGAAACAGGTAAAACATGTATATAAGATGTCTCTATGATGCAAAATATTTTACCATTTCCCAGTCATGCCATATAGTTGACTTACTATTGCATTAGTATTTTAATATTCTCTAAAATATTATACCTAATCCAAAAGACATTCTGTCCTTTTCTATTTTACCTCCCAGGAAATTTTACTTTGGAAGTTTTATTTTAAAAAAGGAAAACAGAACATATAAACAGGTTGTGAACAACAATATACACAAACATTAAACAATTTAAGAAAACATTTCAGTGTTAACTGTATTACTACTAAATGCCAATTTGCCTAGACTACTGATTCTCAGACGTGTATAACTTTTCCCAAAACAAACATTCCTTGGGTCTAAACCTAAAACCAGAAGTAGCCTGGATTTAATTTCTAGCACACAAGGAAAGTAAGTTACATTTGGGTTTGGGTCACTCAAATATGAATCTCAAAATCAGTCTTGAATAACTTGTTTTTCCATTAGAGAGTAGAGTTCAAGCCTTACTCACATATTGTCCACTAAGGTTGAAGGCAGCAACTGGTGAGTAGCAATTGCTACACTAAATGCAGTTGATTTAGATGCATTCCCTTGGAGACAAAATTTAAAACTGGTGTTCCCAGTCTTAGGTGGAATTCCAGTGATGAAAACAAACCTGTAGCAGTTGCAGACTGAATAACAGAGGTGGTAGCAGAACCAGCAAAAGGAGGGGAGAGCTATCACCTGGTGTGATGTGGCACTGCTTGCTAGGATGCTGGTAGCCAGCCCAAATGAACATGCAATCACTCCAGGTTGTGTGAAAACAGTGTTGCCCCCAAGTTTGATTTTCGTGCCTTTATTCTAAAATAGTAAGAGAGGAAAAAACTGTCACAATCCTCTGACATTAAATGGAAGCTAGATAATATGTTTCCTGTCAAATTATGAGATTTTGTTCTATTTCCTCTCAATACTGGAGGAACGATAACCAGAAAGATAACCAGATATTAATATAAGACTACATGTACAGAGTTCCTTATCTGCTCACCCACAGAAAAAAAAATTTACCCAACTTGATCTACTTTAAGAATACAAAAAGTTTTAAAATATTTTGATGGGGAAATGAGTACTTCAGAAAATTCTGTTTTTGGTAGAGAACGCAGAACTCACACTTCCTCTTTTTATCAAACTGGCAGACTTTACTAAACAACATGAGTTTTTGTTTTAGACCCTGGCTCATAGTCACACAAAGAGGCATCTCTTTACCAAATTTTCTAGATACTTTAAAATATATTTCATGATACCCTACAAAGAATATCAGTATTTCAGTTGCCCCAGCTAAGAAAGACTAGTTAGTACTAAATTACAACTTTTCAAATAACAGAATAGGGAAGAATTCCAGAGGAAATACTTCAGTTTTCATCAGGTTATCAGGTACCACTGAAAGAAATAGTTGGATCCAATTGGGTTTAAATAGAAAGGCACTGAAAGTGTTCTCTTTTAAACAATTATAAGATGAGGGAGGGAAATTCAAAGTCATTACAATTACTATTATAAAGATCTCTAAAGAGAGACTTAATAAGCAAGCAATCTAATTTTAATATGACATATGTCCAAACTGCAGGTAGCACTCTTCCTAAGGTTCATATAAAAGGTAGGGGACTACAGATAAGAATTCAATGTAGGCCATGCCTGGAAGGGAGGCTACGGAGAGGTAGTGTCCTCTGGGCGTGCAGGCCAGCTGCACACTGCCAGGGGTAACCAGGTCGACCTGAAGGCCTCCATGCAGCCTGGGGCCCTGCCCCTTCCACCACAGACTAGCAAACAACAAAGAATGAGGTGTGAAAGAATGGAGGGGGCACCTAAGGGAAGGAGGTGGGGGAGATATCCCAAAAACCATTTACTGAGTTTGTGATTTAAAAAATTAAAAATTAAAATTAAAAAAGAATTCAATATACCTTGCACTTCAAATTCAATGTACCCTGCACCATCTGAGATGGCTTCAATTTGGGATACTATCTTAAAAATGAGTAACAATTTTAAGTAGTTGACTTAAAAATGTCATACCATCTTTTTATTCTTCTTATATTTTAAATTTAAAATCTGTGGCTACCTTTGTAGCCATTAAAAAGAATCAAATAGTATTACTCTTGTCCTAAGGGAAATCCTGTTCATACTGGAGCAAGAGTTAATGCAACTGTTGTTCCCAAACTGAAACCTGCAGTCTGCGTAGCCAGAACTAAATGAGAACAGATAAGCAGAAGATGTACTTGCAACTTGTTGTGATGGAGTCCCAAAATTAAATCTCCTGTACCAGGTGTAGCGAAAGTAAACCCTGTAGCTAAAGTGGTGGTTGCTATCTTTACAGAGCCAAAAGTGAATCCACCGCAGGAGATCAGTTCCTTCAAAATCAAATCCACTCATGAATCTAACCCCTTAAATAAGCATAAAAGAGGGATGGTAGAAAAAAAATTGAGCGGTCTCAATGAAGTCACTTCAAGACAGTGGATGGACTCCACACTAAAATCAATTTCTAGTATTCCAAATTCATAGAAATATAAGTTAAAAGGCAATGAGAATATTTTTAAAAGCAATTTTTGAAGAAAGACATCAATTTTCCAAGTGAAAGACAGGAAGTGTATTCACATCTAAAGCTGCTTAGCTCAAGAGGGTGACCTGAAATATGCTGGATTGTGGGTACAATTTGAGGATACAGATTAAGGTCACAGACTCCTCAGTCAGCAAAGACTTCATGAAGCATAAATATGAGAATTTTCTATAGTCGTGATATGGAAACTTTAAGCTAAGACGCTATCATAAAAACTGGCTAGAGACAGAGAGGTACGATGGTTTGGTCGTAGGGTGAGTGGAACACGTGCATATGGAAGAGCGAAACTACAACCTCAAAATAAAATTAATAAAAAAAAAAACCTGGCAAGGAGTTGGTTCAGGACCCAGGAAGATTTCTTATGACTTCACTCAACAGTGCACTTCAGAGAAAGTGCTAAAAAAAAGAAAAAAAAAAAGATTAACTCATAAAAGAAAATGATAAATTATCTCAGTAAGTAGTTTATAGATTCCCCCAAAAGAGATAATTCTCACCCAAAGGATTACCAATAACAAAGCAATATGAATGGCACATTAAAATGCTTATTACATTCAAAGAGCTCAAGAAAGAAATAATATCCATAAACAAAAAGTGGATATGAGAGAAATCCAGGAAATGGACATCAGTATTATAAACAAAAAGGCTCAGTTAAAAGATAACTCATTTTAAAGATAACTTTAAATCATAGGCAACCGAATAAGGGGGAAAAAAATCAATGAATTGGAAAAAAAAGAACAGAGGGAAATCTGCCAGAACACAGGGTGGAGAATATGATGTGAAAGAAAGCACTTGAGAGATAAAAAGAAAACAAAAGAGAAGCTTCAAAATACATCCACAAGGAAAAAGCAGAATGGCAGAGACAAGGTTCAGAGTTAACAAATGATTTTGCTGAACTGAAAAAAAAAAGTCCTCAAGGTTAAAAAAAAACCATCAAATTCAAGTAGGCAAGCCCTCCCCAAAGACCATTCCCCCACATATACTTTTTTATATAATGAAAACAGATAATATTGAGTACATATAGGAGAAAAATCTGAAATCTATCAGAGAAAACAACAGATTTACCTAATAAAGTGTAACAGTCAAACTGACAACAGGCTTTTCGTAGTAATGATAAATATTAGAAAGCGGTGAAATAATATTTTTAAAGTGTTAAGAGAAAATCATTGTGTACTTATAATTCTATCCCAGTCAAGACTTATGGAATATGACTAAAGATCAGCTTTTACACAATAGCTCTGAAAAGCATTTCTAAGAAATCAGTTTCAAAAAAATATTTCATCAAAGTTAAGAGCCCTATTATTTTATGCATCAGTTAAAAAGGGGGGGAGAGAAACCCCCATCAAACTGTCACAATTTCACCTTATCACTTTTATACTTTTTAAAAGAGTTATTTTCAATGTAGGCATAAATTTTAATCAAACACGCATACATTAAGAAAAAATATTCAGAATCCAATTTTCAACTCAAATTTCTTGACATCTTCTGTGCTACCAGGAGCACTGTTGATGCAGCATTTTTAAAATATTTTATAAGAGAACTAAAAGTCATTGGTTTCACATGCTTAAGCCAGTTTTGCAAATATACAGAGTCCAGTACTCAGTAATTAAATATGACTTACCATCTCCTCCATTCTCTCCCCACAACCACTGGTTTCTAGAAGTTACGGGAGACCCCATATTATCCCAGAGATTTTCACACAAGCCACTCATTTATGCAAGTTTTAATCCAAAACATGTTAATATTACATGTACATGCAGGAACAATTACCACATCAGAACTGCCATCTGGTCAAATGGGATTATTAAACACTATCAACTACTAAGATTCATTTCAAATTCAGAGATGTTAAAAACAAACTACCTCTTAAAACTGATAAAATACAGTACCTTGAGTAGTACTAGTATCATGCATACATGTAAATACCTTCCTTAGAGTAATTCCATAGGACAATATCTGAATGTGTTAGTTATGACATGCTTATTTGTAAGTCGTATACACAAATATGAGTTCCAAATGGTGGTATCCAGTAAAGTAACTAGCTCCTTCCTGGAAGACACAGCAGAAAGGGACGCATTCTGAGAATAAGAGTACTTCCTGTAATTTGCTTTATATTCCCAAGCGTACCACTCTCCTGAGACTCTGTTATGTCATTATAATAATATTATTATGATATATAATACATCATCATATATTTTATATGTATGATATATATGATAAATGTTGGTAGAAAAGATCACCCTCAAGCCATGGTTGTGATATTGTAATAGAAATTAACAAAACACCTTTATATTTAGGTATTGTCATCAATGATATATTGCAAACCAAAGGCAGGTCTGGTAGTAACCATCTAAAAGTGGACTTTTCCCCCGTACTTGTATTTGTGAACTTTCTAATTTTTTGGAAGTAATTTAAAAACCTTCCTGCTAAATGTACTGTATACCTTTAGCTTTTTCTACCTTAGAAATTTGAAAATTTGAAAAACAATATCCCCTCAAATCACTTTTGGAGTAGAACTGTATGTTTGTTACTAAGAATTTGGAATTAAAAACTTTATCTCTCTTCCCTCTCATTTAGATCTTAAATCTTCAGACTCCTTATACTTTATTTTTTTAATACTATCTTGCTTAACCAGTTTCTGACAAGGTATCAAAAAAGTCTTCTGTTATTATGGATTATTCATTTCTCCTTAATAATTCCATCTATTTTGTATTATGTATTTCAAGATTATGTTACTAGATTCACGGCCTGTAGTCTCTTGGTAGATTTTCTTCCTTTCATCAGTGTGAACTGTCTGTTTATCACTAACTTGCCTTAAATCACATGTCAGCTGACAAAATATTGCCTTATCATTTCTCCTTTGGCCACTGTCTACCAAGTTTATCTTTTTCCATCACTTTGTTTTCAACCCGAGTTATTTTAAAAGTGCTTTTTTGTAAATAGCAGAGCTGAAGATTTACCCAATTTAAGAGTCTCCTAATGAATTCATTTATATTTACTTATTTTTTGCCTGGAAGGGTTTAGATTTAATGGTCTTTATGACTACTAACATAGGAACTTATGCAGAAATACTGATAAATAAGCATAGCTTGTACTCAAAAATTGAAGTGACTTTATTTCATACAAAATAATTGGGTCTATAAACAAAGGAATTGATTAAATACATTTGGTGGGTTAATAACAATGAAAATAACATTCTTACACTATATGCTTTTATAAAATGCTTACAGTATTAAGTAATTCTGTTCTCCCATTTGAGGCAGAGATAGTAATTAGCATACCCAAGTTGGTCAACTGGACTTTATTTCTTCATGTTATTTTGTTTTTATTTGCCATACTATATGTATCTTTTATCTTTTTTCTGCAATCTGGATTGATGAAATTTTCTTTATTCCCTTTATTTTTGCCATGCTAATAATTATGTATTCTAATTACAGTTGGCCCTGGAAAACATGGGTTTGATAAAGATTTTCTTGTAAACAAATGGTGTAAACTTAGAGTATCAATAAGTATAGTACAGTATTATGTTCACATTTACAATGTTTTGATATATTTACAGTATTTTCTTTTCCTTGTGACCTTCTTAATAATATTTTTCTCCTAGCTTACTTTATTTGTAAGAATACAGTATAAAATACACGAATACACTTACAAAATACAAAACTGCTGAATATGGTAGTAGTAAGGCTAATAGTTTCGGTAAATAGGAGGTTTAGTAATACTTAAGATTTCGGGGAAATCAAAAGTTTTATACAGATTTTTGACAGAAAGGAGGTCAATATCTCTGGCCCCTACAATGCTCAGGGTAAATTTAATTTATATGAGTTTTTCTTTAGTTTTCTTTTTAACTAAATGACTTAAATTCATGTTCCTTACAAAGCCTAAAGCTAATTAGTATCCCCTCTCCCTTAAAATAGGACCATAGTACACTTTAGCTTCCCTATGCATTATCACTGCTTTGTCAAAATAATAGGAAACAAGTCTGTGCTCCCTTATACAGGGCTATCAGTGGGAAAATCTGTCTCATTATTGTTGTGTTCCCCTGGCCAAACTCTATTTCTATTATAGGTGATCTCTTTTTATCCACACTGCCTGACTATAGGAGCTTAAAGCTGACAAAACTACTGATTTTTATGTGGAGCCCAGCTTACAATTCTATCTTGGATGCCTTAACGTAAGCACTCGTGTTCAAAGAAAGAAAATACTAGATGGTAAAGGGTTTCTGCGGAAAACTCACTAGGCTCAGAGAAATCATCAAAGCTCACTGAAAACTCTCCTGGAAACACATAGCCGTTTGTCCGCTGCCTGATGAACCCATGTAAATGAGACTTATGAAATTAACTAACAACTGGATAGGAAGAAAACCATTCAATGAATGCTGTTGTCTATCAGATGGCTTGTCATTTAAATGCATTGGTGCCTGAGTTTTCTCATCTGCAAAGTTTTGGTAATTCCACTGAGTTACCAGAATTATTTTTAAAAATAAATTTACAAAGGGCCGTCAGTATATATTACCTCATCTAATTTAATTTAATGTCAAGTGTTATATGAAAACTTTCCTAAATGTAAAGCTGGGGTTCTCCTTGCTGTCAGAAAAGGACTAGTAAATCAGGGTTATTTATGAAGTACTCTTAGCTGGCGTAGAGAGTGAACATAATTGGAATTCAAAATATAACTTAAAAAATTACTACACCTATCAAATTTATCAGCAAGCCAATTATCACCACTGTGTACAACCTATAGTTATTTTATTGATCCTAGGTGCACCTGGCTAGTAGGAAATCTGACCTTGGATCAATACATGATGCTAAGTCATTTAGAGACTCACTACTTTATTACTTGAAATCTCTTATAGAAAGGGAAAAAGATAAAAGAAAGTATTTACTGTGTCTGAAATCCCTTATCTTCCTTAACTACCTTCAATTTTTGATCTTCACTTTACAGTGGAGGAAACTGAGGCTCTGGAGCACAAAGAACTTTCCAAAAGTCAACCAATGAGTAAGTAAAGGAAATGAACACAACACTTCCATTTTATTCAATGAACACATTAATTAGTGAGGTAAATTCACTGCATCTCAAAAGGCAGAAACAAGATAAATGCAAGTCCAGATACCAATTCTAAGCTATTTCAGCATAAATGTTTAGGGCATTCTATCTCACAATGTATAAATAATTTTTGTGGATCACTCATGCTATCATTTTCCTACACTATTTGAAGAAACTGTTGTCAAGGGATGACTAGCACAGAAGCTCAGCTATGCAATTAAATTTCTTTCTAACGTTCTTGGAAACAAATAGACTCTTCTTCCTTAACGGCAACATTTTCCCTAAACTACCTTGTTACTTGATAACTATCAAATTTTACAAATTCACATCACCTTCTCAAAAACATCATTACTGAATGATATGGCCTGAAAATTCACGTAATGTGATGAGTCTTGCTATAAAAACCACTTCTATAAATAGCAACTTCTGAAAATACATATAGTTCTTTGGCATGATATTAATTATCAAACTAAGGAGAAAGGCAGAGAAATGAAGGGAAAGTAGAAATTCCTTGAAGAAACTTAATGTTCCAACAATAATGCCTCCCAGAAATGCTAAAGCAGAAAAATGTTAAAAACAGTAGGGTCCTTACTTGCCACTGATAGTTATAAAACCAACTGTAGAAGTAGGAACCAAGCTACTAATTTTGTTTTTTATTGTTTGAATCATCAGAGAGAAATGGATTAAGAGAGGTAAAATTAGCACAACAATTTTTAAGGAAATAAAAAGGGATGAAATTTCTGATGGCGACCCTTTTATTTTATGCCAAAATTAAAAAGCAGGGTCATGAAAATGGTGCATCAGTTGGGGTTCATATTAAACATCTCAAGCAGCTTAATAATTATTGGTTATCTTTTTCATTGACTACTTTCCCTCGCCTTTATACTATCACTGGTCAAAGTCATAACATCAGAATTTTATTTTAAGACCTAGAAAAGCGTTTATTTTTTAATCTCAAAATTAAAGCCAATTTTCCAAATATTACAAGCACAGCACTGCAGAAGACTGTAAATCACTGTGAAACAGGTCTCATTCTCAGTGAATGACTTGAGCAGTTACAAAACTGGAAAAGGAAACATGAGGAAAGGGAGTAAAAGAGAGAGCCAGCAGTATTCCAGAGCAGGAGAATCTTGTAGAAACTGTAAAGGACCCAAGAGAAGGGAGGTGTCAGGGGTGAGAACTCTGTGGAGAAAACCTGGGGGTGGGGGGAGATAGTGGGAGAATAAAGGAAGAAAGGGGTTATAGGAGGGAGGAGAAAAAGTAAAATACTCCAGAGAACTAGTCCAAGAAACAGAGGAATGACATTCAAATACAAAAGACAGTTTCAAAGGTATACCCACTTTCAGAAGAATCCTCAAAATACTAGAAAAGTGGAACAAGAAACCCTATGGACTTCTAAAGCATAAGATTCATAATAATTTTAAATAAGCATGCAAGTAATAGTAATCACTAATGATCAAAAGCTATCCTCTTACCAGGAAAGGCAGATCTGGCTAATAAGACTTAAAGTTTATTTTTCCAAAGTCTTACTTTTCTCAGTGCTTCACACAATACACACAAAATAAAGGAAACCAAATATGCTTTTGAAAACTAAGCATATTTCTTACATTCATACTTAATTTTTTTATTGTGGTAAAATATGCATAATGCAACCTTTACCATTTTAGCCATTTTTAAGTGTACAATTCAGTGGTATTAAGGACGCTCAACATGTTGTTTAACTATCACCACTATTTACTTACAAAGCGTATTCATCATCCCAAACAGAAACTCTGTCCATTGCACAGTAACTCCCCTCTAACCAGTCTCTGGTAACCTCTGTTTACAGTCTCTATACATATAATCTATTCTAGGTACTTCATATAAGTGGAATCATACAATATTAGCATAATTTTTTTGAATATCTGAGATAACCTA
Organism: Uropsilus gracilis; assembly: GCA_004024945.1. Lineage (NCBI taxonomy): Eukaryota > Metazoa > Chordata > Mammalia > Eulipotyphla > Talpidae > Uropsilus > Uropsilus gracilis. Next base: position 160,792 of record PVHY01000624.1, on the reverse strand, counting down.
AATTCCCAACAATAGGGGAATGGAGATTTTAAAAAGTGGTATAGTTATATGGTGGGATACTTTCACAAGAACAAAAATTAATTAATTATACATTATCAATAGAGATAAATCCCAAAAACAATGTTTGCCAGTAAAAGTTGCAGAAGTGTTAAATTTAGTATTCCATATTTGTGAATGTTCAAAGAAATAAATCACTTACAGCCTTCTGCATCTGAGTGCACTTATAAACACAGATTGGAAAAATCTATAGCAACTTCGGAAGAGCAATTATTTTTGAAATGGGAAGGAAATGAGACTTAAAGGGGTACAAAGATGTAGCTGTGATATTTGAGTTTTTTTAAAAAAACAATACCTAAATAAACTATGGCAGAATGTTAACAATTGTTAAATCATTTTAACAATTTAACAATTGTTAAATCGGGTGGATACCTGGGTATGGTTGGATGGGTGTAATAGTATTTGTACTTCTCTGAAATATCTAAAAAGAGGAACTAGTTAGTATTTCAGAAAGACAAAAAATAACACATATGCTTTGAAAAAGGAGATGGTTAATATAGGTCAATTATACTTTTACTCAGTCAACGTAATTGGTTCCTTTATAAAAAAGTTTTAAGTTACAAATTAATACATACTCATCCAGTCTTCGGGAAAGATATTCGTAAGGAAAGTTAATCAATGTGAGTGGCAGTTGAAGCTGCTTCAGTGTGATATGATTCATATATATATTTAAAGTAGTCATTTTGAAAATGTCTATTCTTATAAGTTAAAAAATACATTCAACCAAATTCATAGTATAAAGGGTATCATGGTTGGTCACTGCTGCTGTAGCACATAGAAACCTCGATGAACAAGTCCATACACTCAAGAAGAAAGACAAAACTCACAGCTGAGATCCAGATCCCTCCTCTTGAGTGTCAAGGAAGGAAAAATCTATAAAAATTATTTTAAATAACCCAGATAACATGGCATAATTGGAGATAAATCCTGTCATAAGTTTACTTATGCTGAGTCAATTATGGTCATCTCACTGTAAGGAAATTAGGTTGCTATTAATCATGAAAAATATGAGGGCTATTAACAACACAGTTTAAAAGTCTTTGAAGCTGAATTAAAGGTACAAAATTATATAAAAAGATTACTATATAAATATGGGCACATACATATAAAATAGGAGAGCAACAGGAATAATAGTTATTTTGGTAACTGAATGAAAATTTTATATTTCATTTGTTAAATAATTTTATATTTTAAAGGAATTTGCTAAACTGAATCCCTTTGTCATAGCTATAACTCAAAGAAACTCTTCAGTGTATTTTTTTTCCTCCTTCAGATCTCTACAGTTTTATTACTTCAAAACCACTAATCCAAAGTCAGAGATTCTGCTGCAACTGTTACTCGGTTACTGGGATACTCAAGTCAGGGAAGCTCTTTCTGCTTTAACTTCTGCCTTTAGATCTGATTAGACTTAAGCAAGTTCTATTCTCTGTGATCCCCTGGCTAACATGACCCTGGGCAAGTCACTGAACCTCTTGAAAATTCACCTCAGATCCTGAAACAATTCTCTAAACCTACTACTTAACCCTGAGGAAAATAGCACCTAGGGCTGGATTGTACCTTGCCAGGGGCAGGTCAAACCTGGAAGAGTGAACATTGGCTATATGCCTAAAGATAATTAGCACTAGTTTCTGAAGAAGAAAATTATAATTGAATACCAGTGTATCTAGCACCGTACCAAGCACTTCATATATGAGTTACCCTTCTAGGGTCCCGCCACAAACCCAGAGAATTCCTGGAGAGGGCAGGATAATCAGTAGTGATAACATATTTCCTAAGTGATGACTAAACGCACAAATTTGAAAACCAAAGGTCTGAGGCCAGCATTGTTCTATCAATGACAAATACCTAATGGGTTGCGATCTACATTTTTGAAAAATAAATAGTGGAAAATATCAGAGTAAATTGCCTGAGTAAGGTATTGTTTCTACAAAACTTAACAGTTACATATTGTCTATGTACTGGGTCACAAAAAACTACTTCTTACTCTGAATCACAACCAAAAGGTCTGAAACGAACTTACTTATTAGGCATTAAAGGTTTAGAGTAATGTGCAAGGAGGGTAGAACTGAAGTACAAAAGCAGAAAAGAAAAGAAAAAACATATAACTTACAAAAAACCTAACTTAAGCCCCACAAAGATTTAGAGAAATAAGAAAATGCAAGACTCTTAAAACTGATCATCTACAGTAATAAAGGGAACTAAAGTGCAGGCAAAGCCAGTAACTTTAGTCAATAACTTAAATATTCTTTTTTTTGTTGTTGTTTGTCGTGGCTAATAAGTAGAGAGTACAGATAACTTAAGCTTCAGTATCCCCTTCATCAGATGGGGTGGAAGCTAGAAGAACATGAGGGCAGATTGGAGTTTCGTTAATCCAAAATCGAATTCCAATCCCTAGATAACAATAGTAACAATCCGTTAAAGCCATCCTATCGCTTCTTGGTCACGAAGCTCAAAAATACATCCAGGGCCCCAGTACGCAATACAGTGAATCAGTTCCAAATATTCCAAGTATTTATTATGTCACCCGTGTTTTCTCCCTTTGTTGAACACCAGATCATAGATTTCACGGGAACCTGGGGTCACGACTGCACCTCTAGGTGAAGTGAAGACACACAGATTGCCACGCAGCAGCGGGCGGACGGCGCTCCAGTGCTTCTCCACTCTAAGGCGGGAAAAACAGGTCACTGGGTTCCGAGGTTCTGAGGAGAGGAAAACCCCGCTCCGCGGCTGAAGAAGTGCTTTCCCTGAGGGGTTCGGGCCCTGAAGGCTTCTCCGCGGCAGAGGAGGAAAAACGCGATCCCAACGCGCCCGTGGGCATATAGGCACAGACAGAGACACACACATACACATCGTGAGGACATAGATACACATACACACACCCCAAATGCGATGGATACTACACACACCCCAAACACACACACATGCCCCAAATGCGATGGAAACCCGGCGGGGAGGGGTCGTGGGCAGCGCTAGTAGCGCGGTAGCAATACCTTCAACCTCGACCCTCACCTCAGCCCACGAGCCTAACCATCCATCCCCGCCGCCCCGAGTCACAGAAGGAGACACCAGATCGGGAATTCACGGCTTTCTGAGAAAGCCGAAAGAACGGAGAACCGGCAAACTTACCTTCGTGGCCGCTCGCTGTCCAGACTAGGGACTAAATGGTAGGCCGCCGAAACGCCGTAGACGCCAGAGGGGCTGGCCCAAACCTACGCCGGCCGGAAAGATCCGGCCTCCGCCGTGGGCAGGTTCTCACTGAAGACCAGCTAAGCGAGACGGAGGATTAAATGGGGTCGACTTGTAAACTGTAAAGGTCAGACGCTGACCCCGACTGGCACGCGCTTTGATTGGTTGATTCTCGTGTGGTTTTAAAGCAGACTATTCTGTGATTGGCCAGGAAGTCAAGCGGGAACCCGCAGGTGGTGGTAGGGGGTGGGGGCACAAAGTTGTTCCCAGGCAACAGAGACGCAGACCTCTCCACTATAAGCTACTAGCGGAGAACCGATCGAGGTGAGGAAATCTTTGACTTTAGGTGGGGAAAGATGGGATTCAGACAAGTCTTGGCCTTTAGACAGACTAGGGAAAACTCTAGATCCCGACGATTCTGAGAGATACTCCCAAAAGCTCCAGATGTCTGAGCGAACTGATCCATGTCCTAAATTCCCCTTTTCTACACCCGAGAATCTGAAACAGACTTAACCAAACTCGATCTATAGGGGTGTGAGAGATAAGACACTTTTATCACACAGGGGATGGATGCTAATCGACTGTCAAAATGAACATGTGGAAGCTTCCTCGTGCCTTTCGACTCACACACACTTGTGGGTCTAACACTAGTAGTGTAGTGTTTGTTGGTAAATCTACCTGGGTGTTCCACTTGGGTTAGTCACTATAGACAGCTTCTAGTTGCCATATACAAGAATGATTTATCCTGGACCAGCATGCTTGCTTGGGGGTATACATTTTCAGACTTAGGGGAAAAAAAGAGCCCGTGTCACTGATACGTAACAATAACCTGTGTGAGGGAATGAGAGCGCTGTGGTCTTAAGATTCCGACGGACTACGTTGGTCAGATTCTTTGAGGAGTAAACAGCAGTCAGACCAGACCGCGTTTAGTGGGCGGGAGTACGGTGTTCAAAGACCTTTTGTACTGCTTGTACCTACCAATATTGCCGCTGTTGGACGGTCCCTGTGAAAAGATAGGGAACTGTGTTAAAAAATGAAAATCTGAGTCAGGACAGAAAACCAAGTTTGATAAGAGAGATAGGGGTCATTTCTCCTAAGAGATTCCTTTTGTGAGAAGGATTCAGCACAGACTATTTTGTAAAGAAAGGAGGAAAACAGGTCTGTTGACTTGAGAAAATTCCACTGAAACAAAATTTGTTGCCTCAATTCATTTTAGGTTAGAGGTGATATATGAGAATGGGACAGAGAAACTGAAAAAGTATTGACAAGTGTATTAAGTTTGGCTGAAATACAGAATCATAGAGGAAACCTTAATTCAAAAGAGGTTTATTTTCTGACCTTTGGGTTTATGAACAATGCCAGGTACTTTCTAAAACTACCTTTTGCTAAATACATTTTAAATTTGTAAACTCTAAAGTTTCCACAATTACTTAAGACTTGGTATATTTGGTGACAGTGGGGAAAGGTTTAATAAAGGATATTTTTCTTGGTATTGTAAAGACAAAGTCTTTTTTAAATACTGGGCATCATCAAAGATTATAATTGTCACAAAATTTTTTTAAAGGCCAGTATATTATAATTTGGACATAGTGAAGTTTGATTTGGTTTTCTGAAGAATGTTAACAAGGGTTACTAAACAAAGAACTATGTAAACACAATTTCAAAAGAAATGCCAAATTTATTTAAGAGAATAAATGAATTTTGAATAGGTTCAAGTCATTCAGCTATAACCAATATTAATTAGAGATATGTATTTATTAATGAAAACAAGTTCCCCAAAGATACTAATTTGGTGATTATATATTAATTTAGTATATATTCACGGATTAATGACATTTCTTTTTGAATAGTCTGGAATTCAGGGTTTTCACTAATTTAACCTTGACTTCTCAACTAAAGTCAAAGAGCCTTCCCTATTGACACAGTGGATGCAGGAAAATTCATAGAAATGACCCCATTATCCCCACCATGATCCCTCACAACCAGAGTCTGACTCAGTCTTAGGTTACTTCAGTGATAGGAGTTTGGAGCTATCCTGGTTGAGTTTACTTAGTTGCTAACTAGTTTCAATGTTTTGATAATTAACTAGTTCTGATGTGTCTGTCCCCTTAGCTCATTGTGATAGAGTTCCCCCATAACACCTTTGTCTCTAAAAACTCTAAGGTCATTGCTGGAAAACCAATGTGCTATTTAGAAAATATTGCCACTGAAATTGGCCTAGCAAAGGAGAAAGAAAAGCAAATAACCTAGAAAATTTGTTTTCTAAATAGCCAAATTTCAAATAAAAGATTTAGTAATATATTTTGTTTTCAGTGGAACTCCTACTTAAATTTTCCTCAGTTTAAATTTATTCTTTGTCTATTTAAGTGACAATGCCAACTTCAAACATAGGCAGTGTGGCTTCAAATTCCTTTTTTAAAAATCTTTATACTACCTCAGTAGCCTAGGCAAAAGAAAAAAATACATTCCAAAATATAAAGGTGGGGAACTATAGGGTTTTAATAATTCAATTTTTAACAAGGCAGAATACATGAGAGAATAATAGACGAGCAATAAATTAGACTGGGGTTATATCCTGAAAGAACTTGATGGCCAAACTGAATTTGAAATTTATGTATGTCAAATTTATAAATGAAAGTTCTAAAAATAAATAACACTGTATAGTTCATAATGAGGCATCTTGCTGTATGTTTTCATAACGTGCTCTGTTTGTGTCATGAGCTTTAATATGATTTTAATAAAGTTTAATGAATTAGTCCTCATTTTTTAGAGATTTTTAAAAGTACTAGTAGAATCTTTATTTCCATTAAATTTAGAATATTTTGATACTTTAAATTATTCAATGACCATGAAATATTTGTGATTTCCTTGTCTCTCAAAATGCAATACCACCAGAGTTGTCAATTTTTTTATTTTGTGTTTACAGATTATTATTAGACTTGATATGGTAAAAATTAATTTTTGCTGAAGTTCCACTTTTATTATGATACTCCAGTTTAGCTAATTGTGCATCTATGCCATTTTATGCCAGCAAAATTTGGAATTTAAAAGTCTAGTTCCTAATATGTATTAAATATAGTGTTACTATAAATTAATGTCAATTACTTGTTAAATAAATATACTCAGACAAATATCCCAAGGAGTGACATCCCTTCAAAGTGATCACTTTGAGAGGCTATCTAATACTGTTAGTATTGCTCAAATTACGTTTGATGCTATTTTAGAATTGCCTTGTGGTCTATAGCACATTCTTTTAAATATTCTTAAAGCAAATCTTCACATTTTGAAATCTAGATATATCTACAAATCACTTGGAGGCAAATCTGATATATAATCAAATGCAGTGATACCATAATGATACCTATTTTCTTGGTGATACATATGACGGCAATTCCAAAATATTTTTGAGCATTCGTAGCATAGTTTACCTCAGTATATAAACTTCCAGGGTGATGACTGTGAAATGCAACATTCGTATGTTTTTAATCATGCTTCATTCAGTATTCATCAGCTGCTATGTGCCAGCTCTGGTTATTGAAGACATTCAGCCTACCACAATAGCATCCCACTGTCCCCACTGCCCACGCTGCCCTGCCTCTCACCAAATGAGAACTAGGCCAGAGCTCTTTCCTGACTGGTGAGGATTTAGAGTTAATCTGCTTTCCCTAAATACAGTTTCCAGTGCATCCACTGACCCACAGCCTTCCTCTATAACTTCCACTGTGGCTCCCCAAATGGCATAAGAAAGCCTCTCATATAGTGCCTGATTCTTCTTTCCAGCTGTTACCTATTCTGAACCCTCAGCTAACTTCCAGCTCCCCTACAAGCCTCAAGAACTGGACTATGCTTTCTGTACATACCCTATCTATGGGTCAGAATCCTAAAATGGCAAACAAGACTAAACAAACATTGCTCATCCTGAAACTCCCACTGCCCTATCCCTGCCAAGTAATGTGACTGCATGAATACAATTCTGATTGCTACCTTAGTCACTGTATTTGGGACATCGAAATACTAGCCTTCTTCTAGGTTAGCTTTACTTTACTGGCTCCAGTTTATTTCCCTTTCACCAGCCCACCATTGAACTCACACAAGCCTTATAATCAAGTAACTGGATATTGGCACTATGTACCAGATAATGATATTTTTATATATAACATTTTATATTTTAGTGAACTCTTTTGTCTTCATTGTATAATATGGCCACCACAACAGTTCTGTAAGGTAGGTAATGCTAGAATGATAAACCCTTTCTGCTTTATTTTAATTCTGATTATTTATATACTCTCAACTCAGAATGATAATTATTGTATCTGATATCTGAATCCATTTTCCCTTTTAATTGTCAAAAGTAAAAAAAAATTCAAAAACCTTTATTTTTAATGTTAAGTAAATATTTAATGAACATGTAATCAACTAAGACTTTAAAAATATAAACAGGAGCCTCTTTATTTAATTTAATGTGTCAATTATTCATTTCCATAGCAGACTACCAGACCACACCGTGAGAGAAGATTGTTTTATCACCTCTTATTTCACCTTTCTCAATTTAATGAGTTTCCAGTGTAATGAGTTTTATCATTAACTTATTCCATGTCATTATTTGAAGTGATATTCATGCCCAGCAAAATTAAACTTTTAAATAGCCAATAATAAATAATATATGTTGACTACTTACTATGTGCCAGATAGTGTTCCAAGCTCTTTTATATGTATAAAGCTACTGAATCACTGTAAAACCTTATGGGATGGCACGATTATCATCCTCATTTTACAGATAAGGAAAATTAGGTGTAGGTATCCCCTGCTTTTTGAAACTTCAATTTTTGCCAAAAAATTGATTTTGATTTTACAAAATTTTGATTTTACAAAAACCTACATTAGTACCTGTTCTTTTGCTAATTAAAAGAAATAAGATTTCCACTTTTGCAGCAAAAGTGAAAAATAGACTTGGTTTTACAGCAACTGTTCTATAGGCAGGGCCTACTTCCTTCCCTTGGAGCTACGTTATACAGGCAGTGCATTTATCTTATCATTCTTGCTTTTACTATGCAATTGTATGACTGTAGTTTCTCTGTGTTATTTGGTAGGTTATTTTTTGGGTCTGAGGATATACACTTATAATTTCCATATAAATTAATAGTGGTTGCTTTTGCACTTTACATCATTTGATTTACAAAAGTTTCATAGGGATATTCTATTTTGAATACCAAAGGAAACCTGCACAGAGTTTACAGGACTTGCCCAAGTCATGGGGCTAGAAAGTAAATGATAGATACAAATCAAGGCAGTGTAAGTCTATTTTTAACCACTGTGACATACTGCTTCTATGTTAGATGTACAGGGAAATTTAATATTTTTTTCATATCCTTGACATTGCTGAAAGGTATTAGGATTAGTTTTCTTTAAAAAAAAAAAGAAAAATTAAAAGCAGAATGTTTGTATCTGCATACATATGAGAATCTCTTTATATTGCTGTCGTAGGCACAGTGCAAAAATTTTGCAGGATTAATGAAAGCATTAAATGAATGTTTCTTGCAAGTTAATTTGATAAAATAATGTTTCAAAATTATCAGAAGTGTAGAATACATTCCCACTGTGTGTATATGTATTATATATTTGTATATATGCATATGTACATTTTTATTGAGGCAATATTGGTTTACAATACTGCATTTGTTTTAAAGGTTATAGATTCACACTTCTACAAATGCATGTTTTCATACCGCACCCACCACCAAAACCCCACTAACTCTACCATACTCCATTGAATCCCTCTGCTTTCACCCTAACTCCCTCCCCTTCAGTCAGTTTTGTAGTAGGCAAAATAAGTCTGAAGGAGAAAATATTCTTACGTATGCCCAAATCACTGACAATAGGCTTAATTCTACAGCTCTAAGAAAATTATTCATTAAAGTGTGACACTTCTAAGATTTTTAAAGACCCTGAACTCCTGCTCCAAATCTAACTGTGGAGATTATTTAAAAGATTGATGTTTGCACAGTACAATTGCAGGTAGTTGTGATTTTCTCATTTAAATGTTTAAGATATTATTTTCTAAGGTTTCCACAATAGGTGCATCTATTATCATTATATAACCAGAAAAAACAAGTACTTTATTTTCTGTGAACTTTCATCAAAGTCAACGGAACCAGGGCATTAGAGTTCTCAAATGACAATATAAGGCGAAACATCATCAAGGTTAAACGTTAATAAAAACTAAAATAAAACAAAAGGTCCTGGCCAAACCTCAGGTAAAAGAGTCCAATGAATAAAGTTCCTTGAGTAAAATTCCTTCCTCCAATAAGTATCCTTTGCATTTCAGTAAATGTAATATACAACCTAGAGAGCATACACAGAAGAGATGAGGTTTTCTACAAAAGTATGTTTCCAAACAATGATGTACATTTCAATGAAACTGAAGACCACTTTCTGTAACAGTAGGACTTTAGAATCTGCTATTTAAACTATCTCTCAAGTAATTCTTAAGGACACTAAAACTTGAGGACAGTGTAGTGTATGTTCAATAATGCTTGTTAGATTAAGGATGAAGTTATAACAATAAAGCAAGTTGAGTGCTTGAGTTTACATGTTGCCTCCAGATCTCTGAGTCAGCAAAATACATATATCTGAAGGAGTCTACAGTGCTTTTAAGGAATTTTAATAAGAGATATAAATACCCTTCCAAAAGTTAGTGTTACACCAATTCACTTTCATGAAAAGGTTAGTACCTGTCTTTGCTAACCAAAAAAGATCAAAAGAGGAGTTTCTCTTTTATCACAGAAAGTGTAAAGCAAACACAGTGGGCAGCATTTGTTCTGCGAAAAGAGGCAGCCTATACCCCCCAAACAATGAGGGTGGCACTGCCAAACTCCTCCCTGGGAACTACTTTATACATATTACATGTTTATAATAACTTTTCCAACTTCTACTATACGTTAGTGCAATTTTAGGTTTTACGTGTTTTTTGGTATGAGATTTAACAATGCTAAACAAAATATTTCCATTTCCTATCATGGAGTAATGGAAGAAAAGAAGGGAGACAATTGAAAAAATTCATATCAAAATGGAAAACTGAAACACATCTTTCTGATCTTCTTCCTTAGAATATGGATTCTGAAAGTATGGAAAATGCAGAAACTGAAAATACGGAAACTGAAAACATGGACGTTGAAACTGTTTCTTCAGTTTCTGCACTGCAAGCGCTTTCTAAGCTGCTTTATCCTGAGGAAGAGGAGGATTTTGAGTTTGGACAGGTGGTCATATCCTTGCAAATGACTTGTTCTGTTCACATGAAGTTGTGAAACTACCTGAACAACTTGTTCCAACCTTGCTGTGGGAGCAGGGTTGTGTCATCTGATACATTCACAGGAGGTTGCAGAGCTGATTATGCATGAGAGCATAACCTCTAGTACATTTCTAGCAAACATAATTATATTTTTTCTAAACTACCTGAGCAGTGAATAGGAAAATAGTTCTGTAACTATGGTAGCAATAGCCACATTTCAAAATGTTTGTCATTTATATTTATGACTAAAAAATGCTTGACAACCATTGCAAAGAGCGGTAGCTAGGATTTTTAAGCACAGACAATATTTCTATAAAACAAATTACTCCAATTAGACAGTATTAATTAGACCCCCCCAAATTCAGTTCCCTCAATTATTTTTATTTATCTACACATGAAAACAACAGAAAATATTTTGAGCCAAAGAATGCAATAAATTAGCTTCAACCTACTCAAATTGCTTCTGGGTACATGCTCAGAGAGAGCATGGAGGAATCTAATTAGTTAAATAACATTCGTGGTGGGGACCAGTAACCCAGGCAGGCTTGCAACAGCAAGATGGGCTTCATTTTGGATGGGAGATTTCCCTGAACTGATCATCAACCACTCCATGGTCGCTGCTAGTATTCCCAGAATAATCAAAATCCTTTTATATAATCCTCAGCTCTCCATTCTCCTGTTCCTTCGATATAAGTGAACATTTGCTATCAGACTGCCTTGCCTATGTGGAGGCAAACTAAGTGTGAGAAAGATATCTCATGAGAAAATATATATCTTTGATTTTAATTATTTAAATATTTTTGTTATTATACTCAGTTTACCGTGAGCATGCATTCAATTTATCTGCCCTTTTTGACAAGTATAACCTAAATCAACAGCAATTTCAGATTGACATTGCATTGGGTTTCTAGTTCTACCCCACCCCCATCCCCACACTCCCCCACTCAGAAGGGTTTTGATGGAACAGGACAGAATCAAAACATGCAATGGAAATGAAATTTGCACAAAAGGAAACTGTCAGCCTTGAACCAGGATCAAGAGCTAAGAACTTTTAGTTAGGTAAAATTTTTAATAGAGGCCAAGCAAATAAAACAAATCAGGATATAAATAGGTACGTTAAATATTTCCAACAAATATGATACTGAAAATAGAGTCAGAAGCAATCTATCAATGAATTTGGGAAGGGCAAGCTTATTTTGCTACCTTTATAACTGAAATAGAACGATAATTTTCTGAAAGCTTCATCCTGGGAAAGGTAGTATATTTGAGAACCAGAGATCTTGAAAAAAAAAAAGTGGAAGTTGTAACCAGAGCAGAGTCAAAGATATGGATTCACCTGGTGAAAAATCCTTTTTCCTTTGATGTTTATCTGTGGAGATATTTATTTGAATCTAGAGGTGTTTCTAAGGTAAAGATGAGTGCTTCTGAGAACAGAGAGCCTAGGGTCATTTTACCAAATTGTACAATTTATAAAGGAAAATTACTATAATAATGTATGATTCTGTATATCTAGGTTATAAGCAATTTTGAGATAATTGGTCATTCAGACACCACAGTACAGATATCATTAGAGGATATAGAATTGGAGTATCAGAACAGTGGGAGAATAATTAATGTTACTAATGAACTATTAAATTTTCCAGGAGAGAAACAGCTTTCATTTTTTAACATGCATTAATCTTAAGAACTGTGAAGTGATTACAAGAGTGATGTGTTTTTGAGCATATACTCTTAAAACAGCATTTAGAACTGTTGCATACACATTGGTTCATTTATGCTGTCCCCACGGTGAATTGTTAAGAATCTGGAAGATTGGGAAGAGAGTATGTCTGTTGTATTTTAAACTCACAAGGGGATGTTGAGGCCTGTGGGAAATAAGGTTCACCACTCATCACAGACATTGCAACAGGATGTTCTAACTCTTTTACATATTGCAAAGTGGCATGAATTGCAATGATAAATTGCTTAGATAATTGAATGTGGATTCATGGTACAGGCTCAAATGATATTGGTATAGAAAACAATTGCCAGATGGTTTTTAGTGTTTTTATTATTCTGATCCATCTTTTAACTTGAAAATTTTATTTCCAATCATTTATTCTCATTAAGTTAATAAACTGAAACTTCCCTCTATTTTAATATACTGATCCAATAGTTACTGTGCACAGAGAGTATACCATTTTTGGTCAGGAATATTCAAGGTTTTATTTCCACATATTTTACTTTTGCCCGGAAGGAGATATCTGACAAAACAAGAGGCCATGGGTTCCAAGAATCACTTTACCCTGAATGACTGTTAGTAGTCTGCTGATTAATAATTTAAGGAAAGCACACAAGTTTATATGAGCTTAGTGATTAAAAAGAAAAGAAAAGATATGGAATATTGTCTTGGGATTTTCACATAAAAATGTTGCAACATTTTGCCCCAGACATAGCATCTTTGAAGAACCTTGGAAAGGAATAGTTATTGTCTCAGAAACAATTGAAATGTTACAGGTTAACCCCTGATTTATAGTTGTTGCGATAGTTTAACATAAAGATACAGGTGGGTTTTTTCCACCAGCTTTCAAGGACAGATGCTATTCCTCTTGCCCAGAACAGTTCATCATAACTTTTGTACATGTCTGAAGTCTTGGAAGGTCAAGGCCAGGGATTTGAGGAAGGAGAGCTGAACATGCTAGTTTTCCAGGACCTAAGGGATAAGAAATTTTTTACTTTAAATAACAGAGAGAATTGGAGTTGTATAGTCTGAGATCAACAAGAATAGTTGATCTCATCAATATTAAAAAAAAAAAAACTCCTAAGAGGGGTTACCACTATACTGATGGTGTAATATGTGTTATATTTAGTTGAAAAAAGGAAAACAGATGAATCAAGGACAGTACTGTTGGGGTCTGTCTTCTGCCTATGCAAAAAGTGGCAAAATAAACTTGTATATACATGAATGCTGAATCACATTGGCGCATTTTTGACACCGTTAGTTTGGGATTGTTGATTAAGTTCATTAGCTTTTGGCATGACATGGTAAGACAGAGATGTATTTCATACAATGGAAAGAAGTAGAAGCTGTTATCAGGACTTTTGAATGAGTTATTTGATGTCTAAACACCCAGACACTGTTTAGTGCTTTCTTTTTATTTCTGTAAAACTCTCCCATACTTCTATCTACCATCTAACTATGAGTAGACACTGCCAGAACCCAAAGATGTTGATGATCTTATACTAGTACTTGCTCTAACCTTCAAAGAGATGAATGTGGCTCATTCTCCTATCCCCAATGATACATGATTCACCGGGCTAGAAGTGGGAATTTACTCTGATCAGAGATCAACTCTGTCTTCCTGCCTATTAAACGAAGTACTTTTTAAAGGGACAAGGAAAACACATTCAAAATAATGCTTAACTTTTGTCCTATTTTATAGCAATGATGGATAATTAAACTGGAAAGTTCTATGAACTTTTCGAATAAGTTTTTTAGCTTATCAAATTGAAAGTATTATTCATCATATAAGTCATGCAAATACTAATTACAGAATGGTGAAACTGTTTTTTAATTCTCCTCCAGCCATATTGTTCATCTGCCATGGGAACAATGGGTCCTGGAAATATTGGATCACCAAAAGCAGAGGCACTCAAAGGTAAGTTATTTAAACCAAATAAATCAATGCAATCAATATAATGTTTTCTTAGGAAACAAAACTATAGACAACATCACTAACACTTGCACTTATTAAAGCTAAACTCAATTGTGGGAATGATGAACAGCCATTTATATAGGCAGATGTTGTTTTTACTCTACTGTTGCAGGTAAGCTGTCTTTCTAGTACTGGTCCAGCCACTATGGAAGGCAGTATGGAGGGCCGTCAGACTAATGAAAATGAGAACTCACTGTTCTCAGAATTAAGGCAAATAGACTCTTGGGTATATAGAGCAATAATAACTGAAATTATAAAATCACCCCCTTGTATCTCATTTTAGTCATTATTTTAAACATTTTTCCAGATAAAATCTTTTACAGTTAGCTAAACTGATGAAGGAACTTACTTTATTTCCTTTCCCTGCCCACTATTTGCCTTATTCAAAAGATATTCTCTCCACGGAAGACTAGTTCAAATTTGGATATAATTCTGTGCTGTCTGTATTTCTGATAATATAGGTCTAATAATCTCTTAATTCTGAGAACAGTGAGCCATATGTAAAGTGTTATATACAAATCATTAATTAGGATTTACAAGCCCATGCTGGATAAAAGTAGATAATTTCAAAAGAATTGATAGAATTGAAAATCTGATATTCAACTACATTTCTGGTCTCTACTTCCCCAATAGTTGAAACAAATATAAACTGAGTTTTTGCATGTCTGTCTACATTTAAAACTGACATGCAGAAACCTAAGCATAGGCTTGGTTATATATAAAGGACAAGGATAGAGATTTTCTCTAAAGCTCATGCCTACATAGGGAAAAATGATAATTTTATCAGTTTTCAGTTTCTATAATCAATAGTATTTTTAAAGAATTATATCATGATTGCATGAAAAATTTATCCAATTTCTATCTAAATCAGATTGCTTGATTTGCTCTTATATAAAAAATATTTTACATGTGATCCCTATGCATTTTTGGAAAATGTAGAATTCTTCACATATATATGTTATATATAATTTTCTGTGTAGTTTATAAATTAACATTATTTAGTCATTGTTACTATATATGCATATATATAATATGTATATGTATGTGTATATACATACATATATACATACATATACAGAGAAAAAAGATATACATCAGAATGCTATCATTGATTATATGCAAGTGGTTAAATTGTAGATTATTTTATTTTCTTCTTTTCCAAATAGTCTATAACTCTTACTACAATTCTGTAAGGTCTTGGTGTATTTGTATTGATGATTTTAAAAAAATCAGACACAGTTGTTACTAATTTAGCTTGTTTATACCAAAAGTTTTAGTGATTGCAAATAGAAAATATTTTGCTTTAGTGATGCCCAAACTGAGGATAAGAGAGCAGGAGCAATTTTGAGGGAGAAAACAGGCACCAGCTTCAGCTCTTTCTTTTCTTTCTTCACAGTCACCCCTCAAACAAGTGGTGAAAATAGAGAGGACATCTGGAATTCTGATGAGGTTCCAGAAGGAGCAGAGCATGATGACATGTGGGATGTTAGAGACATACCAGAGTAAGTCAAATGAAGCCAGGAATGTGTTTAGGGATTCAAGTTAGATGTCTCATCTGATACCATTCTCTTTTTGACAAGATTCATAATGTAACTTCTATCATACAAAAGATAAAATACAGTGACACATAGAAAGCAAGGATAGTTGATTTTTTTTTTCTTCTAGAGCCAAAAGAAATAATAAAACATAACATCCTTCTTTCAGTTATCAGCTAACAAAAAATGAAAAATACATCATTTCCATTATAAATTGATATTTAATGTCAGTTGTAAAATATGGCACTAACAATGGGTAAAAACAGCTCTTTTGACTATAAGCATTCAGAAAACTAAACATTCATAAAACTAAATTATTAGACCATGTTTATGTGTCAAATACCTACCTTTAATTACTCAGTAGTTCACAGTTATAGTAAAGGACTTTCTCCCTCCAATTGTCAGCTATTAATTGGTAGCTAATTTGCTAGCTATTTTAGGATTATGTTTATTTATTTTGCAAGCAGAAATGAAGCTTTACTTTGTATCCTTTTTGGTGAAAACTGTAAATAGAAAATTTAGAATTATCATAAAAAGTCTTTCTGTCTGATAATATAAATCATTCATATTTTAAAGTACTTACGATATGCTTACATATATAATTGAAATTAATGGTTAAACATACCAAGCTTTAAATAATTTGTATTTTGAAATAAAATCTTGATTGAATAGCTTGAGAAACAAAGGCCTTATTTGTTAAATTATACTTTATAAATTCTTAAAGCCTTCTATGGCAGTGATCTGACAACTTTTCTAATTCTGATTATAAAATTGTTTCCAATTAAAAAAAACATCCTATGTTTCTATCTCCTACGTCAGTTCTGAAAATAGAAGCAGTGGGAGACTGCACATAATTAACTGAAAAAAGTATCTAGCTTACAAATAAACAATGTCAAAAACCCATAACCTTAAAGAATACTTGAAAAACATTTTTTGTCTACATCTTAAGAATGAAAAGAGTAAATCTCAGCTTATATGGTGACCACACATCCATATGAAAGCTAAGAATTCATTGAGTCATTTGTCATATTGCCTAATGAATGTCAAATATGCATACGTGACGAGCTCCAAATCTGAATAAAATTTCACTTTTCATCCTGATGTTTGATGTTTGGTACAAAGAACCTCCCTAAAAGCTTTAAATGAATAATAACTCCAGTCAGGATATGAAGAAAATTGCTTGATAAGATTTTTAAAAAATCTTTATTTTTTATCTTAGGCCAATCATTTCAAAATGTTCCAATGGGTAAAGATTGTGAACAGGCAGTCACAAAAGCAGAATCACAAGTGGTCAAATGAAAAATAATAAGACCTAAGCTAAGTCATTGACCTTGAGAGAAAGTATGAGGGTCTGGATTGGAGAGATTTTTGAAAGAATGCTGAGTATATGATTAGTTGTGATGAATGAGAGGCAAATGTCAAAGATGATGCTGAGGTTACTAGCTTGGGTGACTGGGTCAGCAGTGAGGTCATTGACTATGATGGGGAATGTAGGTGGAAAGGCAACAGTGAATTTGGTTTGGGGTATGTGTACTGTGCATTTGGCACATCCAGGCAGACGTATACCAGGCAGTTGGAAAATTGTATCTGGAGATGAGGATAAGAGCAAAATTAAAGCAAATTTTTTTTAGGATCACAGACAAATAGATGGGCAAACATTTTTCGTTTTATTTTAAACTGGTTTTACCTTTTTAAATACCTGGCAGGTGTTATATTCTATTAAAAAAAAAAAACCCTACATCAAATAGCTACTTATTGTTCAGAGTGTTATATATAAATTCTGCTTTACAATGTTAGGGTTTTTTTGACTGAATTTCTCAACTGCTATTCCTTTAAGCTCTGCTTCATGGCTGAAAAACAACAAATGCTTTATTTAGCCCTTTTACTTTTTCTCTTTTTTTAATTTGATTTTTTATTTTTTCAAATTAATTACACACATATGGCATCATTGTCTACCCTGAGGTTCTCCCACCACTTCCCTTTTACTTTTTGTAATAGCATGTCTTCTTGAGTTTCTAGTCTTTTTGTTCTGTGGTAGGCAATTTTTCTTTCATTTGAATCTATCAATGACTTTTTAGACATGAGATTATATTCAAACAACAAGTGGGAACTGAAGATATATTCCTAGGACTGACAAGGAAAGACCCATCAACAGCCTGTTGTGAAGATTTAGTGGTAAGTCTCTCCCCAATCTCCATTTCCATATGACCATTAAATTGATAATTATATACATAATACATAAGCAAGACTATAAACTCTTTTTAAATAATGGTTATATGTTTCAGATGATAAGAGAATAAAGGAATAGATAGTTTAAAATTAGAAAATATGTGCAAAATTAACAAAATTTACAAGTATGGGTAAGATTAACTAATAAAAGTGCTTTGGTAGTGTGTTGGTGGGGTAGCATATATCTGGAGGGTGTGATCCTAAAACCCCTGAATCATGTATTATTGTAGATCAATGTTATCTCGATAAAAAATAAAAATCTTTTAAAAATAGGTTTACTAATAAATGTAATAGAATCATATGACATACTATGTTGAATTAAAACTGCCCAATATGTTTGGACTGAATATTTTTCATCCTAGTTCTGTCCCATGAATGTCATCTGATTGATCATGAACTTCTGATGAACTAACAGTCCATCAGAATGAAATATTTCCTTCCCTGAATCTATCTCTGATGAACTCATTTCTTTCAATGACTCAGGTTCTATTGGGGCATATAAAATGGAAACTTTTTCCATTTTTTTTTGAGCTGAACTTCTGATTTAAAACTCTAAAAAAATGTTTAAAATGCTACTTTGCTCCCTTATCTGGGTGACACTATGGCATGTTGGAGAGTATTCTGTGCCAAGTTGTTTCTTTATGATAGCATTAACAAATTCATAGTGCCACTTTATTTTTGCTTATGTGAGATTCACAATAATCTTGAGAAAATGGAGCTCTAACCTAGAGTGAAGTGCAACTCTTTCACAACACATACAAGTAATTCTAGTGTCACAAATTTACTTTTTCAGATCTGGGGTTATGCATCTATCTTTCTCCCACCCTCCTTTACAAAACTCTATTGTATAGTGTTCTGAGGTGTCCATATCAGATACATAATATTTTTCTTTAAGTGGATGAGAAATGGAATCTGTCTTTTGCATGCTTTCTCTTATTAGTAAAATCTGAGACATTCAGTGGAATCAAGCAACACAATGGGAATAGCAGCTTTAAGAACCTCAGGAGATTTTTCAAACTCTAAGAAGTTAAGGTTTCAAGTGATCTTGAAGTAATTAGCTCCTAGGGTTTTACCAGTAATATTCAAATTCCTCTCTCCTAAATTGCTATAAAATTATGTTTTGGATGCCCAGTATTAAGAATTGCTCTAAACTCTGGAGAAATTCTAGAACCTAAATAAATAAAACTGTTGGTAGTCTTTCCACTTCTCTCATTCAAAATGCTACCAGTTTTAATAATAAAGGTATCCTGAATGAAGGAGTTTTGGAAATTAAATCACACTTCAGAGTAGGAGTATTCAATGTATCTAAAACTCAAGAAATATATGCAGAAAACTTGACCCCCTCCCTCTAATAAATTTATAATCAATTGGGAAGACAAAGCTAACATAAATAAACTCATTTTATTGTTTAACAAACTCAGTGTTCACAATTTTACTCTACCTGAGTAGAGTAAAATTACCTGGGTTTAGGTAAGACATGGACACCATTACAGTTGCCAACCAAATATTGTTGATGCAATGGCATTACACCACCCATATATTGCTTTTTTCTTTCTTTCTCTCCCATATGTTTAATCTTTAAATACTCAGCAAATGCTACTGCATAACAGATACTGTCTTAACTACTAGGGATACAAATGTAAATAAGTTACCTGCAAGGAATTTGCAAGTAAAGAAGATGAACTTATAATAAGTCATTGTGGTAACTACATATTTAGAGGCATATCCCAGGTACATGGGGATGTAAGAGAAAGAGATCAATTATATTTGGGAGGATAGGATTTCTATCATGGACAACCTTCCATGAAGGGTATTCTAAGCACAGGTAGAAACACATAGAAAGGTATCCAAGCATGAAATAGCATAATCTATTTGAGTAAGCAGTGAGTATAACAAGAATAAAGAATAACTGTGGACAGTAGTATACTGATAAGTCAAATCAGAGTCTCAAAAAAAGACAAAAATACTTCAATTAATAACTTGAATTTTCTCCTGTAAGCATATTATGACCTCCCCCATTATTGTTTAACCCCTCTAGTAAGACTCAGAGTAAAGAGGCTATTGATCTTATCTCAAGTATTACTTGCTCAAACATATAAGCTTATTATTCCTGGGGATAATATGACATTTCTTTGGATCTAAAACATCATCAAATTGTGAGTATGCTATTTATTGAACAGCAAAAGAAAATAGGTGTACAACCAATTGAAGATATACATTAATTGTATGATGCATCCTAATATTAGAAACATAAGTAGGAGAAATCACACCTAAGAATTGCTTAAAATGTTATTTGGACCCTGGACTTACCTTATATGTAATAATCCACCCCAGAGACTTTAAGAATACCTCTGTTTAAAGTAAGGAAGGCAATAGGGTTACACAATCTGTTTAAATACCAGAAGTGATTTGAGGTTTAAAAGCTCACAAGAATCACAAGTTAAAAAGTCACTCTCCTTTGATTCCAAATAAGAAATCAAGATACATGAGTCTTAAATCAAAACATTGTCCTAAACAAAATTCTGAGTTAGGAACTCTTTTCTTCTAACAAAGCTCTGTGATAAAATCCAACATATGAAACACATGAAAGTACCATTACCTTGGTGCAAAGTATACTGTTATCCATGAGACATCTCCTAGGAGAAAAATTCGCTTTCCTAGGAACACAGCCCAAAAGATACTGATCTAGCCATTAATCCTTATGTTACAGTTCAGAAAATAAGGTCAAGCTTACAAGGTATGAAAAAATTAATGGAAATATAAATTAATGGAAGAATAATGAGACAGCCTGAATACTTTTTCTTTCTAGGTGACAGATATATGTTCTTTAAACCTCATGAATAAAATGTCCCTATGTTGTTTTTCTTTAAGTTACTGCATCCCCCCCCCTTTCATCCTCTATTCTCTATGCCTCCCCACAAGGCTCTCACTATAATGGATTTGATATACCATCTGGACTATAGATCCTTGAATACATATTTATCATTGTTTACTGTATTTTTACAATCTAACCAATACTTACTGAGCAATTATTATAGACCAAATACCAGGTATGCAGCGATAACAAAAGAGAAAAATCTCTCATCTCAAGGAGCTTATTATCAAGAGATCAAGCAGCCCATAAGTACAGCACAAACTTTTCCTCTGAAAAGAAAACAATGATCCCTGATGGATAGAGTTTATTACTTACACAGACACCATAAGCAAGGCACCAGCTCCTGGATTCCCTTCCCACAAGACAATATCAAATTAGAGGCATCAGATGCATGAGCACTGGGGTACTATGTTGCCAAAGAGCTTAACTCTAGACTGAAGCTTATCTGTTTTGTAAACTGCATGTATTCCCAAAGAGACAGAGGTGGAAATTCCTATGCCTTATTGGAAACAAAGAGAAGGATGAGAAACTGCCTGGTGATACCCTCCCACAAGATAGGGAGCCTCTCATGAGGGTCAAAAACAGATAAGAAACAGATTTGATGCAACTCTTCACAAAACTATCTTTCTGTGTTCTAGGAGGATCACTGGTTGTTCTGCCAAGACTTGAGGCAGAGTGCAGTTCAGTCTTGCATACATGGCCTATGTGAATAGTGCAAGAATGCTGGCATGCTATAAATGAAGCCATTTCCTTAGCATGTATAGGCTATGAATAAAGGTTTTTATCCTCATTGTTTTCACTTAACATAAAATAATGATAATAGCAAACAATTTATATAGCCTTACTATGTTCCAGGCATTTCTCTAAGAACTTTGCAGATAGTAATTCATTAACCCCACCCCAACTTTATAAAATAAGTGCTATTATCCTTATTTTGCGAATGAGGTTACTGAAGCCAAAGAAGTTAAGTAACTTGCTTAAGGTCACACATTTAGAATCTGGCAAAACTATAATTGAATGTAGGCATTTTGTACATAATAGAGTGTGCAAAATAATATGGATGCCAAAAGGAGATGTTTAAAGTAATGTCACACAGTACAGGTGACATTTGACCTGGACATTTGAAGAACAAAATACTTTGTCACGGTGGAAAAGCTGTTTAAGCATAATGAACAGCAGAAGCAAAAGCATAATGTATATGATGTGACAAATGTATACGATGTGTGACAAATGTCAAAACCATTTGTGATATTCTTGAAGCCCCAGAATGCACTGAAATGGAACAATAAAAGATGGAATAGTCACATTTGAACTAGTTAATTGTAAAAATCCTTGAATGTCACACTATTCTGAATTATGAGGAACTGAATTATGTCCCTCCCCAAATTTCTTATGTTGAAACCCTACCCCTGAATGTGATGATATTTAGAGATGAGGCTTTTGGAAGATAACTAGGTTTTAATGAAGTCATAAGGGTGAGATGGTCATTATGATATTAGTGCCCTTATAAGAAGAGATGTGAGTTTGCTCTGCTTGCTTTCTCTGCTATGCAAGCACACAAAGAGGGCAGATGTTTATAAGTCAGGAAGAGAGCGCTCACAAGAAACTTAGTGTGCTGACATGTCTGGCATACTCAGACTTCAAGCCCATAGTATTTTGTTATGGCAAACCAAGCAGATTGAGATACCATGACATTTGAACTTTATTCTATGGGTATTAGAGTTACTAAACATCTTAAAGTACTTAAGTTAAATGATTAGGTAGGTATTTTAGAACAACTTCAGTGGCAGAGTGTAATAAAAGATTTGTTGGAAATTATGGTAGGAGATGAGTGTGAGTATGGGAGAATGGTGGGTGGGAAACGGTTAATAGAAAATTATATTAGTTCAAGTAAGAGAAGAAAAAGCCTGGACAGTGGCAGTGGAAACAGGAAAAAAAAGAAATAGTTTCAGTAGACATCTTGGAGGTACAATTGATAGGATTTAGAAAGTGAGCAAATGTGATATATGAAGGATCAATAGGAGTCTGTGTCTTAACTTCCGTGATGATGTAAATAGTGACGACATTTAATCAAGATATGGGAATGTACAGGGATTTTTTTTCTGGATAATAGACTTAGAGATATTTTTATTTTTGTTGACTTTCCCATTTTTTAAAGAATTATCTATTACTTTTGGAATGACATTAAAAAAGGGGAGGTTTTATTTGTGTTGTGGGGATTTTGGATATGAAATGCAAAAAAAATAAAGACAAAGTTCTAGGAAAAATATCAAGTTTTCTGTTATATTGAGTTTAAATTGTCTGTTGGAGATCTTGTCAAAAGCATTCAGTTGGTTGTTAGAAAATACAGATCTTTGTGGAACTCTAAGCTATGGACTGAAGATGTAGTGTTTCAGAGATTGTGTGTTCTGAAAAGGTTAGAATATACTAGAGTGAAGTGCTGGCTCGTTTTGGATCAGGCTTGAAATAAAGTAGAACTTATTCTAGATACTATGTGTAGATTTGGAGAGAGAGAGGTATTGAGAGGAATTCTAGGAAACTGCAGGAATGGGACTAACTAGGACAAAGTTGGTGACTCTTGGACCCTTGGAATGGGGTAGGCAATCAAGAATTCAGAGACTTTGAAAATTCTCACTGCAGTTCCAGATTAGTTATTGAAAAACAGGAGGAATTGAATCAATGATGAGGTTGGGATTGTGTCATAGCTTTAGAGAGACAAATAATGTTGGGTAGAACCCAAAAACTGTTATGAAACTAAATAGAAAAGGATGACAATCTGCTTATACTTGAGAAACAAAACTGATACGCCTGCTGTTCTTACTTCAAGGAGAGAGGAACAAGGAACTGTAGGTATCAATGATATGTAGGCAATGCCCTGATTTTCCCATAAAGACTGTTTGTGACAGGAAGAGGGATAGGTGCAGTGGGGAATATAGTCAGTAGATTCCCATTGTCACCCATGGGTGTTGCACAACAGACTATTTTTTAAAATCCAAAAATGATTGGTCCTAGGACTATTGACATTGTGCCATGATTTAATGTGTGTTTAGAAGAGAAGCTTGATACTTTTTTTTGAGCTGCAATGAATGCATGATATTTTAGGGTTCCTACTTTAATTAATCTATATTGATAAGGTACATTCTCATGTGACCTAAACAATAAGTCATTGAATCTAGTTTTTTTTTTTTTTTAATCATCATCTCCTCACTGGATAATGAACCCTACTCCATCTGTAAATCTCAACTGAGAAGGGATTAGTTGGGAGTCAGTCACGTCTGACAGACATAACCAGGAGTCACATGTTTATCACACATATTCATCTCAGAAAGGTATCAATCTAGAAAAGTATCTGCCCATACTCTGAGAGTTCATTTGTTTCAAAAATGGTCTGCATCTCCAACCCTGATTTCTCGATTAAGGTTAAATTAATTATATTTGTTTACTTATAATGAATAGACTTGGTGATTTATTAATTGGATGTATTCTCTTTTCCATTTTAAACTCTAGAGTCTAAACAACTCTTTTTTGGTTATATTAGATTATGTTGACTTTTGATTGCTTACATATCAGACCATGTAGCAGGGAAAAGGATATTTAAGCTATAATAAAATTCTTTATTATCCACTCCAGGCAACACAATTAAACCCTCTAATTAAATTACTAATAGTTCTCCCAGTAATATACATACATTTATAGTTACTATCGTAATATTCTTCATGATTATGTTAGTGGGATGAACACCTTGAAAGCTAATTCTATAGACTTAGTGTTTTTAATTATGAAATGTATGTACATACAACATTTTAAATTATTTCCCAATAATATTCCAATTAGTTGAAAATAAAAAAGTCCCCCAGAATGAGGTAGAAAGATACATAGAGATGGGAGCGTGGAGTCTGAGATCAGGAATGAAATAAGGGTGAGATATGTCTTGTACATTTCACTCGGTACTCAAAATAAGTAATTTTACATTTTGTTGGTGTCATTTTGAAGTAGTTTAATCAAAATATCTAAATCACATGATCTAAAATCCTTGACATGGAACTGGCAAAATTATCTGAATCCACGCAAGTGGATTGACAGATAGACCCTAGAAAATATCATATTTGAGGGATGGATGAAAGAGGAACAGAGGAAGGATATGCAGAGATGGTAGAAAAAACATAATAGTATCCACTGTTTTAGAGAGTGAAGTTGGATCAGGACATAAAAGGAACGTTTAGATTAGTTAATTAAGTTTTTGGTGACTGCTGGAAGAAGACAGTTTTAGTGGCATTGCAGGAGTCAACACTGGATTTAAGAAAGCCATAAAGTGAAAAAGAACCTGGGATTGATTCTTGGGAAAGTTTAGCTGTGAAGGAGAGTAGTGAGAAGAGATGGCTGTGAGGAAGCAGGATTTAGGGATTTTCAGGGGTGGGGTAGAAGAGACTGTAAGAATGCTTTTCAGCTGATGACAAGAACCCACTAATTTAGTCAGGTAAACAAAGCAAAAATATTACTGACCTTATGGAGCATGCCTTTTAGTGGGAGAGATAAGTGGCAATGAACACATAAATTTGATTGTACATTCGAAGGTGACAAATGAAAGGAAATGAAGGCTATGAAAGGAAAAAGAGCAAGAGGTAATAAAGAGTACTACTATTGATTGGTATTGGCTATGTTTTTGAATAACAGTCAGGGAAAGCTTCAGTGAGAAGGAAATATTTGTGCAGAGACTTCAAGAAAGTGAGAAAATGTTAGGACACTGGAAAGGTTACTTAAGTGGATATTTAAATGACCAAGATTTAATATAAAAGTTAATGTGAAAAGTGTCAATAGAGAACAACTAACTATTCTTGGGGTGGAAGTGTAACCTGGGAATTGGCAGATGATTACTATATTGTGGTATAGTGTGAAGCCTTGAGGCTTTTGAAAGCTGGAGAAAAAGGTCAAGTCCCAGCGTATTAGGACTGGGAAAACAAAATAGGCACCATTTGAGAAGGAAAGCAATGTCATCAATGAGATCCAGATTTCAGTTAGATTAAGAAGTTGAAGAGAATATTTATTAAGAGACCTTAGAGATATGTATAATGTACTTTTTGTTCCACAGTGTTCCTAATGAAAAGGTTTCATGAGTTGGGAAGAAGGTAGGAATGGAAACAAATAGAAGCTATAATGATCCATATGGATAGAAGGTCTTATAAGATCATAAGGAAGGTCTTGGGAGTCTGAAGCCTTTTTTGTTTACCAATAAATAGAAATAAAAGCACAATGAATTTAGTTCCGGTAGTCTCAAGACAGCTAGCATTGGAGAGGCTGTGAGTGAGGGTGGGTACCCATAGAGACATGGAGGTCCTAGAGATGTCTTATCACTCAAGAATGAGCTGAGCTTACTCTTGGCTTCTGTGAGTAATGAAAAGTCATGTTTTTGTGATCTTCTAAGACTGACTTGGCAATGTAGTCCTGGAATATCTCAAAATGGTAACATTATAGAACATTTATTTATTAATTCAAATAAGTATCTAATGATTTGGGGCATTAGTTTTGGAGAACACATTACTATGGTGTTATTCCTTTCAGAGGCAAATGTTTATATAATTTTGAAGTAGGGATCCACCCCTTTCTCTTTATTTTCCTCCAAAGTATCCTTGTTCCTGAGAATTTTTATAAAATATTTAGTATAGCCATACTAAATATGTGATATGTGATAAAAAATATCTCCCATGTGTTTCCATAGTTAAATGATAGGATATTAAAGCACCGAAGTAATTCAGAATGAGAACTATCCAAACTTTTTCATATATCAAAATTTCTTAGTGTAACTTCAAGTGGAAACTCAAATAATCTTAACTTTTTTGCTAAGAATCAAATATATTGGGGATGGTTACTGAATTACTCTGTAATAAAAATATGTTTACAAAATCTAGAATCCGCAAATTCAACAGGCGTATCCTTTAAAGTGTTAGCCCAAACCCTTCTGTATATCTTAAGCTTCAAATTGAAGCTCAAATTGTCTTACTGTTCTTTCTAAGAATCAAATATATTAAGGTTAGTTGTATTTCTGTCAAATAAAAGTACTTTCACAATATCTAGGGTGCATAAATAGGAATATTTTCCAAAGTATCAGTCTAAACCCTTCTGTATATCTTAAGCTTCACTGAAATTTCAGTAAATAGCATAGGCTGGTCAAGTAACATGGTCATGCTATTTGGTCTTGTCAGTTTTTGAACATATTATAAGATCACAAACACTTGTCTAAGGATCTAGAGAATCTGTATTAATCACTTAACAAACTTCAGAAATATGATCTTTCTTCATTTAAATCTATCATAGGAAGGAGAAAATTTAAAATTCCAAGTGGCAATCCCATGTTGATGATACCACACCCCCCTCATACACACACACACACACACACACACACACACACACACCTCAATCCCACAAAGGATTTGCTATATTAATTCAGCTATGTTACAACACATAGAGTAGAATAAATGAAGGCCCATGAAAACTATCTGTAAACAATTTAACCTGCCTTTACTTACATCTAGGAAAGGCTCAAAATGAATTAATACCCAGAGAGATTTTAGCTACCTGCTTGAAGATAAGATGAAAGTGGGAAAAGGGGATCTTACAAGTTAATGGATTTTTTCTTGTTACATTTTATTCACAAGTCAGAAGGCAAGGTTTGAACGGAGTTGATGACAGCTACTGAGGTAGCCAGCCTCCAAGATGGCCCCCAGTGAGTCTCACCTTGTGATATTCTTCCCTTTATGTCACCCTCTGTCACACTGAGTAGATCTGACTTGTATTTCCAATAAGATACTATTTAAATGAAAGATTATGGTTTTAAAGATCGTGTTTTTCCAAAAACTATTGCCTCTGCTGCTGCCTTGTTCTTTTGTATGATTCACTCTGGGGAGATATCCTTGTGTCACAAGGACATTCAAGCAGCCCTAAGCTCTATGGGACAGTCCATATGAAGAACTGAAGCCTCTTATCAACAGTCAAGTAAATGAGTCATCTGGGATGTGATCCTCTAGCCCCAGTTAAGCCTTCAGATTTCTGCAGTCCCAGCCAACAACTTGATGACTTCATGATAAGACCCTAAGCCTGAACTACCTAGCTAAACTTCTACAAAATTCCTAAATATGGAAAATGTATGAGATAATACATGTTTATTGTAGCTTCAAGTCTTAAATTTGGGCCAGGGGTATACCTGATTTTGGTTATGCGTTACTAAAACAAATAACTAAAAAGTGACAGAACCAAAATTCAAATTTAAATTTGACTCCAAAGGTTGAGTTCCCAATTTGTATCCTATGTGGAGAAAGGAACATCAGTTCCTTTAATTGTTTGGTCACTGATATTTACTGAAGTTGAAACAGTTATTTACTAAAGTTGAGGTCTTGGGTACCATGAGTTACTAGTCAATTAATAGCCATGTTTATTTTCCAGGTGTTCACTGAAATGATTTCCATAGAAGTCTGATTCATGCTTCAGGAGGAGTTTTTCTGCTAAAGAGTCCTAGCTGAATCTTTTGTTTTATGAGATTAATGTGTACATTCTGCTTAATTTGCCCCTTCTCTTGTCACTCTTTTGAAATCATTTTAGTACACAATTTTAATTTCCTCAAGAGGAAAAATTAGTGAGTTGTTTCTGAATTACTCTTCACTAGGGTTGTAAATGACTTTAAGAACCAATTTGAAGTTCTATGCAAAAAATGTATCTAAATTTCATGTCATATTTTTTTCTCTCCTCAAATGTCATTTTAACCCTGGGGAAATCATCTTTTACCTTGAAAAAGCTAAACATTTCAGACTAAAGTAACAAATATTTATATACCACGGTCCAGGTGACATGAGTCATGCTGCAGCTAAAGAACATCTCCACTCAACTATCAGTTCTGAATGTTATTACAGTAAAAATGGGACTTTGTCTACAAGAATGCTCACTTACCTGCAATTAACTCTTTAAGCAATGTTTTATTTACCTTACCTAAAACATCTCCAATTATGAATATCTGAATTTTTAAATATAAAGTAAGAAATAATACTTTTATTAAAATATTAAACCTTGTGTATATTTAGATAGTAAGACTTCTAGAACCCTACTTTATAATGTTTATATACAGTTTTAATGAAGTAAAGATATATCACTCAGATATATCACTCCAACTACCTTATATTGCAGAAGTCATAGTCTCCTTTAAACAAGGAATTCCATTTTTTCACATTATGAATTTAATTTGTATTTTCCTCATAACCTGCTACTTTTATTCTAGCTATTCTTCCAGCTCTGAAATTGCCAAATGTCCCAATATTTCAAACTTTAAAGCTCATTTTAGAAAAGGTGAATAATTTACCTTAACTTTAGGTTGTTTATTTTGAATATGGAAACTTTACATCATGTCTTCTCAGAGAGAGCGACACACACACACTCAACTTGTATCAAAAAAGAGAATGAAATAAATTAGTCAAATGAGACATATTTTGGCAAAAATAAACGTAATATAAAATTTACCTGTAATGTCAGTTAACATATTCACAATGGTCCACACACATTTTCCATGTCTAATTCCAGTGAGCCTTTTATTTCCATCAGCCAAAAAAGGAAATCCATACTCATTAAACTCACTCCCCTTTTCTCCCTCCTCAGCCTTGACAATCACCAATATGCTTTCAATCTTAATGGGTTTAATTACTCCAGATATTTCATATAAATAGAATTT
This sequence comes from Uropsilus gracilis, assembly GCA_004024945.1. Classification (NCBI taxonomy): domain Eukaryota; kingdom Metazoa; phylum Chordata; class Mammalia; order Eulipotyphla; family Talpidae; genus Uropsilus; species Uropsilus gracilis. The sequence goes on along the minus strand of PVHY01000624.1, from coordinate 131,217 downwards.
ATATTTCATATAAATAGAATATGCTTTTTGTTTTTAACTTCTCCCAGTGTTTTCAAAATTCATCTGTGTAATAGTACTTCATTGTCTTTTATAGTTGAATAATATTCCACTGTGTGAATATGGCACATTCATTCACTGATGCATATTGTGATTGTATGCACCTTTTGTTATTGTAGAAAATGATGCTATGAACAAAAACATTATATATGTATTTTTATTTGAACATCTGTTTTTAATTATCTTGGGTCTATATTCAGAATTTCAGGGTCATGTGGGAATTGAGATATTTTTACGTGAACTGTAACTAAACCAATAAATAATACCATCGTTGGTATAAGGGGTCATGTTGTTATTTCTCTTGTTATTTTTCAACTTTTCTAAATGCCTACAATCTAGGAAATGCAGTATGGAGTAAACTCACAGATACAATCACCAACCTACATTTTTTTATACAAAGTGCCTACTAATTTAAAGGCAATTGAAAGTTATTATATCAGGTACACCCATGTGAATATTCAGACAACAAAGGCTGCAGTAACCAAAGTGTTTCTGTATTGCTTTGGAATGAGATAACCCTTAGTCAAATTACAGATGGTAGTCCTGGGATCTCTGTTTCTCATTTCTCTCTCTCTCAGATGGGAGTCATAGTTTTTGCTTCTCAAAATTGTTATGAGAAAAAGACACTGATTAGCACTTAGGTGGCACTTAACAAATCTTTGTTATTATTTCTCCACTTATTCTTAGGTTCTTCAAATTAACTAACTTTTCTTTAAGATAACAGCATATCTCTTCTCGATTTCTCTTTCAGGTTAAAATTAAACTGCCAAATATACACCTTTCTGAAATTAAAATTGATGTCCAGGAAACCATCCTTGACCTTCGTACTCCTCAAAAGTGAGTAAAAATTAGAGACAGTAATATATTAAAATATTAATGAGATCTTTAATCAATATTCTTTCTTAAAGTATACATAGATATTTTAATCACACCTAAAAACTGAAGAAAGGTGGAAAAAATCAGTTAACAATTCAGATATTTGAGCTACATAATATATTTGGAAATATCTGCTTTCTTTTCTGCTTTGCATCCATCGTTGTGCGAAGGCTAGTATCACCAAAACAGTCCTTGACATTCAGATAGTTTATTTCTCTGTCAAGTTTTTAGGGGTAAAAATTCCTCATGTGTCTTGTATGTGGTTTTTTCATACAGTGATGACATAAATGAAGCAATATATTTAAATTTTGGATATTGTAAGTCTTTGATATTAAATTTAATTACAATTATCTTTAAAAATCCACAGAAGATTCTTGTCATCAACTACTTAAAAAATTCTAACCTAATTTATCACTAGATCCTCAGATTGTGTGAGTACACTATAAAAACAATACAGATTATCATGGACTATATAAAAAATTTTGTTATTTTCCAACACAGCTTGAACATGACATGTTCCCAAGACATAACAGCTGCAGTAGAATTCTGGTATAACATGTTTATCATGATACATGGAAAAATCAGCCCTGTGTCTCAAAACTAGCTATATAAAGAGGAAATCAATCAAACCTGGTATGTGCTAAATAAAATATCTCAATATCTTATTGCTTTGTTCATTTTTCATTTGCATGTACAGCAGTGAGCACACTTTGGTTGATTACAGTGGTTCTTTCTCTGTAACCCATAAACATTTCAAACTGGGTGTGGTGAACTGCTACTACATTCTCTGCCTGCCATTGTCAGTACCTATAATTCTCCTTTGTTCATCTTTGGGCTTCAAAAAACTAAAAGGTAGATCCCTTCTACAAAAGGCTTCTATGTAAACTACCTGATGTACATACAACATGACCTGGATTTCTACAATAGATGCTATTAACCCAAAACAATCTATGGATGAATATATATAATTTTTTTCTCATTATTTACATAATTTCAAAATGTATTCTCACAAAAATCATGTCAGAAAAATTACATCCACTAATCTTACCATTCACCCCAAGAAGCATTCCAAGCAACCTTTGAAAGCAAAGTCAGTTAAATAAACAATTCATCGTCCATGATATTTGTACATTTGTTAAAAATACACACATATCTAAAAACCATAGAGTTAATTTCCGTTCTCCTAGCTGTTCTTACTGTTTCCATCAATCTTTAGGCAGCTGGTCTGGCTATATGTTCTCTTTCCAGATTGCTATCAGAACACGCTAGGTGAAAGGCTCACACAGGGATACTTTTCCATATAGAATGTGGACTGTACTAGGTGATTTGGATCATACCACACTTGTATACTTGTATATTGTATGTTAACTGCATAGAGATAGTGTCTCTTTAGAAAGACTGAGATAGAAGTCACAATAAAGATGTTTAACACTTTTCCTAAATCATTTTAGAGTTTCTTGGAAGCATGATACTATCTTAATATTATCAGAATGTGTGCTTTGAGTTTTTTGTTAGTCAAACCTCCTTTCTTTAGTTTGTAACACTATGTTTAGTCCCTCCACGAAACACCAGAGGACATTCTGTTCATGGACATTCTGTTCCATTCTGTATGGCAGAACAAGTGGATTTATTTTAACTGAATTGATTAGTATTAACCAGTCAAATAAGTCAACTGTTAGAATTATCAATAAGCTCAAGATATTTAGCATTATAAATCCAAAAGAAATAAGCACGTTTATCAGATAGCTTTTTTTTTCTCCAAGTAGTTATTTTGGCATGTTGATTCCCAATGTGAAGTAGATAGAAAGGAAAGAAAGTGGGGAAAACTGGATAATTTCCCAGAATGTCCTGACTTTTGTTATTGTGTAGTTTCATTAATGAATTCAAAGACTATCATAAATGAATTCCTATACCGTGTAAAGAAAATATAGTTTAATTTTTGGTTGAGCGCTACTTTAGATTATTCACACCTTTGTTGTGCTTCTATAGTTCATATTGTGACTTTGCTAATGTTTAAAGGCATTGATAACTTTAAAAAGTATTCTAAATAAAATAGTGAATTGGAGCTCAGTAGCTATTTCAGTATTTCTTTGAAAATAGTCAATGTATCTCCAGTAGGAAACCTCAAAAAGGTCACATCTGTTTTTAATTCAGATATGTAAATCAATTCATTGACTACATGAATTAAAATCTGCACTATGTGAATATGCACAGAACAAGGTGGCCCTTTATAAAAATCTCTTGAGAGGAACATCAACTAAAACTATCTAAATTTATGTCTCCAAACTTGAGGTCACTGTATAGATAACATTTGCTTTTATTTTCACATATGATTATTTGCACTTATGCAGTTTCTAACAAAAATTAACACTGGGTGAACATTTGATCAGTGCCTAAACTGTAATTTCTTAAAAAGCAAACATTTTATCATGTGAAGGCAAAGTGATTTATATATATATATATATTTTATATTACTAATCTACAGTAGTCATTCAAATATCATTTTGTGGTGCCTTGTTTATTTTTTACTCATTTGTTTATTCACTCAACAAACATTTATAAAGTCTACTAGACACTGGGGTAACACAGCCCTTTCTCCAATGAATTGTACAAGGGTAAAGTATTTGTAGATTTTTATTTTGTTTAAATCTAAATCTTTATTGAGCTATTGGATAGTAAAATAAGACTGAAATACTTGTCCTAAGAGCTTACATAAGTTTCAGTTCCTATTGTTCAAAATTTTAGTATGTGAAGCCATACTACTAAGGACTAGACAGAAATGCAAGGATCATTCCAATGGCCACTAACTGTCTCTTTTGAATTTATTTCTCTCTGGACAAAGAAGTGCACATTATCATTGGAACTCCTTCAGCTGATTTATAGTTGTCTTTTAGTGAGATGAAGCTACTATCACTGAGCTTTGCTTTGTTTTTAAAGAGAATATATTATTTGTAGAATAAGGGAATAAAATAAATCTAACTCATTAGGTGATGCAAACACTAAAAAAGATGTGAACTTTTTTGGTACCTGGTTTTTTAAAAGATGCCAAAATATTATAATGAACACTCAGTCACATTGCCATTTCATTGCTTCAAGTGAAGGAAGCTGTTTCTCCTACCCCAAACATATCTGTAATGGTACAAGAGTCATGGAAAATTTCTCCTTTAGGTTCCAAAGATGTGTGATAAATACTTTTAATGGGCTCAGTGTGCTCATTTACAAATGAATAGAGAGGAAATTGATTTTCAAAGGGTAAGTTTTCAAATACTTTAAGTATTCAATAAATAAACAAGTGTTCAGTAAATACCTTAAAATACCAGATTCCCTTACTGATTTGAATCTTACCCCAAATAAAGGAACTTTTTTGTCCATTTTTATGGAGATACTCAAAGCTTTTTTACTGAGAATGTGAGGTAACAAGTGTTTCACGGATTTAATTTTCTTCAGATATCAGCATGTGCTGACCCTATGTACAATTCAGACTCATACAACTATGACAGAATTATGTATGTATCATACCAGGAATGCATTTAAAGCATACAACCATCCAGCAACCGAGCCATAAACTGCAAAATAAGTGCAGCTTTCTCTCACAGAGAATATTTGTCAATGTATAGTAGAAAGAAGCAAGCAGAGAGAAGCTCTTTCATTGATCTGGTATTGAAATCACCCTAAGACTGAGTTTCAATAACAACACTTAACAGTAGAGACTCAGCTTGAAGGTGTGTTAGAAAAATTATAATAGAATCATTCCGATTTTCAGGTTTGTAGCATTCATGTATACATAAGTATGATTGGCATAAGTATGATTCCATGTATACATAAGTATGATTGGCAACAGATATATCGAATGAACTTAAAGCTGCAATAGTTTAATTTTGATACCTGAAACTGTTTAGATAATATGGAAGAAGTCATTTTACACTTGATTTTAGCCAAAAGGCTGAGAAGCAATGGAAGAGGCCACTTTAGAAATAAGGATTTTGGGCTTGGATTTTAAGACCAAAAATATGGTAAACTACAAGCATATATTTTAGGTGTATTTTTTACCCAGTATTTATACCATCAAGATTTTTTTCAGTTGCTTGCTAGCATTCTGATGGTATAGTTTGCTTTCCATTACCTTGTTAAAATATCCTCCTGTTATCACTTTAGGAAGTCAATTTTAAGCTTTTATTTTGTTTTTGTTTTTTAGGAAGCTGGTGGTAGCTCTTCCCCATCCTGTGGAATGCAACAATGCCAAAGCTCTTTACAATGCAGACACGGAGACTCTTGAAGTTACCATGACTATGAAAAGAGAGTTGGATTTCCTGAATTTTTTCTGAAAATGTATAAATAAGGAAATAAATTGGTAGAATAGTATGAATAAAAATAAAAAAAAATCTAAAGTTGATTAATCGTTTCTATCTTCTCTTAATTATTCTGTCATATTTCAAAAAAGGCCTAAATTCAATTGTAGTGACATTCTGATCATTTGTGGTCATTTTTTTTTTTTGAGACTAGGTCTCACTATTTTTGCCTGTGGATCCGCAGGCTCACATTGCCCGAGGTACCACAGACTCAAGCAATCCCCAGCCTCAGCTTCCCAGGCAGCTGGAATTACAAGCACACACCACCACGCACAGGTATTTTTTGGGGGACTAGGTCTCGCTACATGCCCCCACAGGACTTGAACCGCAATCCCAGGCCCCACCGTGGCTTCCTAGGCTGCCACTTACAGGCATGCCCCACCATGCCTGTCCTTGCAGTCTTTCCTATTACTCTGATTGCAAATATTGTTGTCTCATATTAGTCAACTGTTCCATTTTTATAGTGGTAGCTGAGTAGAATTTAAGGTTAACCAAAATTACTACATGTTCAAATTGCTGGAGGAGGGGAGAGAAAATGGGGGAGGCAGGGTCACAATAGAATGAGATGGTTAACAGGTGTTAAGGAAATGGAAAAACCCCAGGGTACACAATAATGTAACATATATATATATATGTATGTATGTATGTATGTATGTATATATACACATACAAAATTTTAAAAATTAAAATAATAAAAAAGTAAAAACTGTCAGGAGGGTGGGGAATAAAGGATACAATGCAACCATATAAACATGACCAATATTGCACAATAATTACAAAAAAAAATTTTTTTAAAAAGACCATGAAATGGTTGGTCTACTTATTTCAGTAGTCTGAAGAACTGAAGCCAATTAATTATACATTAATTATGCAGTTCCCTATTTATGATTTTTCTACTTTTCAGTGGTATGAAAGTGATTTGCATTCAGTGGGAACTGTACTTCCAATTTTGATTTTTCCCTGGTACGATAGGCAGTCTGATAGTCTCTCATCATGCTGGGCAGCAGCAAGAAGCCTTAGCTTCTAGCCAGCCACATGATCACTAGGGTTAACAACCAATATTCTGAGGTATGCTTGTGTTGTCAGTTTGGGGCATTTTTGTGTTTTCACACTCCATTATGTTTACAAAAAGCTTGTCTGTGTTTCCTGCTTCTGATGAGAAGAAAAGGAAGACAGTTACTCTTAAGATGAAACTCAAGATAATTGTCCAACTGTAGGGTAATATGTCTGAGCACTTTAAGGCAGCCTAAGTAAACTATGGTATCAGTAGGTTAGGTGTTTTCAGTGCATTGTTGATTTACTGTATTTTCAATTTATGATGGATTTATTGCAAGTAACCCCACTGTCAAGCATGGAGAGCAATAACAATCAGTTCACAGCTGACCAGTCATTTTTATCAGAAAAGTTTATTTAGTTGTTTTTTCATTTTATTTAATCAAACAGTTTAGAGTATTCTCATATATAAAAACAAAGGATTACAAACAGGTGTACAACACTAAGATGTTTTTCTTCTTTTTTTCCAGTTTTAAAATTTTAACAAACTGTGGACAGAAAGTGCATATTTCAGAACAAAATAAAATTCCATATCACATAGATAATCAGAGATATTACAAGTATCAAAGCAATGTTCCTATATGTTCCATTGTACAATGTTAACTAAATTTCTATAGCATGCTTTTTTAGAAAGTCACCAAGAACTTTATATAGAGATAACACAGAAGCCTCAGGATTATCTAACAGCTGCTAAGTTTTTGCTATCATTTCTACACAGGTAAGCAATCAAGAATTTCACATATATTCGCTAACCCTGCAATCTTTAGTTGTTACCATATTAGCTGGCTTCCAAACAAAAAGTCGGCTATTTTAAGAATGTTTAAAGTGAATATGTTGAAAACTCCAGGGATGGATAAACCCTGAGAATGTACAATTGTAAGCATTTACAACCATTACAGCTGTAGCTGAAGACTGTTGACACCATTTGTCTGAAATGAGATTTCAAATTTGAGTTCAAAATAAAAGGTTTTAACAAAATATCAGCACACTCACAATTTCTCCACCATTTTGTGTCAGTCATTTAACTTTTACACTTGAAAAAATACAACAGATAACCGGAAATCAAGTCTCAGTTAATAGTCACAATTAGAGTGCTTACACCACATCAAGACACCACATCACTAAGAATGCTCCAAACCAGTTTATACTGAAATTAAATTCTTTACATCAAGTAAATGTCCACAACCATCGACTAATGTATATCTAAACTAAAACATCGAGATTCAGGGAGGAATAAATCTTACTAAGATCACTTGCTCAGCTTTCCTTTCCTTCTCCCATTAACACTTAGAAACCTGGGTGTGCATGAGGGTGCATACACGGCCCATGCCCACTTGCAGCGGCTGCCTGCTGCATGGATTTATGCTTTAATATTACCCAATCAAATACGTAGTCATAATGGTAGTTCAGCTTTCTGAAAAGAATGCGGAATAGCTGCCTCAGATATAAATAATCTGGGGTTTCCTCAAAGCGCAGCCCACGACAATAGTTTAAGTACAGGCTAAATTCTGTAGGAAACCCCTTACATAAAATGTCAATAGGAGTGCACATCTTTTTTTCACTTATCTTTTCATATTTTTGTTTCTTTGTTGCTGCCTTTAGTCCCTGCCAAGGCAGGCTGGATCTAATAAAATACATCAAAACATAGCCCAATGATTCCATGTCATCTCTGCGACTTTGCTCAATACCAAGATGGGCATTGATGCTAGCATATCTAGCAGTACCAGCAAAACTTTTATCTTCTCTATATGGTATGTGTTTCCTGGTCCTGTTGTCTCTGTACTTTTTGGCCAAACCAAAATCAACAAGGAACACTTGGTTTAATGCTAAGAAAGATGGCCCCTCTAAAGCATCAACAGACATTTCTCTTTTCCTCTTCCCCATCGGAGATTCTAAACACTTACAACAACGGCATCCAGTACCCATGAGGAAGTTATCTGGCTTTATATCTCTATGTATAAAATTTTTCGTATGCACATACTCAATTCTACTGATCATCTGGTCGGCTAACATAAGTATAGTTTTCAGTGTAAACCTTCTTGAACAGTAATTGAAGAGATCTTCCAGGCTAGGGCCCAGAAGATCCATGACCATCGTGTTGTACTCTCTTTCCGGACCATACCAATGAATTTCAGGGATGCCAATCCCACCTTGAAGAATTCTATAGAGTTGACTCTCGTACAGCAACTGGGGATGCTTGGTCTTCTGGGGTTCTAGCTTCACTGCCACTTGCTCTCCATTGGTGATGTTGATCGCTAGATAAATTTCCCCAAAGGAACCATGCCCAATCTTCCGCAGCAGCTTGTATTTCCCTCCAACAATGAACTCGACGTTGGCAGGGGCAGGGGCAGGGGCAGTGGTAGGGGCAGTGGTAGCGGCAGTGGCTGTGGCGGTGACGGTGGCTGCGGCCGGGGCGGTGGCGACGTTGTTGATCTCCATCCCGAGAGACTAAAATGGAAGTTGAGACCGAACCCCAAGGGTGTTGAGGAGAGATGGAGAACTGTGGGATCAATCCACGCAGAAAGGCTGTGGAGGAAGGTGGTGAGAAACCGAGAAAAAAAATTGGTTCTTTCTTACCACTAAAAGACCCAAAATCAGCCAAGAGGGACCTAAAACACCACCCCTTGGGAAGATTTTACATTGAGGGTGCCACCACACCTCAACTTGAGGGGGTTTTCAACGATATTCCTCTCTCACGCTTAACCGCTTTCTTCTGGGCGGGAAACCGCTCTGCCGCGAAGCCGCTGAGAAGAGGCCAGATCCCACTTCCACCCTGACAAACGCCCGTCACTGCCACCGTACTACTCTAGCCCCAGCCAACACAAAATCAGAAATACTACTGAACAAACAGCATTATCTAGCCTCAGTCCTGCACTCAACGCTTAGATCTAGTGGGGCAAAAAATATTTCTCCCGTGTCTCTGGAGATGGACCGATAAAATAAAGCCAAATAAAAACTGAGAACCATACCAACCAAGTAGAGCCAGAAAAGGATGGTCAGAACCAAGGTAAGATCAGGATCCCAGTCACTCTGAGAGAAGAGGCAGGCAGAGACTGGCACAACTCCACCGCCGAAGACGAAATGAGGAAAGGGAAAGTACTCTCACACGAAGTGGCGCGTAGGCTTGCAATTCCACCAATCACCACGCGGGCAGAGCTTCCCACCAATCCGAAACCACACTAACTGAAAATATTTGCATAAAGTGGGCAGAGCCCCCACCCCCTTTTTTTCTCTTTGTTGCGTAATCCCTTTTCCCAAGATGCTCTTGGGGGTGTTGGCTCGTGTTGCCCGCTCAAGCCTCTTTCCCAAAATGCTCTTCGGGTTTTTGGCTCAAGTACTTTCAATGTCTGTACCCCTCCACTGCTGCCCTGAACCCTAAAAATAATACTCAAAATTGCAATAGCCACTTAGGTATCGCGGTCGATTGGACCCTGTGTTTATAGATAGTAGTTGAAATCCTTGACATTTAAAAGGAATATAAGGAGAAATGTGGCACGTTTATACTGTTCCCTGTCATTTCCTACCTTTATTTTTAATGGGACATACAAACTCATAAATTATGCCAATGCCTGTCTGCTTCTTCTGTTTTTATTATGTAAGTTTATTTCAGAATATTATTTATGAATAAATTCTATTTTAAAGCTGCATGACTTGGCTTCAAGCATCACTGTAGAACTGCAGGGTTACCTGGGAGTAAATTTTGAAGAGATGAACAGCGGAAAGATTTTTATGATCTCTACGAATTATTAAGAGACTAAATACTCAAGTAGTATTTTCTATCAAGTATTGTCTAGACTTATGTAGCTAACTACCAAGCATTGAGTTTGTGATTAGATCAAATTGAAAGAAAAGACAGATTTTTTTCAAAAGTGGTTAAACTGATAGCTGAACTGAAGCATTCAGAAAAAGAGAGGGAGGGAGGGCGAATTCAGGGGAGGACGAGCACAAGTTAATAGGATGACGATTCACGGGTGACATGTTGGCGGGAGAAATTCACGAGTGACGTGGTGGGAGAAATTCGGGGTACACAACAATGTAATATATATAATCGAAAATAAATAAGTAAATAGAAAAATAGATAAGTAGTTTGTTAAAACCCTAAACTCTTCTAAAAAATGTGACGTTTAAATTACCACCACGACTTTCTTTGGTGGGGGGAAGAGGGGAGAGTTTGATTAACTGAAAGGAAGCCAGTGGCTGAAAATTTAAGTTCATGATGTTACAAGATGAAAAGAGAATCCTGCTTTGCTTTCCTAGCATCTTTTTAAAAGATTGTATTTTAAGAATTTAAGTTTACACCCTAAAGTGTAAACTCTGGAGCAAGCCTAAGCTGTAACCAATATTTTTCTTCCTTAGAAAACATCAGTGAGTCAGTGGAAAATGTAACTCTTTTTCCTATGTACTGGCCCTAATTACAAACACCATTATTACTCAAGCTGACTGAATGTGTACAAGTTGTCCCTGGAAGAGAAGATAGAGCATATCCAGGCCAACTTGAATTGGGCTGTGGTTATGTGGTACTGTATCAATTATGTAATGAAGCAGAGCCTTGAGACTATAAAATGTGATCCTATAATTTATATCCATCTACAAATCATCCTACTTCACTGTCCTTGGCCTCAGAAGGAACTACTTTATTGTCGTTGTTTGGTTTTTAAGCTAATTCACAGGATTTCTTTTCTTGAAAGAGGAATAGTCCACTAAAACAAATGTAGAAAACAAGAATACAATGGGAAATATATCCTGTCAGCGTTTTTCAGTGAATCTTAATCATTACCAGGAGAATTGGAAATTAAAACCTTCACTGTGGAATTTCATTAGTTTTCTTGGTGAACTTCTTTACCTGCTTTGTGGTTCTATAATCTCCAGTAGCTTTTATGAGGATTCAGTGATTCATTCATTTTCTCACATGTATTTTTTCAATAACTATCCACTGAGGCACCTACCACAAGCTCTGCACTATGTTAGGTGTTGGGGATACAGCAATGCTCCCTTGCCCTCATAAGGCAGTTCAGCAGGGAAAACAAGCATATAAGAAGTAAACAAATACATTTTTTCAAGTTTATTGTTACTGATATGTAGGATAAGAATGGATGCCTTAAGAAAATCTGTGGGAGGATCTAAACCTAGTCTGGAGAGAGCAAGCAGAAAAGACTTCCCAAAGATTTAAGACTTCAGGTGAAACGTGAAGAATACTTAGGGCTTAGTGACAGAAAGTGTATGTTAGGGGACAGAGAGCAATTAAGGTGCAAGGAGTAGCAAATGTGAAGATTCAGCGTGGAAAGAGCTCGGAGAGGTTAAGGAACCGAACGCTGGAGTATTTGGAGTAGAGTGAAACTAAGGGGAGTATGATTAGAAGTAAGATTAGGAACAGGGCCTGGAGCATTGCCAAAATTAGTAGGGTAAGATCAGTCATTTGGATTTTATTCTCAATGCTTTGATGAGGAGGATGTATTTAGGAGGCAAGAATAGAACAAGAGATCAGTTCGGCGGTTATTGCAATATCCCAGGCTGGTTATTATGCTGTACTTTATTCTAAATAAATGGCAAAGTTGTTTTTCTTTTTTTCTAGTTAGAAAAAAAGACAGTGATATGTTTCAAGCAGGAAACTTTAACAATACAGAATAATTCTTTAAATATAAAGAAAAAAAATACCTGTGAGTCAACAAACCATAAACAACCACTCTTACCATTTTTAGTGCCCTTTATCAGCCTTCTTGTTTTCAATACATAACATAGATACTATTTTTCCCCAAATGGAATGATATTATACAGAGTGTTTTTTTTGTTTTTTGGTTTTTGTTTTTTTGAGACTTGGTCTCGCTATTTTTGCACGTGGAACCGCAGGCTCTCATTGCCCGGGGTACCACAGACTCAAGCAATCCCCAGCCTCAGCTTCCCAGGTAGCTGGGATTACAGGCATGCCAGGTAGCTGGGATTACAGGCACGCGCCACCACGCCCAGCTATTTTTTTGGAACTAGGTCTTGCTACATGCCCCTGGCGGGACTCGAACCATGATCCCTAGCCCCGGCCGCTTCATAGGCTGAAGCTTACGGGCACGAGCTACCGTGCCCGGCGTACAAAGTGGTTTTAAACCTACTTTCTTTTCATTTCTTATTACCTTTTGATTCTGGAAATTCTAATTTTATTACATTGTGATTAATTATCTATATATTTTAAAGAAAAGATATTCTATGATTATTGAGCATGGAATTCTACATATAGTAACTCTTTTTTGTTGTGTTCTTCAATCTGCCATATTCTTGTTAATTTGTTCTTTTTTATCTATCAACATGGAGAGTAATATAGTTTTGTTGGTTTCTCCTTGTAATCTTGTCAATTTTTGTTTTAATATTTTGAGAATATATCTAGGTGCAAGACAGATTTAGAATTGTTATATCTTCCTTGTGGCTTATTCCTCTTATCTATATGCTATGACATTCTTTATCCCTAATAATATTTGTTACTCTAAAGTATGTTTTGCTTACCATTAGCATAATTCTATCAGTGTTCACTAATATTTGCCTGCTGTATCTTTTCTCATCACTGTTCACACCCTTATGTTTTAAGTATAACTTATAATGTGAACAGAATTTAGCTAAAAGCTGTTCTTAAGCACACGGGTTTCAGTTCAACCACATTTTTAGTAATGATACACTTGGGTTTATTTATATTACCTTACCCTGGAATTTCTCTTTCATCCTTCTTTTTTCTATGTCTTTTTTTTTTCTTACTTTTTTTCCCATTTGTCAATTTTTCAAACAATTTTTCTCTTCCTGGTTTGGAAGTTACACATGTCCTTTTTTAAAAAATGATTTAAATTTCTCAATAGTTCTACCCTCCCTTGAAACAATTCAAGGGCTACAAACGTTGTAACCAAACCATGCCTCTGCAACTGGGGTTTTTGCCCCACCATCTTCCTCTTCATCGTCTTGTTCTTTTTCCTTCCCCTTCTCTCTTAACCTTTGAGCCCTCAGGAAGTCTACTGATGTCTACTGGTTTTTAAATTTTTTTTTTTTTGCTATTGGATTGTCTGCTATATGAATGTCCATAGTTTGTTTTTATCACTCTGATGTACTTTACTGCACACAATTCTCTCAAATTCCCTCCATTTTGTTGAAAATGGCTGTATTTCATCCTTTCTAATAGCTATTTAACACATCATGGTGTGGATATGCCACACATTGATCCAATCATCTTTGCATAGACATTTAGGCTGCTTTCGTGTCCTAGCTATTGTAAATACTGTTGCTATGAACATTGTGGAACATACAGAGTTTTGTGTTGACAGTTCATATTCTTTGGGTATATGCCCAAGAGAGGAATCCCTGGGTCATGCATTATTTTTTCATTTTTAGTTATTTTAGGGCAATTCCAGATTGCTTTCCATAATTGTTACAACAGCTTACATTTCCATCTAACTTAACTTAGTCTTTATACTCTCAAATTATTCATTATTATCATTGGTTTTTATAACCAACGCTACCCCACATGTTTAGCAATATCTGTAATCATCATTTCTTTGTCCACATTGATGCTTCCTTCGCAAAGTACTTAGTTTAGTATTTCTTTCAGCAAGGGTTTATGAGTCTCTTGATTCTATCAGTTCATTTCTTGAAATGTTTCTATTGCCCACACTCCTGAATTATAAGTTAGCTGTATTTAGAAACCAAAGCTGACAGTTATTTTTCCCAAGAACTTTGAGGATTTTATTTACCTGTGTTCTGGTCTATATTGTTGGAGTTTTAAAGTGTACCATCTTAGTAATACTCAGTAATTGTTCCTGTGAGGGTAACTACCTTTCCTTTCTGGTAGTTTTAAAGATCTTTCTCTTTGTTTTTGGTGTTCTGAAGTTTGATGATGATATGTCTAGATAAAGATTTAATTACATTATTTTACTTATGCTTCTTAACTCTTTCATTAACTTCAGAAAATCCTTAATGATGATATCCTTGAATATTGCCTTTCTTCCATTCATTTTTTTTTCTTTCTGGAATTTCTCTTAGGTTGATAGTGAACTTTTCACTTCGTTCCTAGTTCTTTTAGCATCTCTACCACACTTCCTGTCTTTCTTCTTAATACTAAATAATTTTCTCAAATCTTTCCCACAGCCCAGTGAGTCTCAGAAACATTTTCAGTCTTGCTGGTGATTGTGTCCATCCATGACAGGGAATTTATTTTTGCAGTGTTTTATTGAGGTATCTTCTTTACTGGGATATATAAACATCTTGTGAAAAGTTCTTGTGATCTATGTCGTGGGAGCACTCCTTCAAAGTAGTTTTATCTTTGGGCTAAGTTTCTCTGATCATGCATGTGATTTAAATGAAAACCCAAAGCCCACAAAAGTTCAGGGCCTGTTCTTTAATTTTTAGAGGAATGTTCTTTTCTTTCATAGGGGCTTACACAGATACAGATAACTTGCTTGTTGTTTCTTTTTGTGTCTTTTTTCCACTCCCCCCATTTTAAAGGACACAGCCCTTCTAAGGAAAGTTATCATGGGGACTTATGGGCCCAAGGCCTTATCTCTTGTCCTTGTAGTTCTTTAAAGTTGAAACTCCCTTCCTAATGCAACCACAACATCCACCCACAAGATTACAGCTCTGCTTTTTAGTCTCATTGCTGAAATCTGGAAATTTGGCTTTGTTTCTTGTGAACTCAGCTATGTAATTAAAAGAATGTCTTTGTATTTTATCTTGTACTTATAGAAGTTATAGCAAAGGGATTTTCAGTTAATATAGTTAGCCATCTTGATAAAATGGTCAATTTGTTTTTTTAACTTAGCAAAATATTTCAAATATTTTTCCATGTCAATAAATATTCTGCAACATAATTGTTGTAGATTGTATATTTCCCAGAAATCAGACTCAGATTGTATTTGCCAGAAACCAGAAATCAGAGAAAATGTGTACTGGCAAGTACTATTGGATCAACACCTGGTACTAATAATAATTATGATGAATTGTCTATTTCTAATTTTTTATCATACTACTGGTATGAACATTATTGTGCATCCTTCTTATTCACACCTCAAATTTTTCTTATATGTTAAATTCCTAGAAGTGAAATAGCTAGATATACACATTTAAAATATTTGATAAATTAGGTAAGATTTCTATCAAAATGTTTGTACAAGTGTATATTTCCACCATTTCTTTACACTCCTAAATGTCCTGAAAAACCTGAATATCATCACTTTTTTTAAATTTCCAATTCATTTAAAAATTAATAATTCTCACAGGTTCCCTTCTTAAACATTATTTTGTGTTTCAGTCTACCATCACAAAGGATAGTGATACAATCAACTAAGTGCCTAAGGCACCACCTGGTGAGGTGAGCTCCTACAAATATTTCCCCTACTGGAGTCAATGTTGTGACTGTACTGGCCTTTGTACTTCTTATTATGATTGCAAGATAGAACTCAGCAACAAACGTCGGGGAACTTTGAAGAAACAAGGCTTATTACTGTCAAAGACCATCAACAAGTTTTGGGCAAAACAGAGGCAGAAGTCAATGGATCAAAGAGAACTGCTGAGAAGGCACCCTGTAAATAAGCCCTCACTGACATAGATACACAAAAATTGCCATCTTGGAAGCTTGGAGCCTCTCCTCTTAGAGTGATCCACAGATTTCTTACCAAATAAGCTTTTCCTTGTGATAGTCTTGTATCTTTCAAGTTCTTGCCTTTCTCACATGCAATTATATCTATGAGTGATAATGAATTTAAAGCAAGAAATGAATCTTTTGTTTTTGCCATGTACTGTTCTCATCTCTGTACTCCTCTTTTCTTTTTTTTTCCTGAGAAAACTCCACCTATCTTAACATCTTATAATCTAAACCAAATGCTTCTTGAAATGAGGGTGTTGAAGAAGCAGGTTTAGGACCCTTTTCCACAAGTCTCTTCTCCTGGCTTTGAATCCTCACTTTTATTCTATAATAAACTCTTCATTTAACTATCATTGAGACTTTTATTTCAGTTAACATTACTCTCAGGTCCTGGAGGGTACATGACACTCTCAGGACTGCATAGTGGTGGGGAGAGAAAAGGAAGGGGAAAAAGGATATTAGTTTCCCAATAAAACACCCAAAACTAATCCCATGTGAGTAAAGGCTCAAAGTGGGACTGTTAAGGCCCAAGAACTTGCCACAAATCTGACACTTTCTGGTTGGGACCCATAAAAAGAGCATAAGATGTTACTGAAGCAGGTTCCAGAAAGTTAGGGCCAAAGGAGGGACACCACATCAAGATAATAGTTGCCATTGTCAGTCTCCCCATGTGTCTCTCACTCACGTATCTATTTCAAGTGTCTCCATGTGTCTCTCCTCCACATGTCTCCTTCTGTGTCTCCTTCCCAGCAACACAAGGTACAAGTTGGGCTGCAATAACAAGAACTCTCCTCTTTTTCTTCTTCCCCAAGAGACCACCTGCCTTCCATAGCTTCACCTGCACTCAAGATCAGCCCTAAGTTAAATGAAATTGGGAACATGGTATCTCCCCTAACAACTTTACTCTTCATTGGTGAAATTGAAGCAAGAAAAGAATTAAAGCATATGAAGAGGAAAATAAGTATGTTGCTCAGGACTGTCTTGTGGTATAGATACCAATGTGTTTATTTGATATAGAGGTCTTTAGAATGGATGCCAAGGTAAACAAAACAAAAGCTTAATGTCAGGCACGTATATTACAATAAAAAAGCTAATTGTCAGGCACTTACACAACAGACATAGTAGGGAGGTTAAACAATTTCTCATGCATTTATTGGCTATTTATGTTATTTTGAGAATTCTTTTTTTATCATTTTTCTGTCAGACTATTTTACTTTTTCTTATCGATTTTAAAAGCTTATGTGGTAAGAATATAAAATTTGGTTATCTGTGATGTATTTTACAAATACTTCCCCCAGGATGTTCTTTGCGTTTTAATTTTGTTTATAGTATTTTAATGGGAAGTTTTTATTTTTATGTAGCATATTCTACTTGCTTTTTAATTTGGTGGTTTTAAAATTTCATATTCTACTTTTAACTGCATCCATCTAGAATTTATTTTAGAACAATTAATTTTTAACCTTGTAATACTAGACTTGAACATTATAAAATACATTTAAAACATTCACTGTCACACTCTGGTTTTTCCCATTTATTTTTTACCATGAAATCATCCATAAATTATGGAGTTAGAAGAGAAGCTGATGATTCATGACACATTATAAAGCAAGAGAAGTTGAGAGCAATGCACTTTTGGTCAACTCTCCTGACAAGATAATTTTTAAATATTCCTATTTGACTATGAAATGCATTTCACATATATCTGAATAGGTCTTGCACTGAACTTATATCAGTACAATTTAAGAAGCCTCATTATGAACATCTAACTAGAGAGATGCTAGTGAGCAACGTGTTTTCCTCATTCTTCCATTCTGTTAAAAAAAATCTGCTGTTTCTCACTGTGTACAGAAAAGGAGAGTATCACCTTTCAACTAAATAGAATCAAAATACTCTATGTGAATAATCCAACATTTGTGAGGCTGGGGGCTGAGGGTGAATTGAGTAGGTGGGTAATGGAAGTGAAGGTAAATTTTTTGTTTGTTTGTTTGTTTACCTGGAGAATAACTCAGAGTGCAAGGAAAGACCAAGATTAGCATAGAACGTTTATAAAAATAAGAAAATGCAACTCAACCCCCTCTCTGACAAGAAGACACCCCCCCAAACAGACCAACTGCAGAAAAGACTCCCACCTTTGCCTTCCTCAACCCCAATACCAATTAGGAGGAATCACTGAATAGTGCCTATGCTGAATTTTGGCCTTCTTGCTCACATGCCTTTAGCCCTACACAACTTCAGACAATCCTCTGGATCCTCTATTTTTTAATATTTAAAAGTCAGTCAAGGCCGGGCACGGTGACTCGTGCCTGTAAGCTTCAGCCTATGAAGCAGCCGGGGCTAGGGATCGCGGTTCGAGTCCCACCTGGGGCCCGTAGCGAGACCTAGTTCCAAAAAAATAGCTGGGCGTGGTGGCGTGCACCTGTAATCCCAGCTACTTGGGAAGCTGAGGCTGGGGATTGCTTGAGTCTGTGGTACCGCGGGCAACATGAGCCTGCGCTTCCATGGGCAAAAATAGCAAGACCTAGTCTCAAAAAATGAATGAATGAATGAATGAATGAATGAACGAACGAACGAACAAACGAACGAACGAACGAACGAACGAACGAATGAATGTCAAGGAATCCAACTAAAGTCTGGAGTTTAGTTAAGAGCGTTGTACCGATGTTAATTTCTAAGTTTTAATAATTATACTATAGTTACACAGGATATCAACAATAGAGGAAATTGGATGAAGATAATATGAAGACTGTTTAGGCAATAAATTTGCTACTTATTGTGATTCTAAAATTACTTCAAAAGAAAAAGTACATCTTCAAAAAGCTAGCAGAGTTACTGATGAGATTATAATCATGGCACGATTGCTCTGCCTTCCTTTCCAACTCAGATGTTTTTATTTTTTGCCATTCTCACCTGTGTTTTTCAAATTCTGTGGAGTGTACTCTACCAAACAGGAGATCTGTTTGTGATAGGGGCTCTATTTCTTAAATATAACCTGCTCAACATAAAAACATGAACGAATGATGAGTTCAATTTTAATTCCAAACTGGTTTATTAATGCATTTTTTGCCAGGCACTGTGGAGGCAGTGTATTGAAATATATAGTCCAAAACTTTTATCGTTTAGACTGGGAAACATGAGTAACTAATAAAAACCAAAACCAAGCTAATGAAACAATATACAAATGTCAAATCGTGTTTAGGAGGACATTAGCAAAAGTGGAATAAAGACTTTCCATATGCTCTTCTTCTATAAGTAATTTAGTTAAGACTTTTAAGAATTCACTTTCTGATAACTCTAGAAAATAACCAAAGCCTTGTAACAATCCACAGAGTGTTTCTTCAACAAAAATGACTGAATATATGTAAAGATAATCAGACTTGTACCTTTTAATTTACCCAGTTCTCACCTCTACCTTTCCCCAAGTGCACACTAACTTTGGAAACCAATGGGACATAATCAAGGTGAAAGCAAGCAGCTTGGAAACCACAGGAAGGAGCAAAAGTGAGTTTGGAGCTCTTGGTGGTTAATTTTCTGTGTCAAGTTGACTAGATTACAAAATGTCCAGATACTTGGCTAAACATTTCTGGGTATATCTTTGGGATTATTTCTGGATAAGATTAGCATATGAACTAATCCATTGTAATTCTTCAAAGTAAATCATGTATAATCATAAAGTTATATATATATATATATATATCTTTTTAGTTCTGTTTCTCTAGAAAACTCTCACTAGTACAGAGTTCTTTCAAAGTTCCATGCCCAGCACTATTCTGATACCTAATTAATATAAATAAAGCCACAGGCCAACATTCCTTATGAATATAACTGCAAAAATCCTCAAAAAAAGTAGCAAGCTAAGTTCATGAATATATAAATGGAATGAAAGCGCATGATTGAGTGAACATGTGGAACATATGAAAATTAACCAATGTAACAACATATTAATAGAGGGGCAAAACTCATATAATTACCTCAATAGATACAGAAAAACCAACTGATAAAGCCATACACCTAAAACACTCAACATGTTAGGAATTGAAGGGAGTTTTTTCTCATTATAATAAAAGGATCTATGAAAACCCATAGCTAGCATCATACTTACTTCTGAAAGACAAATGTTTATTTCCTGTGATTAACAACAAAGCAGAGCAGCTTACCCTTCTAGTCTACATTTTATTGAAGATTAGAGCTAGGGAAATTAGGCAAGAAAAAAATTAAAGTCATCTAAATTGAAAAGGAAGAAGTAAGACTATTTGTAGATTACATGATCTTACATACAGAAAAAAATATATTTATATATTCTGTATAGAGAAAGAACCAAGCAACCCTCAAAAAACAAGAAAATAGACAAGTAAAAAACTGCAGGAAAGTATAGTAAAATTGGTTATATTTATATATACTAGCAAGAACAATCTGGAAATGAATTAAGAAAACAATTCCATTTATAATTGTGTTGAAGAAAATAAAATATTCATGCATAAAAATTTTAAAAGAGCTTTAAGGCTTATATACAAAACTATAAAATATTGTTGGAAGGAATTAAAGAAAAATCTAAGTATGTAAAAGATATTCCATGATTATAGATTGGGAAATAATATTGTTAAGATGGTAATACTCCCTCAAACTAATCTATAAATTCAATACTGCCAAAAATTCCAGGTGTCTTATTTGCAGAAATTAGCAAGTTGATTCTAAACCTTTTTTACATATTTTTATTGATTATATATACTTTTTACATCGTTGTATACTCCAAAGTTCTCCCACCACCATGTTGATTCTAAAACTTATAAGAAAAGACAAAGGACCCAAAATAACCAAAACAATCCTGAATAAGAAAGAGAACTCACACATTCCAATTTCAAAACTTATTACAAAGGCTACTGTAATCAAGAATGTTCAGAATAGGCAAATTTTATAGTATAGAGATAGAAACTAGTTTTATCATTACTTAGATCTGGGGAAAAAGAGGAATATCATGTGACTACTAATGGGTGTGAGGGTTCTTTGAGGGTTGACAAAAAACTACAAGAAATAGAATGTGGCATTGATTCATGGTTATTATTTGTGGTTAACCATCAATATTATGATGGTTCAATATTATGAAAACTCAGTCCTGACATCTGAAATGAAGTTGCAGTGGCCTAACAGTAAACTACTCTCTCCAGTTTGCTCCTGTGGATAAACATGTAAGTGGCAAAATTCTTGCTTGTGCTGAAGTAAGTTTTAGGTCACTGTCAGAGTGTGAAATTAGTCAAAACAAGCCAATCATAGCTTCTTGTGGGAACCAGGGTCACTTCATCCTCCTGATATTACCAAGTCAGTGTTTTCATATGCCCAAATAACCCATTGTTTCCATTGAGTACAACTCCTATGTGATCCTGTGTGGCACAATGTACCTTCTCCCAAGATTAAACTATATGTGATTAATAAACTGCTGTCAATCACATCTGTCCAGATTTAGATCGTTTGGCTCTTACTGTAACCCTAGGGTAGGATTCCCTTTAAATCAAAATCTAGTTGTACATGTTTGTGAATATACTAAAAATCACTGAACTGTTCATTCTAAAAGGGTGAATTTTGTAGCGTGTAAATTATAACTTAATTGCAAAATCATTTAAAAATAAACCACATGAAAAAAATTATGCTACAGATGATACATTCTGTAGATTTCAGAAGAATAGGAAATCAGGAATGCATATATGAGTCTTGATCTGATCTTGAAAGACAGGTGAGACTCAGACATGGCAACCAAGTGAAGGTGCAGAATTAGAAAGGAATGTGGCAGATTTGATATTTAGTATGACAACTAATCTGACCAAATTACATGATTGTTTTAGGGATTAGCAGAGAATAAGTCTGACTAGCAGGTGGAGGGAAAATTAAAGAAGAGTTTGAAAGTCAACAGAGGAATTTAGTCTTGAATCAGCAAATCCAGATTTTATGAATAATGTTATATAACACAGTAATTAAAGACCATAAACTGTAAAATCAGACAGACTTAGTACTGAATTGTGGTTCAGACTATTTCCATGATGAATACTGTGTCTTTACTATTTCACGACTTTGAAGTTAATGAAACCAGTCTGCAAAATTTGAAAGCGACCCCAAAACTAGCCCTACATTCTTTCTACCCATGGCTAATCTATTAACCAAGTCTAATCTCCTCTTGTTTTCCAGTCTGGCCAGCTAAATCAGATAATTTATAACTCCCTTTGTTACAAAACCAGGACTGCCTTGTTCTTTCCAAACAATTCTATTTCACTAAATAAAGAAAACCTTGCAACCTAAGGTAGCCCTTGTCCACGAGGCCTCTAAGCATCCGAAAGATCTGACTCCTAGCTCATACATGGACAAGAGTCCAACTTCCCCAGTGACCTTTAATCAACTCTGCATTCCTCTGTCTCCCTGTCTGCTTCTTCTGATGGCTTACTGCCAAATTCACATTTCTCCATTCCCATCCATTGCCCCACCAATGAAATCCAATTCTTTAATTTTCCAAAATGTGGCATCAGACTATAACTCCAGATATTAGGAAGAATAAATCTGAGTTTCAAGTCTCCTGTATCCACTTGCTGTCTCTTCAGTAAAGCTTTTTTTTCTTTTCCCCAAATCCCGGTACTATGTTATTGGCGTTTATGCATATCAGATGTATGAGCTCCTAGTCACACTGCATTTGAGTCTCGGTATGGCAAGCCATGTTAACTGTGCTAACATTCTCCCACTTATTGCTTGCTGCAAATATTTTATTTTTTCAAAAAGCTAGAATGATTGAACAACAAAACTCTGGAAAAGTTACTAGCTTAATTCTCAAGTAAATTTTATGCTTAGAAAAATTATATCATTTTGAAATAATTTGTTTTGACCTGAGCTAAAATTTGCTTTTCATTGGTTTTCTAGGAAATAAGTTAAGCATAATGTTACATTGCTCTTCAAGTGTTGAAATATTAACTTGGTGAAGACTTCAGCAAGTGTTTTAATGGCATGGAGGGTTGAGGTGATAGATAACAGTTGGAACAAAGAACAGTTTACCTAAACAGTTTAAAACGAAAAACTTAAAAATGAATTATCCATAAGGACTTTGAAAAATTACTAAATGTGCTTGTAATCTAGAAGAGAAGGCATGTATGGAAAGCTGTGCACACTATCAAGAAAGACTTGAGAAAGCATTGTATTTTCTACCTTTCGCTGACATTAAGGTTTTGTGCAAACCAGAAATTTGATTAAGGCAGAGCTGCAAATTGTCTGGCTGCAAGTTGAAGGTGCACCCAACATGCTTACAGAGCCTCTTGGCATAGACTGAGAGACTATTAGTGCATTCAAGGAAATCTCTATCTAATCATTAGTTGATTACTGAAATAGCTGAACAGAGATTTCTCTGACCACCTATGACAAAGAATACAGGGTCTACAGAATTAGTCAAGAAAATTCACTGAATAAGCAAGCACACACACAAGTCCTTGGGACAAGGAAAAACACAATTTACAAGGTTATCAAATTATGTTGTTTAAAATATCCAATATTTGATGAAAAATTATGATACATTTTTAAAAGATAAGTTATGAACCCAACACAAGGAAAACACTAGACACTAAGAACTGTCATTTAGGAAGCCAAGATAATGGAAGTTAGTAGATAGACTTTAACTCAGCTATTTTAAATATGTTCAATGACCTTTAGTTTAAAAACTAAAGGAAATTTAAGAATAATGTCTTCCTAAATGAACAGTACAAAGATAAAAATTAGAAAGGTGAACCAAATGGAAATACTGGAGTTGAAAAGTATAGTAACTGAAAAGAAAAGTTTAGTAAGGGGTTTAACAGCATATTTGAAGAGAAAACAATTTCATGAATTTGAAGATAGAACAGTTAAAATTATCAAACCAAAGGGACAGCAAGAGAAAAAATGGAAAAAAGTGAATAAAGCATTGGGTACCTCTGGAATATATAGAAATATGCCAACACACATATACTGTAAGCCCTAGGAGAAAGGGGGAGAAAACGTCAGAAATAATACTTGAAGAAATAATGCTGGAAACTTCCATAATTTTATGAGAACATTACACATAAGAGGCCCTACTAAATCAAAGCAACACAGACTCACAGAGATTCATACTGGGACACACCATGACCAAACTGAAAAAAGACAGAATGATGAAAGCAACAAGAAGAAAAAACACAAGTGATCCTCAATAAAATTAGATGTCGATTTTTCATTGGAAGCCAGAAAACAGTTGGAGGACATATTCAAGTGCTAAAAGAAGAAAAATTTAGAGGTCAACAAATACTCAATATCTGGCAAACATACCTTAGAGATGAAAGAGAAATCAAGACATTTACAGACAGATAAAAATGGAGCTTATCTCTAGCAGAAATGGTCTCTCACCAATATTGCTTATGATTGTAGAAGGAAAACATTCAGTGAAATATTAATAACTTGAATCCAGAACATATAAAAAGGATTATATACCGTGACCAAATGGGATTTTCTCCAGTAAAGTAAGATTGACTCAAACAACCAACAAACTAGAAATAGAAGGGAAATACCTTAAAGAGTATTTTTGAAAGACTCCTATCTTACACCCCACTCCATGGTGAGAGACTAGAAACCTTTCCTTAGGAATACAATACACAGGGATGTTTACTCTCACCACTTCAATACTGTGTTGAAAGATTTAACCAAAGCAATTAGTAAAGAAATAGAAGTAAAAGGCATCCATATTAAAAGAAAAGTATAAAACTATCTCCATTCACAGATGGCACAGATCTTTATATAGAAAATAATGAATAAGTTAAAAAAAGAAAAAGAAAGAAAAGGAAGACTTCAAACAAATAAATGAATTCAGCCAGTTGCAAGATAGGAGATCAACATACAAAGATGATTTGTATGTCTAAATAATAGTAATAGTAACAAAAAAAATCTGAAAACAAAAATAATATAATTATACTTAGAAGAAGATCAAAAAGAATTAAATACTTAATAACTCTAATCAAGGAGGTAAAAGGTATGTGCACTGAAAACTTAAAAACATTGTTGAAAGAAATTAAGAAGACCTAAATAAATGGAAAGATATCCTGTGCTCATGGATTGAAAGGTATAATTATAATTAATATGACAATAGCACCTAAAGCTACAGATTTCATGTGATCTCTATCAAAACACTTTTTATTTTGGTAGGAATGAACAGAGGATTCTAACATATATATGGAATCACAAGAGATCCTAACCAAAAATGATCTTGGAAAAGAACAGAAGTGAGAATACACACCTCTTAATTTCTAAACTTACTACTAACTATAGTAATCAAAAATATGTTAGATAGATAGATAGATAGATAGATAGATAGATAGATAGATAGATAGATAGATAGATAGATAGATAGATAGATAGATAGATAGATAGATAGATAGATAGATAGAAAGATAGATAGATAGAACTGAGAGTCAGGTGGAAACCCTTATAGTAAAATATCAATTGAATTTTGAAGAGGTGTCAAAATCATGCAATGGAGAAACCATAGTCTCTTCAATAAATGGTTCTGGAACAATTTGGATACCCACAGGTAAAAGAATCAAGGTGGGCCCTTATCTCACCCTATATACAAAAATTAACTCAAAATGGATCAAACTTCTAAATGCAAGAGCTGAAATTGTATAACTCTTAGAAGAAAATATAGAAAAGCTGGATGATCTTAAATTTGGCAATGAATTCTTATTACATATGACCAAAACACAACCAAGAAAAAATACAGAAACTCAACTTCGTCAAAATTGAAATTTGGGAACATTAAAGGACACTAATAAGGGGAAAGATAGCTTATAGAACTAGAGAAAATATTTGTAAATCTTAAATCTGATAAGGGCTTAGTACACACATTATATAAAGAACAAACACAATCCAATTCTAAAAATGGGCAAAAGGCCTAAATAGACATTTATCTAAAACAATAAAATAAAATAGACAGATGCCCAAAAATCTTACTAAAAAGTGCTCAATATAATAAATTATTAGGAAAATGCAAACCAAACTGTAAAGAGAAACACCCTTAGTATGCACTACGTAGTTACAATAAAAAGCAGAAGTTGACTAGCATATGAAGAAACTGGAACCCTCACATATTGCTGGTGAGAATGAGAATGGGATGACCATTGTGGAAAAACATTTTGGAAGTTCCTCAGAAAGTTGAACTGAACAACCATATGACCAGCAATTCCATGCTCAGAGAAATAAAAATATATGTCCATGCAAGAAAGTGTACAGAAATGTCCATTGCAACAATATTTGTATTAGCAAAAAATGTTGAAGCAGTCCAACTATCCATCAAGATTCATGGATAAACAAAAAGGGGCATATCCATGCTTTGGGATGCTACTCAGCCATAAAAATAAATGAATTATTATAGTATATATGCTACAATATGGATGAACCTTGTATGATGGCATTTATATGACATGCCCAGAACAGGTAAATTCATAGACACAGAGAAAAGATTAGCAATTGCCAAGGGTTGGGGATAGGGGGAGTGGAATAAACTATAGCTAGTTAATGCATAACAGGGTTTCTTTTTGGTGTGATGAAAATGTTTTAATATTAGATATTGGTGATGATTGCACACTATTGTGAATGTACTAAAAACTATTGTACACTTAAAATGGTTACAATGGTGAATTGTATGTGATGTGAACTTTATCTCAATATCAAAAGGATACATGGTATTGGCACAAGGATAGACATACAGGTCACTGAAATGTATTATAAATTGAGATAAAATTGAAATCCAATAATAAATCCATATGTCTGGTCAATTGATTTTCTACAGAGATGCTAAGACCAATCAATGGGGGTAACTAATCTTTTTATAAAATGAGGTATCCAGCATGCTAAACATGGGGGTGGGTTAAAGATTGAAATCACTGACACCAGCAAATAGAGAATATTTTGAGAAGTTAGTCCTTGAGTGAATTCAGAATCAACTGGGGAGTTTCCAAAAATGCCAATTCCTGACCCCCACCTAGTGAATCATGTTCTCAGGTATGAGACCCAAGAATCTGCATTTAGTGATTTCTCTAGGTAATCTGAGTGCATACTGGTCTGAGAACAATTGGTAGAGTGTATGACATCATGGGTTTAAGAGACAGAAGGACCTGGATTCAAATCCTAGCTCTGCAATTAGTAGTTCTACCTTCTTTTCTTAAACGTCACTGCCAAAACCATGCCTTCCCCCATGTTGACCTGCCTCACTGACTTGGTTGGTTACTTCATTATACTAACTACAATTCAAGTGATCAAACCCAGTGCAATATCTTAACACAAATCTTCCTTCCAATATTACTCCATTTCTCTTACCCCAACACCTCTAACTATGCCCTATCCCCTAAGTCTGGTGCTCCCATGTCTCCTTTTCACTGTAATAAGAATGAACTCATCTTCCTGTTGGGGGCAGGAGATGTGAATGGGACTTTGAGAAACAGGGCAGGATTTCCTGCAGAAATGGCAAAGGAAAGGCTGTTCTAGAAAGAACAAGACCATTAGTGTAAAGGTAAAGAAGGAAGCTGCTTGTGGTTTGAGTTTGTCATAGAACTAATCAGGGAGTTAAACCTGGGTGACTTTGTCATTGGTTTGCCAGTTTCCCTCTAGCGTGTTCCTTTTCCTGACCAATCAGGGTTGCCCTCAATTGTTTCACCCTCAGTTTCCTGCCCTTGTAGCAAACCCAACTCTACTATAAAACCTCCAGATTTAAGTCTGTGATATTTCCTGATGTTTCCAGCCTAGATGTACCTTTCCAGTGCCATACTTCCTTGAACTCCAGTATTAATACCTTTCTATAGCCTCTTGTACTCACAGAAGAGGGCACATCTAATTGGGGAAGAAGACACGAAGGCAAGTAAAGCTTCACAGAAGCTTTCCTTTTTTGAGGGCTGGAAGCTGTAGCCCACCCCCCACTCCCCATCCTTCACCACAGATGGAGAGGAAGGGCATTTTAATAAAAGGTAACAATATGAATTTATTTATTAAAAAACTTATTGTGTGCTTCATCTCCCATTAGTCAATAATGCCACACAACTTTTTAGAGCACTCACTAGATGCTGTTCTTTCACTCAAATTTCCACATACCAAGTCTTGTGCTGATCACTTACCCATCCATGAACTCTGTAGCTTATGAAAATGTGCTGGCAATTTGATGTGCATGACTCACCTGAGTGGTACCTCATGTATCTTTGTTGTAACATTTCAGATCCTAGATAATCCTTATCTTCAAAGCTGTAAGTAAATCAGGCAACTAACTTCAGGACATCAAGCTCCTCATCCTCTCTTCCAATTCACTACCACCCTAAGCTTCCTAGATCCTATCCACCATCAGGTATTTTTTTGTATTGTGGTGAGATATATGCAACATAAAATGTTAACCATTTTTATTTGTACAGTTCAGTAACTAATTACATTCACATTGTTGTGAAGCAATTATCACAATCTATTTCTAAAATATTCGCATCATCCCCAACAGAACTCTATAATTTTTAAATAATAGCTCCCGATGTCTCCCTCTCCCTAATTCCTGGCAACCTAATCCACTTTCTGTCTCTAAGAAATTGGATATTTTAGATATTTCATATAAGTGGAATCATACCATATATGTTCTTTCACGTCTGGTTTATTTCACTCAGCATGACATCATCAAGATTCATTAAAGCTGTGGCATTACCTCACCTCCTGAATAAAATAATTTCTTTTTATGGCTGCATAGTATTTCACTTTGTTATGTATCAAATTTTTTTTACTCATTTATGAATATTTGAGTAGCTTCCATTTTTTTACTATTGTGAGTAATTTTGCTATGAGCTATGAACATTTCCATACAAGTATCTGTTTGAGTCTCTTTTCAGTTCTTTGAGACATATAACTAAGAGCAGAAATGCTAGATCATATGGTAATTCTGTGTTGAACTGTTTGAGTTACTACCCAACTGTGTTCTACAACAGCTGCACCATTTAACAGCAATGCACAAGAGTTCCAATTTCTCCAAACTCCTGCCAATACATACCAAAACCTATAAATGCATCTATATTGGAAATATGCCTTTACTTGGGTAGTTGACTTTATTTACTATAGGTTATTTGAAGCCTAATGTTGTATCCTTAATTGTACACACTTCAACTATGAAATTTAAGGTGAAGAAACAGAAATAGATTTCAAGTCACAATGACAACTGAGCTGAAAATCTTTGAAAGAATTGGAAATGATTGAGGAAAGAGAGATTGGTGTCCTTTGACACCCTTTCATGGACTGAATTCAAATTTATTCTGGTGACAGCATCTGCAGTTGTGATAGAAAGGTTAACATTTCATAGATCACTTAACAACTCTGCCCAGAGCCATTGAAGTGAAGAGGTCAGCAGACTGGGAAGAAATGACACTATGCCACTCACATCCTGAGCAGTTCCTTTTAGTTGATTATTTTAGAAATTTTTGGGTGATACAATTTGGCCATTTCTCCCTATTTTTAAAGTACTCAGGCAATTTAGGCATTTAAATGTTCTCCCATCTGTGAGAGGCTTAATCACTTAGCCCTGAATTTTCAATCTTCTTGAATCAATTGAAGCCTTACAAAGTGTTCTTTTAGCTAAGGTTGGAAAGAGAACAGCAGCAGTTGAGCCAACCCTATTATTTGGTATCAGAGTGAAGATCAGAGCTAGTGAGGTATTTGGGCTTCCACCAAGCCTTTAACTCATGTCAGTCTATCTGAAAGTGTGACCTGGGGACCACCTGCATCAGGAACACCTGCAGGTGTTCTTTTAAAATAACTCACCCTGACTAGGCTGACAAATTACCAGGTTTTCCTGGGACTGTTTTTTTTCCCCAGACACTGAACTTTCAGTGGCAAAATGGGAAGGACACAGACAAATCAGGAAGGGTGGTTACCCATGTCCCGGACTAACTGAATCAGAATCACTATTTTATAACTGCTGATGTTTCATAGATACTGTAGCACTCCACCTCCTCTGGTCCCCATATATGACCACCTTCCCAGTTGGCTACAAGGTCAGTTTTTCCTTTTTCAGTCAAGGTGACATTGATTTACACTGCTGTATGCAATTTAGAGAAATAGGTTCATACCACCTCAGGTGTACACCACCATATCCCTTTACCACAGACCACTGTGCCTATACCTCCTTTGTTACCACCCTCCCTCCTTCTCTAGTAGCCTCAATTCTGTGAACATATTTCTAGGCTTTGTTTTCATTTAGTTTTGTCAGTTCTTTTGTTTTGTTTCTCTATATTCCACATATGAGTGAAACCATCTGGTATTTGGTTTTCTCCTTCTGACTTTATTTGCCCACAGTAATCCCCTTCAATTCCATCCATGTTGTTACAAATGGTAAGATTTCATCTTATTTTGTAGCTGAGTATATTGATTATTTTAGAACTTTTTGGGTCCATTGTATATTACATTTTTTAATCCACTCCTCTGTTGTTGGACATTTAGTTTATTCCCATAACTTATCTATTCTAAATAAGGCTGCAATATATATATTGCATATAACTAACTATTCAAATTAGTGTTTTTATATTCTTTGAGTAGAGAGCTAGGAGTAGAATATTTGGGTCATGTGGTAGATCCATTTCCCATCTTAAATGCAATCTTCCTACTGTAGCCTGTTATTTCTTTTTTTAACACTTTATTTATATATGAATTTCACATCTCTGTGACCAGCCTGTATTTCTACCAACAGTGTAAGAGGCTTCCTTTCCTCCAACACCCTTATCAATATTTCCTATTGCTGTTTTTCTCATATGGACGGTTCTCAATGGGAATGGAGTGGTATCACATTGTGGTTTTGATTTGCTTTTCTCTGATGATAAATAATGTTGAACTTTTTTTTCACTTTAATAGTCTCACTTTGGCACTGCTCTTGCTAACTGCTTTGTTACCTTCATCGAATATTATATGTAGGTAGCCCCCTTTCTTCATTTGTAAGGCTATGCTTTTAGGGCAGTATAATGGCTAAGGAGATAATCAAGATTACATGTGTTGTCTGTATTCATGTACTGGGTGAAACAAAAAAGAGGCTGTAAAAGTTCTTCATGTACTCGTTCCATGAATATTTACTGAGCACAATTCTCATATATGCATATTATATGTATTATATATGGATATATCTAATATATATGTATATATATACCCATAGATGACAGTGAGAGACAAAAAAGTTGCCTAAAGGAAAAAACAAGAGAACCTAAGATTAAGTGTGAATATATGCATGCATGTAGAAATATATGGCTGGCTTGTGTCAACATGTAGGTGAAGAAAGATCCATTTCCCAAGAACTACAACTATTTGAGAATATTCATTAATTTGACAAATATTTATTGAGGGCCTTTTATGTGACAGCATAGTTCTAGACATTGAGATATAAAAGCTGGTAAGACAGATCTCCACTTGCATGTAGTTTACATTCTAGTTTGGAAAGAAACACAAACAAATATATAAAGGTGGGAGCTCTGATAAATTCTGTAAAATTCATAAATGTGATGTTACTGTGATGGAGGATCTACTTTTGATTGGCTGGTAAGGAAATGGCTCTCTGAGATGACATTTGAGACAGAATCTGAATGATTAGAAAGTCAGCCATTTGCAAATCTGCAGAGAAAAATGTTCTAGGCTGAGGGAATAGATAATACAGAAACCTGAAGATAAGAAGGAACCTAGTAAACTATAAAGGACTACAGAGAAAACTGCTGTGGCAGTAGTGTCATAAACTATGGACAGAGTCATTGAAGGAGCATCCTGGGTTTAGGTCATGAAGACTTGTGGGTCTCAGTCAGGAGCTACTATTTCATTCTTATTCTGAATATTTGTGCAGAGAAAATGTCAGAAAGTTTGAAACAGAGGAGTGAAATGATCAGATTTATACTTTTAAAGACTTCCCTGATACTTTTGCAGAATAAACTATGGTAGAGTAAGAGTAGAAACAGAGAAATAGTAAGGAAACTTTCATAAGTAGCTAATGTGGAAGATGGGGGTGAATTGGAATAAGGTGTTGAGGGGCAGATACAAGGCAAATTCTGAAAGTGATTTACAGTTAAGGTCAACAGGTTTTGGTGACAGTTTGCATATAAGGTATAAAATGTAAGAGAAAACTATTCACAAATATTCTCAGATTTCTTGACTTGGGTGAATGATAAGATCTTTACTAAAACAAAGATGATTCAAGATTGTCAGGTGCCATGGGCTCAATTTTAGACAGGAAAAGGTTGAGATGCCTAACAAAATTCCAAGCTAAGCTTTCAAATAATCAACTATGTGTGTCTTGAGTTCTGGGTGCGGTCAGAGTTGGAGTTATAAATCAATTTGGGGGTCAACTGCACGTAGATGTTATTTAAAACCTTAGAATCAGATGACATTATCTAGGGAGGACAGAAAAGAGAAAAGGCTCCTGATCTGACCCCTGAGAACTCTGAAATTTGAAAGTCAAACAAAGGAGAAGGAAACATGAAAAAAAGGATGAGGGGCCGACCTGTGAAGTAGAAGATAAACTACGAATGTGTAGTGTTATTGGAGCTGGAATTGCAAGAAGTAAAATTTCAAGGAGTGTACTCTGCTTCCTGTTACAAATTAAGAAACTGAGACATGGGCATGTAAGTAGCTAACCCAAGGTCACAGAGATAATAATGGAAAAGCAAGGAATTAAGCCTAAGCAATCTATTTTGGAGTCTGTGTTCCTAACCACCGTATGCACCCACCAGTGACTCTCGAACTTGACTATTCTTCAAAGTCACCTGGAGAGCTGATTAATACACAGAGATTGTCCAGACTCATCCTTAGCATTTCCTATTCAGAAAGTCTAGGATAGGACACAGGGTTTTGTAACTCTTACAAACTTCCAGGTGATGCTGCTGGTTGATAGTTCATACTTTGAGATCATAGTCCTACTATGTGTTACCTCTCAGATGAAAAGAATGGCTTGTAATACTGTTGTTGGCATTGCTTACGTTCTTCAGCTGGCTTTGAAAGAGTCTCCCTTAGTTTCCAGAGGAAGAATGATGGCATCACTATCTAGAATCATCTGAAGATAGCAATGGTATTTCTGACTAGTGTAAGAGATATCAATTGAGCTCTAAGTGGAGGGATATAGTGGGACTAGAACAAACAATGCCAGACAGTCTAGGTTTCGAACTCTAACAAGAATTGGGCTGAACTTTTAGAGGTCCCTGGTCAATATCCACATTCTTCTACTTTTCTATCCATAGTCCTCTGTTTCAGTTTTATAAAGGCACCAAAACATGCAGTTCACCAGGTAAACAAAAGAGTGAAGAAATGGATCCTGGATTTGGGTACAAAAACTTGTACAAAACTGGCATGCTGTGAAATCTAAGGGCAGAAAGAGCAAGAGTAACAGGAAGAATAATAAAGCACTTACTGCATGCTAGGCAATTTGCATAAATCATCTCATTTCATCCTTATAACAACTTTTGAACTAGACACTATTATCCCATTTTACAGATGAGGAAACAAATTCAGTAGCCTAAGTTTACAGCTATAGTGGAAAACTGTTGACTCAAACCTCAGCGTAATTTCAAAGCTCTTGTTCTTAGCCAACATACTCAAAAATAACTAACATAGATGATGTTTTTAGACTATTTCTGCATAGATAAGATGTAAAAGAGTGACATGGCTTAAGAAAGACCTGGCGTGGAAGACTAAGTGAGGTTGCCCGATCAGATGACTATAGACTGGCAGTGCAGTACCAAGTCCCATTGACACTGTTGTTTTATTTTCAAGTCATCAAATCTATAAAAAGGCATATATAGTCCACCAATAAGAATATGGTATGTGGGAAATGTGTGAGATAAAACAGGAAAAGATTACCAAAAAGGTGTGTGTGATGCACACAACACAAAATAGCAAACTGGGAGCAAGTGAAAAAGTATAGGTATTTAAGTGAAGACATAGATGGAGAAAAAGGTCAGCACTAAAGCTTGAAGCATGTAGCAGAAGCAAATAGATTAGAGGCTTGTATCATGTTGGAGAACTCTGGAGTTGAGGCCTTTTTTTTCCTTTTCTTTTTATTTCTTAGCTTTTCTCTGACTTTATTTTAATTGAAATTTTAAATTCAGAATTGTAGATTTGCATGCAGTTGTAGGAAATAATACGGAGAGCATTTGTACATTTTGCCCACTTTCTTCATATGGTAAGCAACATGCAAAACTGTAGTTTACTATTGCAATCAAGATGTTAATATTCATATAATCTAACAATCTTAATCACATTTCCCCAATTTATCTTGTAGTTTTGTGTGTGTGTGTGAAGTTGTATGCAGTTTTGTCACCTGTGTAGGTCGTGTATCCATCACCACAGACAATATATTAAGCAATTGCTGCCTCACAAAGTTCCTTCATGTTGTCATTTCTCTCAAAGTTCACCACCTCCCACCACATTTTATTTAACTCAATTTATCAAAAATATCATTTTAACATATAATCAATATAGAAATTGTTAATGAGATATTTTAAATTCTTTTCTTTGTCCTAAGACTTTTAAATCTGGAGTGTAATTAATATTTACAACACATATCCATTCTGACTAAGTCACGTTTTAATTGTTCCACAGCCACAGTGGCCCTTGGCTACAATATTAGACAACACAGATTTATGCTATACATATTGGCACCTAATCATCCATCATTGTGTATTTCTAATTGACTGTTCCATGCGTATATATCTAATCTTTCTCCCTAACATACAAACTCCTGGGGAACAGAAATCTCACCTGTGATTCTTCCCCAGGACCCTCCAGTTTTAGCATGGTGGTATTCTAACAGTAAAGGGTAGCATGAATAAGTGATTTCATCACTCAATAAGCAGAGGGCTGTAATTCACAACTTAGTAAAGAAATGTAACTGAGAAACAAGCCCACCAGTGATATGTCAGAATATCGGAAATCTGCATATGATGGTTATAATTGTTTTTCTGATAGCAAGCTATCAGACCCCAAGCAGAAGAGATAAAGACCAAAGTGATAAAAATACCTTATGATTCTCAAATGAAAGGGACTAAATTCAACATATAAAAAACACTTCCTTTTCCAGTACCATTATATCTTGCAGATGAGAATAGTAAAATGCAAGATGAGTGATTTCTACCTTTGATAACATGTAACCAGCAAATTATTAGCATCTAAGTACAGAGAAAGGACATTTATTTTACTCTTTCAGCCACTCTCTTTTTATTTTTAATTTTTATAATTTATTTATTTTTATTTTTTAAATCACAACCTCATAAATGGTTCTTGGGATACCTCCCCCTCCCTTCTCCCTCTGGTGGCCCTTCCATTCTCTCAAACCCCATTCTTTGTTGTTTACTAGTCTGTGCTAAGTCCATTAGTCTCTTTCCTGTGGCAGTGTTCTTTCACTGGGTGAGGGACTGTGTTGTTGGAACCTCTCTTTTTAAATGCACATGAACAGTGGAAAGATGGAAGGATGAGAAAGAGATGGGAGAGGTAAAGAAATCAGTTTACAAATCTTTCCCCAAGAATGTATTCCCAATCCCCACATTATGCCACACATAATCTACCTGCTGACATATTTATTTCTCATCAGGGTCCAAAACAAGTAAAACATAGCTCAGACCCCAAAATCTTACTGGAACTACTCCAAACCCAAACAACTTCAAATAGCACATGTATCAGTCAGTCATTCATTATTTTCATTCATTGATTTATTTGGTGTATATTGCACACCAGTCTCTATGAGGGTTTTATATATATAGACAAAACATAGAATCTTTTCTTTCACAAATCTAAATCTATTGTGAATTTGTGTGTGTGGTGGATGTGTGTGGCACTGAGACTTGTAAATTACAATGCCACATGATAAACACTATAGAAAGTTTGTGTGCAATATGCTAGTATGGAATGTTATACAGTACTTCCAAGTGTATCTGTGAAAAGGTCTCCAGGTGTAATGTTGAAGGCAGTGGTTCTCAGAGTGTGGTCCCTGGAATAGAAATTTCAGCTCACCTGAGAACTTTCAAGAAATGCAAATATTTTGGGCCTCACCCCAGACCTACTGGTTCAAAACTCTAGAGGTAGGAATCAGGATTCTCTGGGTTTTTTAATTAATCATTTTGTTGTTGACATATTATGTGTATATGTGTGTATAATATATATATAATATCACTGCATTCCCCAGGGTTCTTCCTCTACCTTATCACCCATGAACTTTCATCTTGATCATCTTGTGTTCCTCCCTTCCCTGATTTCTCCCTCTCCCTGCCCCTCATCTGCTTGCCCCAGTTCTGTTGTTAGCTTATTTTGACTTTTTCTTGAACTTTTGTTTTTTTCCCTATATTCAGGATTCTGTGTTTAACATGTCTCCCCCCAAGGTGTTTCTGATGGTTTTCTAATATGTGAGAACCATTCATTTAAAAGAAAAAAAGAAGTTGCAGAATGAAATATGCAGCATGATGTTGTCTATGTATATTTAAAAAATGAATGATTTCAGTGCACACATATATTTGCATGTGCATAAAGAGATTCACCAAACTGACAAAAGGGTTATCTCTGGAGTGGGGCTTAGGACTGCAGAGCAAGGGAGAAAGTGAGTCTTTAACTTTTCCTGCATCATTTGAAGCATTTAAAGACAAATGTATTCAAACATGAATTGAATTTTTAAAAATTAATAATATTTCAAGGTATCCTTAAGTGCCCTGGAAACACAAAGGAGAGAACCATGACATTTTCATAGAAGAGGTAGCTTTTGAAGCAAACTTGGGGGCTGATCCCACACCGTGCTCTCTATCCAGCTCTGTGGTTGTTCTCCTATGCTCAGGTTTTTCAGTCTTGTCTTTCCTGATGATGAGGGCCTCTTCAAACAAAGTGCAATCTTATTTCTGAAAGTGTATACAACTCGACTGATTATCCCCCCCAAACTTCAAACCCCAGGAAAGCACAAAGTTAAAATTCTGAGTTCAAGAGGAAATGGAAAGAAAGTGTAACACCCTTTCCAATACAAAGAAAGTACCCTCCACCTTGTATTTTAAAATCGTTGTTGCTCTGAGCAGCACATTGGGGTGGATGAAAAACATAAAGCAAAGATCATTATTGACTCACCTTGGGCCAGGCTCATTCAAATTCAAGATAGAAAACCCTAGAGAGCCTTCCAAGTCCTTGGCTTCCAGTATCCAGTGACAGCCCATTTTGGGAAAAAAGCCATGCCCTTTAGAAGGCCAAGCCCTGCATTCCATTGGCCTACTCTCTTTCACAGACTGTTTTGGATGTTTTTAGCTTATGAGACTGGTGGGAGGTGACCAAGGAGAATGACTATGGGAGGTTTCAGCTAGCGCCCCTAAAATGAACATGGCTTTTTCAAGTTATAGAGATAAATAACTACATAAGCAGGATTCGGAGGAGTTTGTCTTTAGTAACGTGAAATTGAAGAGAGAAAATAACTAGTCATATTAACTCTTGACACAGCTTTCTAGGCAAAAGCTTTCATAACGAATGTCCAATCATAGGATGGCAGGACGAAGCTTTGTAGAGTGGGCCAGGTTGCCCTATATAATCAAGAGGGTAAAGAAACAAACAAGTTGGGAGGAACTCCTATGGTTAATGATCACTTTCTGACAGGCTGAATGCTGGAGGATGGATTCATGCATCCCATAAGTGACTTGGTTAGATAGGCTATGGAAAAATGGACAAGTGCGAAGTTTTTGTTGTTTCTTAAAAGGTCTGAGAGAGAGAATAAGCACAATGGGCTGGGAGTTTAACTTTGAAAACAGGGTTGTTTGGACTAAAAGCTTTTAGGAATTCTGTTGTATTAGGCAGTGGCTCTGAATTAATAAGGAGTAGTAGAACGTGTAGATAGGAATGTGTAGATAGGAAGATTTTCCTTGAAAAAACACTTTTTTGATTTGGGTCAAGAATTTTGGTCCACTTTCAACATTATGTAGGATCCTTGCTCTCTGCTGAAGCATGTCAAAGCTTGTAGCTAAGGTCAGAGAACTAATTATCACTCAAATGATTTCCCTTGACATGAAAGTGCTTGAGAAAATCCTTTTTTTTTTTTTTGAGATAAAGATTTTATCATGTTATAAAATTTTTAAAAATGTTTACTGGATACCTACTACAGGCATAAGACTGTACTGAATGCTATAAGAAATACATGTCAAAATACAACTTCAAGGAGAGTACAGTACAGTGATGGAGTGACAGTGGAAGATGAGTTGAATTAGCATACATGAAAAGTCAAAAATAAAATGGTACAAGAACAATTTATGATTTAATGCCAAAATAGTGACATGACTAAAAGGTTAGGTTAAAGATAGAGAAATCTTTATGGATTGAAGAAGTCAGAAACTTTTGGGGAGAAGGTAAGGAATTAAATGAGGTCTTAGCAAGCAAAGTATCTAATGCTTTCACTTATCTTGAACTATTTTCCTGTGTGTTTGAAAGGCTCTCTGTGAGGCTAACCCATAATTAGTGGCCAACGATGATTGCTCCAGTACAAAATTATAAAGTAATAAGTTATCTTTCTTGCCTTACTATCCTATTCCAATCCCAGGCAATGTTATAGCACTGCTCAGGTCACCTAGAAGATAAGGAGTAGCATCCAGGTTGATATTTTTTATTAATCCTCTTTTTGTGCTCAACATCACAATTTTCTCAATGCCCATATTCTCCTTGGAAACTGATTAAAACTAAGGTGACAGTGATCCACAATTGCTTAGTATGGCTCTTTCCAAATTGTTGTTTGGAAAATATATCACTAACTTTCTGTGTTGTATTGCACTGTTTAATTTTCAAAATAATTTGAGAGGGTAAATTGTATTTTTCATATTTATCAAATGAGGAAATTGAGAATAGTGAGATGAAGTAAATTCAACAAGTTTAACTTGTTCAACTTATTTGTGTGTTTATGTCATAAACAAGGTAAGTAAAGGAGCTAGAATTTGAGTTCAGGTTTGCCATGTGACACCATTATTTTGATGACTTATCCAATCCAAGAGAACTACATTTACTTGAAGATTCAGAATTCTCTTTCAAAATTAGAGATTCAGGTGTTAGCAAAAATATGAATCTAAGGGCCAATTGCTATGCAAAAACCAGCAAAAAATAAGCAAAAACCATCAGAATCAGATTTTTGGAGTTCTGGAAATTAATCAAAGGTTCATGGGAACCAGCCAAATGACTCAACAAAGAAAGAGGGAATGGATCTTGGTAGGAGAATTTTGTGACTTTATTCACTAGCTGATTTCTAAGCTAACTTAAAAAACTTCTGTGGCCATAAACAAGAAAGCATACAAGCTTTGCAATTTTTTTTTTCAGTAAAATCACCAAACAAGAACAATCACAATGAGCAGAAACAGAAAACTACACAATACCATTTCCAGAGGGACAATACCATTTCCAGAGTTGCTACATAGTCAAAATGTAACGTTTTCAACAAAAAAATAATAAGGTGTGCAGAAAACATAAGCCAATAGGGCCCATTCATAGAGGGCAAAATGAGATTAATAGAAACTGTCCCTGTCAATGTCCAGACATGGGACTTATTAGAAAAGGACTTTAAGTCCGCTACCCTAAATATGTTCAAAGAAATAAAAACAAGTTAAAAGCACAAAAAGAAAACCACAAAAATAATTCTTCACTAAATAGAGACTATAAAGAGATGGAAATTATAAATATGAATCAAATGAAAGTTCTTACTTTAAAAAATGTAATTATTGAATTAAAAAATATTAGTCATCCAACTGCACATTTTTAATGGCATGGATTTCTTTTGGGGTGACCAGAATATTCTGAAAGTAGATGGTTGTGATGCCTGCACAACACTGTGACTATCCTGAAAGTCACTGAATTATGTACTTTAACATACTTAAAATGGAGAATTTTATGTTGTATGAAATTGAAAAATTCAGATAACCCTTCTTAGTCCTAACAAAGTTGTAGACTTCCTGGGGAACCTTGTAAAATACAGGAGGATCATCAGTCCCAGGGTATGTGAGTGACATGTGATAGGGGCTAGAGTTCGACAACTTACAAACCAGATCTGCCCATTGGCCTATTTTGGTAAGGTATGTGAGCTACGGATGAATTTTACATTTTTAAAGGCAATGGAAAGCAACAACAAAGACTATGTGATGGAACTTCATGTGGATCACAAAAGTAAAGATATTTACTATCTGGCTCTTTACACACACACACACAAATTGCTAACCCTTCTCTATAACTATAATGATGATAAATGCCAAGAATTTACATTTATAGTGGGCATTTCCATTTACAAGGCACATTCATTTTCTGAC
Organism: Uropsilus gracilis; assembly: GCA_004024945.1. Lineage (NCBI taxonomy): Eukaryota > Metazoa > Chordata > Mammalia > Eulipotyphla > Talpidae > Uropsilus > Uropsilus gracilis. Next base: position 90,982 of record PVHY01000624.1, on the reverse strand, counting down.
CGCTTTGTAAACAACCTTGTGAGGTAGATGAGGTGTTGTTCCTCTTCATAAAGTGGAGAAAGTGAGGCTTGGAGACGGTAAGCTACTTGTATCCTTGTTCTGTCACTTGGTAGAAGTCAGAAGGTTGGAATGTAATTCCATGTTCTACCCCTACGGTCTCTTAGAACTCTGGAACAATGAGTAGAAGCTTGTGAAAGTCTCTTAGACTTGACAGTTCAGCCCAAGGTTGAGAAAAAGGCCAAGAGAGCTTTGGCTAACTATTGTTGGGATTTTTCTTAGTTTTATATCTCCTCTGGCAATGGCCATATATTTTTCTAAGTGAAATGCCTCCCACATTGAAGGGATCAGGAGCTGTCAGACCAAAAGTTTTCAAGTGTCATGGAATTGGACTGTTTGTTATATTTCAAGCACATTGGGTCAAATAATATAATAAAAATGGACTCCTTTCTGATATGTCCCTTTACGAGAGTCATGACATTCTCTCCTTCCTTTAATATCCTGCATCTGACCTGCAGCCTCAGTCTTCTGAGCAACATAGCATTCAGTTGCTATTCTGTATTCCCATCAATTTACCACATGTCATAATTCCCTAACCTGAAGGAGCTCTGCAACATGTTGGGAAGGAGGGGTGAGTGGCAATTGATACAGGTGTTCCTTCATAGACCCTTGGTACCTGAGAGGCCAACTGGTAGCTTCAGAGACAGGCTCCCCACCTCCAGGTCACTGTTTTCTCCCTCCTGCCTTCATCCTTGCCCCCTTCCACCCCTAGAGTGCCTGGTTTAGTACAATTCCAGGCACTGCTTCTATCCAATCTATAATCTCCTCCAGTCAATTCTGAATGATGTTCTCATATCGAGGGGGCCAGGAGCACGGCATGCACTGTTGATTCAGGTGCTCAAGGGCTATGAAATAAATGGCTGCCCCTACTGGAGTCACTGTAATAGAATTGTGGGGGATTTATAATTATATCTCTCCATACAATTCACTTAATTAATCAGCCCTTCCCACACACTTCCATTAGGTTCCTCTCACTAGGTAGGCCATTTTACTCACAGCATGCAGTGTCACCACTCAGTTCTCTTCCTGCCCCTCTTCTTGGGGCTCCTTTACACTGAGGGACCAGCAGAACTCTCCTCAGATGCTCATTTTTTAAATTTCAGGTCCTTCCCTCCGTTGGGCCCCCCAAGTAGATGCCAGATTACTGGTTAAGGTCTTAGTGTTTTGAATTGACTCTATATGATCAAACTCCCCTCATTTTTTTCAGAAGCAACGTCAGTTCTCCCACCTAATGTTTAAATTGTATCCAAAGCCTGGATGCTACTTTTTGTACACCTACTAAGGAAGACTTTATAGCCTTTTTCTCACTTTGACTGCTGGTCCTGATTCCCTTGCTGTAACACTCTAAGTATCTAAATATTCCTTTGGGGAAATAATGTTAATGAATAGCCTTTTCTTTCATCTGGGAGGTCCCAATGTTTCATTTTATTTGATAGATTTTTGTTTTGTTTTTGTTCTTTCTCATGCAAAGACTGTCTTATCAGCATCTATCTGGAACATATGACAATGTTTGACTCCCGGCAGTCCATAGCTTCTATCTAGACTGTCTCCTGGTTGTCTTATAAATTTCCCATCTCTCTTTGGGCTCAACATTCTGGTTTCCAAGATACGAGTCCTGGGACTGCCTTCCTTATTTAATGCTCCTGCTTCTTGTGTGTACCTGTACCTGGCAGAGAGGACCTGACAATGAGACCAAGCTGCTGTGTGGTTTTTCTGCAATGACTTATCAAGGAGAGAAGAGGAGATATACAGTGGAGAGTTTCCTTCTTAATCTTTTTTTTCCTCTTTGAAATTTTGAGCTTAATGAATGGCTGAAAAAGATGTGGTATATATACACAATGGAATATTATTCATCAACTAAAAATGACAAATTTGATGAATTTATGATAACATGGATGTACTTAGAAGAAATCATATTAGCAGAAACAAGTCAGGAAGAAAAAGACAGATACCAAATTGTTTCACTAATGTATGGGATATAGGAAAAACAACAAAAGGCCAGGAGGAAAAGTCAAAACAATCTAAAGTACGCAACTGGAGGGGGGGGAGAATGGGTGGAAGTAGTTAGAGGGGAGATGGTGAGTGAACCCCAGGGAATGCAACGATGTGAAATATATCTATATGCATATAAATTATTAAATTAAAAAAAAATTAAGCTTAGGAAGTTTAGGTGAGATTTTCAGTTCAGATTATTACTATTATTTTTATTTAGTTTTTTTTATTTGAGGTTACATTGGTTTACAATGATGTACATAATTTGGGGTGTAGATTCATTCAGATGCATGTTACCACACCACACATATCATCAAAATACCTGTAAACCATGTACACAGTTCACTGGGGCTCTTTGCACTTTGCCACTCTTTGATACTGTCCTTCGCCACCCCATCTGATCCTATCCCTCGCCAACTCTCTCTGGTAGTCTCAGTTCTACAGTCACATTTCAAGGGTGTGTTTTAGTTTGGTTTTGTCTGTTTCTTTTCAGCACATATTGTTGACCACTAGAAGTGAACTGAAAGCTACGTGTGTCTTAATGATGAAAAAGGTCAGTAAATCAAAGAAGTTTTTCAGCCTGGTCTAGGTCAATTCATGGACTACGCTTCTTTCCTTCACATAAGTATTCAGCTGGAGTGGATTCAGAATTCTTTAGCTTAAAGGTCTTCTTTTAAAAAAGTAAGATTTCCATGAGCTGCGGAAAACATCTGTAAAATTGGTGCCACTCTATTAGCATTCTGGAGAATACACTGGAGCCTTAGGATGGCTATTTACTACCTTGTGTATAGTGTATTATTAGATTGAGTGCTGCTGAAGTAGCACAATTCTGTGGTAGCTTTCAGTTTTGCATTGCTGATGGAATCTTGGGTTCTACATATAATTATCCAGCAACAGGCTAATGATCTTTTAAAACTGTAAATCAAAACATTTTACTCGCTTATTGAAAATTCCCCTGTGACTTTCCATTGTACTTTAAATAAAACTGAAACATCTTTCTGTGATTTAAAAATTCTAAGTGATCTGGCTTCTGCCCACCTTTCTGATCTCATCTTGCATCACCCCCACCCTCAGCTCTCACACATTCCTTAGATTCACAAAACTTCTTTCTGTTCTTATAACCACAAACTTATTTCTACCTCAAGGACTCAGTACCTGCCATTTCTTCTGCCTACCTCAGGGACTCAGTACCTGCCATTTCTTCTGCCTGTTATACACTTTCTCCAAAACCTTGTATAGCTGATTCTTCCTTTCTCATCATTTGGATATCAGATCAAATAACCCTCTCTCAGAAAGTTTTTCCTTAACCACTCAATCCAAAATATAAAATACAAAACACACCTTTTTCTTCAGGTCATTTGCTTTCATGTCACCCTCTTTTATTTTCTTCACATTAGTTGTTACAATCTGGAAATTATTTTAATCATCTATGTGCTTATAATCTCCCCCCCATCACACACACAAAAATGTAAGTGCCTTGAACTAAAGGCCCTGTGTGTTTTACTCACTACTATGTCCCCGTACTGGGCGCACATGTGTGTTCATGGATAAATGGAGGACACATGCTCTTAGCTCATAGCTCTCTGTTGACTTTGTTAACTGACCTATGATGATTTTCTGTCATATTTTTCAAGACTAAAATTGTGGGGGGGAGCTGAAAATTTAAAAAAAAGAATAATTTTTAAAATGTAACAGTTCTGAGATACATTTCGCTATTGGACTCTGGCTAATCCATACATTCAAGCATTTGCTGAGGGCCAATAATGTAATATTGAGGGTTCTAGAAATAGAACAATGAATAAGACTGTAGCTTCTGCCCATAGGGGACTGTCTAGTAGTGGAAACAGATATGTAAATGAGTTTAGTACAACGGGGTAAGTGCAACCATAGAAGTTTGAATTAAATGTGTGGCAACACTAAGAGTAAGGGTCCATCTCCTTGGTATCAGAGTAAGGATGGGGCAGTTCAAGAAAGTAGTCTAGAGGGAATGATATTTGAGCTAGAACTTGAAGAATGCATGAGGTCACTAAGAAATGAAGGACAAGAAGTATATTCTAGAATGTGTGAAATATGGGAAAGAAAAGAGCATGGGCTATTCTGGTGATGACAAGTTGAGGGCTGTGACTGGAACACAGGACAGTTGTAGGGTGTGAAGCTGGAAAAGAAGCCAGAAACCTGTTCAGTTGAAAATTCCAGTCTTAGGGGAAAGGGGGACAGATATAAGATGCTTCCTTTATATACTTTACATCTTCTCACAACAAAGCTAATAAAATTGCCACCTGAGTATTAAACTAGTAAAAGCCACATGCAAGAGGTATGATTAGATATCTGGAAATCAACTAGGAAATTATTTGTAAATGTATGACTGCAAATTTGGGGAACACTTAAAACTCCATTCAAGGTGATCCAGGACAAATCTTAAGAAATGAGATGCAATTGTAATTTTGTAAGTGGAAATCAAATTAATTGTATTACACACTGCTCGCAGTGAATAGAAAGTAGTTGGCCGGCTAGAAGCAAAACAATGGCCATTACCAGACAGCTTCATCCCAGTAAATGATCTTGGCCAAGTGAACATAGCTTTATGGGTTCCTTGCCAAGGTGGGTCTTGTAGTTGATGAGAGTGCTTCAAATTGTCTAATCTGAGACACCATTCTTAAGATTAACTCTTAGGATTTTATGCTCACCAAGCAATCTTTTGATAATTTATTTGGCTCCCCACACAATTGCCTGCAAGGAAAAAAATGTACTGTTCTGCCTACTCAGGCATTTTGGCCTATTTAACAATTACCATTCTCATTGTAAACTAATAAATTGACATTCTGGCATATATATAATCAGAATGCCTATATGTGTCTGTGTATATGTGTGAAGGATAGACACATAGATATAAGTATGAATTTTTAATGTCTCTAAATCAGAAAGACATATGAGCTTATTTAAGCTTAATTTACCTTACTGAATTCACTCAGTTAAAACTCTGATCTTCAGCTTTGCAGCTCAGGAAGTTAATTTTGTGTCACTATCAAAGAGTCCAACCATCTCTTGTAAGGTTTTTTGAAGCAGTAAACTTGCATTCCCCAGGTAACAGAGGCCTCTGCGTTGCTGTGTGCGGCATTCCGAAGTTTACTAAGGGGATCGTGCTCATTTTTCTACGTTTGCCTTCAAATATGCCACTTATACTGAGGATTTCAACCCAAGAGAGATTGAACATTACTATAAAAAGGTATGTGAACAAAAAATATTCTTGTTTCATTGCTTTTTTCTTACTTTTGATTCTCAAAATCAGACCCTGAGAGGATTCAGGTACAGGTGGTTCATTTGGAAAGTGATCTCATGAAGAACAAGAAGGAAATGAGGCAAGTAAGACAAAGAAAGAGAGAAAAACCAATAACAAATATGTTAATGAACAAGTGACTCTATGGACAACTGGAACTTAATGCTGTTGGGGACTCACCGAGAAATCCTGTGAAACATGTCTCAGAATTGTCACATGGGAGGACAGGGAATCTGTGATATTTATCCATGGACTTGTATCCCTATTGGATGAAAATTAGCACTGGTGGTATTAACTGTTCTGCACATTCAGATTGCAACTCCTTGAAACAGATCAAGTTTCCAAGAAAGTCTCAAGCAAAGAAGAAGACAAGCCACCTGAACTCGCAGACTCTCAGGATGTTGGAAAATGCAGCTGCAGGTAAAATTGACTTGACTGAGCAATGTGGGCTGGAACATCAACAGTGTTATTGGGAACAAATATGACATACCTTGACACCCAAACTAACACAAAAGCAAAAAACATAACTGGAAAATTGCACACAAAAATATAAATGGCCAACAATCATAATTCTTAAATATTTAACCTTGGTAGTAATCAATAAACTAAATACACTTAACCTTGGTAGTAATCAATAAACTAAATAAAAATGAGATAACTAGCCCAGCATGGTGGCATGTGCCTATAATCCCAGCTATTTGGGAGGTGGAGGCTAGTAATCACTTGAGTCTGTGGGTTCAGGACTATCCTGGGCAACATAGTGAGACCTAGCCTCAAAAAAAAAAAAAAAGAAAGAAAAAAAGGAAAAACAAGAGATTACAACCCTATAAATTTAACATGTTTTCCCTATCAAATAAACACATTTTAATTAAAAGCATATTTATGGGGATACCCTCCTTCATTGCAGGTAGTATTTTAAATCGACACACCCTTTTTTGAGAACAATTTAAAAAAAATATTTATCTAGAACCTTACCAATTTTTATGTTTTTTGACTGAGTAATTACTGGTAAAAGACAGTCAAAGAGATCTCAGTATTACTTATAACACTTTAAATGTCCACAAATAGGAGACTGGTTAAAATAATTATAGTATAGTCATATAATTTCAAAAAGGTGATAAAATCATGTTTATAAATACTCAGTGACATTGAAAATGCTTATGATATGGTCTTAGTTTAAAAAACACCTTCATATTCATCATAATATTATTCACAATAATCAAGCGCTTGGAACATCCTAAATGTCCATCAGCAGACAACTGAATAAAGAAGTTGTGGAATGTATACACAATAGACTTTTACTCAGCTACTTTAAAAGGAAATGATTTCCTGCCATTTGGAACAACATGGGTGGAACTTGAGAAGATTATGCTATATGAAATAAGTTAGAAGGAATAAAGACAAATACTGTACAATTTGACTTATATGTGTAAGGTAAAGAAACAAAACAAATGAAAAGAGAAAACTCTTAGATTATAAGAACAAACTAGTGGTTACCAGACGGAGAAGAAAAAGAGGCTGGGTAAATTAGGTAAAGAATATATGTGAAGGATGAAAAATAGACTTTTGATGGCCAACAGAATGTATACACAGATGCTGATTTAGGCTTTACACCTGAAACTTATCTAATGTTACAAACCAATGTTACTCAATAAAAATTTTTAATAATAAACAAATATAAATAAGTAAATATAAAAAGCTAATCCTGCAGTTGTTTAAAAGGATAAAATTGTTTGTGTCTAATCTGAAGAAAGTAATTGTACCTCTAGAACAACTCTAGAACAATTGTACCTCTAAAACTATACTGAATATATAGTCAGTATTCATGTGGCTAGAGAGCTTGTGGATAAGAGGGGTCACAAGTTGGAGGTAAATTATATTGCATTTTATGTATGTCTGACAAAAAGATAAATAATTGGGGGAGCAAAACATAGAACTATTCATACAATATGAGCTCACCCATTTTTTTTTCAATTCAGAGATGCTATTGATCATAAGATACTGGTTTAGTAATAGCTTTGGGGAAAAGAGACACAACTTTTAATATACCTCAATTTTATTCTCCTGACCATAATGTATATATATCCATACTATCACCACTTTCTATTGTAAGAACACCACTAGAAATAGTTAAAGGTTTCTTCACGTTTCCTATTCTAAAGGTTTTTCTGAGTTACTTTTGGCCATTGGCAGTGATGCAACATGTTGTGATGACAAGTGACTGCTTTTCAATAACCCCAGCTTGTGATGAGGTGACAAGATCACATCAAAGCACACAGAAAAATCTCAGGAGTTCATCCACATGTCCTGATTGGTTAAACTCATAGTGTCTTTTTTACTTTTCCTTGTTTTCCTTTCCAATTCAATTACATTAGCAAAAAAAATCAATCAATTTCTCTTGAAAGTAACTCAGAAGCTTCTGACAGATAGATGTTCAGTGCATGAGTAATAATAGTCCCTTAAAATGCATGAAACGGTCACACCAACCTTTCCTAGCTTTGAAAATTTTATGATCTAGTCCAAGAGATTTGGCAATTTCGACTGCCTTTAATTGCATTGTCTGGCATGTGACAGGCAATCTTCTGCAGACACAATAATTTTTCATTTCAATGATGCATCATAGTGCAATTTTTCGAAGACATTTTAAGTGACAATTAGGGAGAAAGCCAAATTTAAACAAAAATCTAACTGTGAGTGGTGCTACCAATATAAATAACTCAATTGAAGTGACAGAAGAACGGATACTCTCTATGCCCAGCTAAGTATGCACACACATAAGCAATGACAACTTCAGAGTGGTTTCCTATGCCCAGCCATTTGCTAGTCACTTCACATCCATTTTAAGGTGCGCCCTCATTTCATAAATGAAGACTATACCTTAGAAGTATGAAACATGGTATAAAATATGTTCACATTGTATACACAAACACAAGCACACAGAGAAAAAAGACCAAAAAATGGAGATGAAGAATGATTTTTAAAGCAGTGGTCTCTGGGTGGTGAAAATGCAGGTTGTATATTCTTCTGTGTATCTTCATTTCCTAAATGTCTGGAAAAGCCTTTTATACTCAAGTGTGTAAAATCATAGGTGCTTTAAAGATTGGTTTTTTCTTTTGAAGGCTGTTGCTCCATACTGGAAGACAAAACACTGGACTAGAGAAAGACAAATTTGAGTTCAATAGATAGTTGGTATCCTAGTGATCTTTGGATCTTTCTGGCCCAACAGAAAAAAATTAGCAGGTGCTCTCAACTCAGAGATGACTTAAAAAGAAACAGATCAAAAACTTTGAGGCTTTCATTGTCATTTCAGTCCAGTTTCCTCTGTGTCACAATTTTGACAAGTCACTTATCTCCCATACTTGTTTTCCCACCAGTAAATTCTACCCTTCCACTCTGTGGTAGGAATGGGGTTAAAAATATACACAAAACATCAATGGAACACTTCACACTCCTGCTTGTGTTCCCACAAATAATGCAAATATAGATAGATAATTCATATATTCAGCAGTGACTGCGTTGGGACTGAAACCTGAGGGAGGGAGGGAGAGTGGGTGTATGTGTGTGTGTGTTTGTGTATGCTATGTGGATATCTGTGGTGGGTGAGTGGGTGATGTAGGGAACCCAGTGGAAGATATGTGGTATGGGTAGGGTGAGATGGGGAATGTGTGGTGTAAGTGTATGTGTAAGAGTTATGGGGGATTAAGTAGGAGATGTGTGGTATATGTAGAGGTATATTGGTGGATAGGAAGTTGAGAAGACTTCATTTCATTAATGTGACCCCACTTCGTGATTGTCTGTTACTAAGAAAAAAGACCTAGGGCATTTGCTCCCCCTGCATACACCTACTAAATCTTACTGCCAGTCTGGCCTCCCCAAAGAGAGTGAAGTGAGAGGTGAGGAGCAGGCAGAACAATCAATGACGATCTCTGGCTACAGGCAACAAAACTGTAGTGCGTGTGATGCAATGAAATGAACAGTACTCACTGCACCTCACTCCATGCAGCCTCAGGAGATGTGCACTGAAGGGTTGCAACACATTAGCTCATTTAATCTCCCAAATAGTCAGTGGCTGTATGCACAGTCGGTTTGGAGGAGCCTGCGCTGCTCAGTTTACATCTAGCACAGTGCAAACCATGAAAAATCAGTTAATTGCTACTATTGTCATCACCGTTGTCATCATTCTTACCACAGAAAGGGCCTGATGATCACCACCCTGTCCCAGCAGTGTATCCACTGTCACCCATCTCAACCTGCTCTGTCCTTCCCTGGGAACTAAAGTGACCCCTTTCAGGTAAAGCCATGAGATTTATCCCTGTTGAGATGCTGATATTTTCTGGGAGATGGTGGGTTAGGGATTCCAGAGAACTGCACAACCCCAGAGGGAATGGCCTCAAAATGAGGTGCCTGGCCTCACAACGTTGCCATCAACAAGGTCATCCTGTAGTGCAGGTAAGCAGGACAGTAGAGACCAATCCAGATCTCAACCTAGGCTGGCTCATGCCCAGGCTTGTAAGGATCAATAGCAGGAGAGACCGGAAAACAAAGGGGAGCTCTGGAGTTCAACCTCAAAGTGAAAAAGACCCCAGGTTTTTGAAAGGGGGGTTGCTCCTTACTGCTAGAGGGAATGCAAGGTCTTTTTCTTCCTGGCTCAGGAGCATCCTGAGGTGAGGTCTAAGGAAATGTGTGTAAGACTGGATGGGAAGGGAGACCTGTACTTACCAGCAGCAAGCTGGGCGCTGCTTTGGACAAGCCAGCGGGACACAATAATTGATTGCCTTCTTGCTGCAAAATCAAAATGGCTTTTGATGTTCAGCCATTCATTGCCGTAACTGGAATAATAACACAATTCATTTTAGCTGCAGCCCTGCAAATGGATGGCTTTAATAATGGCTAATTTGGGATGATGAATGTGCCATTTGGGGGTGACATTAGTGCTGAATAAGGAGAAGGGCGTGCAAGAGACAGAGGGAAGAAGGGATGAGCTATACAAGACTAGTCATATTTGTTAACCTCTGAAGCTGCCAGCCCTTCAGTTCTACACCCACACTATTGATTGAACAAACATCTGCTCCCTACCTAGCACTGAGGCTGAGGGTAAAGGGGAAGATTTTGAGAAGACATAGAACTGGGGTAATCCTACATCCTGGTTCCTTTGGAACAGTCTTGGTTTATGCTGGGACTTGGTAAAATTATTAGTAGCTCCTCCTCCACTCTGCAAAATGGCTTCGTTTAGGTGATAAATTATGTTGTCATTCTCTGTGGTTTACTTCCTGCTTTTCATGAGCCTACATTATAGGATATCAGGAGGCAATATGTAACCAATAGATGAATCAAATATACACAGGCACCCACATCAATACTCAGAAGTTTGAAATTGCTGATGGCTGTAGATTTAAATACAAGGTTGAGGACTTTCACATGCATGGGGGTGATAAATTCAAACACCACACTAACCTTATGTCACCCCCATCTTACAGATGAGGTCCGGAGAGAAGAATTGACTGTGCAAGATCACAGAATTTGAATCCAGAACTGTTTTAACTGAAACACCAAATTTTCCCCCTTCAGAACAGATACCAGGTTTGGAGGCATCAAGGAGACACGGGAAAGAAGTATACCATTCCCAAAGTACATAATCCACAGGAAAAGTGCATAGATTCAAAAATGTGGGAGCTATAAGACTGAGAGAGACTGTAAAGAAATTTAAATGAAGTGAAATTTAAGGGGTATGGTTTCAAGAGGAGGTGGGGTTTGCATTAAATTTGAAATACTGATGAATATAGATTAACAGCGGTCAAAGAAAGGGTTTTCATGTGCCTATGAAGGATTATCTCCAAAATTAAGGTGCTATTTCTTGGAGATGGAAAAATGGGTGGGAACGGGATAAACAGGAGATGCCCATCATATTTTAAAGGTTGTATTGTTTAAACACAGTGTTGAATAAGTGGGTGTTCGCTACACCATTTCATATATAGATTGTATATGTGCATGTTTCATGATCAAATGTTTTAGTAAGTGAGAGAGTGGTCTTTCTAGATGAAGGATATGTATTAAGTAGGACACAGAAGCGGGGACACTAAATCTTTTTTCTGGAGATGTTTTAACTAAAACCCTTCTGTCTGGATCAAGCAAGCATACTCTTCCTCTCAGCACCACACATTTTCAAAGTCTTGTTCATGCTTCGTTCTTAGTTGACTCAAGGCTAGGAATTTCTCTCAAGATGTGTGGTCCATGTGTCTCACTTGCTTTGGAGCTTGTGAATGTAGCTCTAAGTGTTGCTGGGTTCACTGATTAGAAGATTTGGTTTGAAAACAGAAACTTTGGGTCTTCAAGAATTTGGCCCCCTGATTGTTAGCTGGGGCCACTTCAGCGCCGAAAAGAACCACAGCAGCAACCTCTCATGAGGGAAGACTCCAGCAAGGAGATCCCTTGGTGGGTACAGCATGCATGCCATTTGTGACACCTCGGGGTCTGACTGGGAAATGAGATCTGAAAAGTATACCAGCAGGGGATGGTGAGGCACCCTGAGAATCCCTCCTAGGCCTCTCTCTTGGGATGGGGCTTTAAATACCAAGGTCAATCTCATTCCAGTCCAAAGCCTTGGGTCTAAGCCCTTAGCCATTGACAGTATCTTTTTATTTCAGCCCAGCCCAGGCCAAGTTCCCCAGCTGCCACCCCAGTTTAGCATGGGACCCTGAAGGAGTCAGAAGAGCACCTCACATTTCCTCCTGACTGGTTATCCTCTAACAGGAAGTGCTCGTGGCTTGCATTTCCGCGGCAGGGGCAGTGGTACTAAAACAGTGCCAAAGTGAGAAACAGGCCACTATTTACAGGTTCTCATCCATGCCCTCACAGTTGTGATTCACCAGTCAGGCTCAGGGTACAACCACAGCAGTGTGTATTAACAAAGGGGTAGTTGGGGGAAAAGGAAAGTGCTTCTAAGGCCAAGAATGAGCAGCTATCCTACCTCAGATAATGACTACGGTGTCCAGTAGTCCAAACCAAAGGTTGCTCATACAAAATGATACTGTCCCCTTGACAAGAGCCAGGAGCAGGTGGCACACCTGTAAGTGGTGAACCAACTTGGCCTTGTTAAACTCATGGTGGTAGTTGGAGATGATCATAGGTGGTGCTGCTGAGGTAGCACCACAGCAGCCAGCACTACCTACTCAAAGGCTAGACTGGCAGTGTCAGACATGGGACCACAAAGTGCCATATGCAACAGCACCAGGAGGCAGTACCAGAGGATCAGAAGCTGTGGACAGCTCTCAGAGGTAGCCAGACAAAGGTCAAAGGTGCTAATCAGCACTGGACAGTGGCCAATGGTGCCAGATTATAGACACCACTGCTAATAGCCCTTTAAGAACTGTTTCCATAAGCCAACAGCAGACAATCCTTTTAGAGACACAAAGCACAGACCAATTGTGCCATTTTACAGGTGATATAGAGATAGAGCCAGAGGCAGGAAAGTGGTCAGGCTACAACCTGTTGGAAGTGAAGCTCTGACAGCAAGGTTTACGGAGGCATGAGTTCATAAGAATCCCCCAGACATACTACCTACGAAGTTCTGAGTCCCAATCAATCTGTCTGCACATGTCTTTCCAGGAAAAGGTCCAAACAAGTCTGGTGATCCCTAGTCTTCCCAAACCTCAGTTTATATCCCCTGCAGGGTCCCTGCCTTTCAAATTTGAATTGGTCCATTTACAATTCTGTTTGGTGCCAGTCCACCTGTAACCTGATTGGTCTACTCACAATCATGAATGGTTTCAAAAACTTTGAATGGCATCAATAGGAGCTTGAACATGATCAGTCCATTCGTAACTCCAGAATGGTATTTAAAAGTGAAATACTGGTCAGCTGTTCAAACATGACCCAACACTGAGGTTGGGCAGACAATTACTACCACCACCACTGATGGAGCCCAAAAGGGAAAATTTGATAGGAAAAAAAAAAGATATGAAACACACATACACACATACACACACACACACACACACACACAGGAATTCTACTTGGTTATCAAAAATGACGAAACATTGCTATTTGTGACAACCTGGATAGAACTTGACAGGATTATGCTAAGTAAAATGAATCAGGAGAAAAAACATGCCAGATAACTTCATTCATGTAGAATATAAGGAAAAAAGCAAAGCAACAAACAAAAGAAAACAAAACAAACCTTTAGACTCTGACAACAAAATGGTGGTTACCATAGGGGAATTGTGTGTGTGTGTATCTGCAGGTAAAAGGAATTGGTGGTGGATGGTAGCTAGACCTTTGGCAGCACATGTGGTTCAGCATATGCTTTTCTGGAGCTATGAAGCTGTACTCCTGAAGCTTTCATAATATTGTGAACCAATGATAACCTCAACTGCAGCAAAAAAAAAAAAACCACATTCTCATGCCCTTTTCCATACCTACAACAAATGACTCTTATACAAACTCAAGTTTGAGAATCACTATTGGCCTTAGACTGCAAACTAAATTAACAACACAGGATGGACATAATTTGCTTTTCCAACTCCCCATTCTCTGTATACTTGTTTCTTTGGTACTATATAGAAGATAAAAAGGAAGACAAAAACATATTGATGGAGAGAATATATAAAGCCCTGTTTTCCTAATTAGAAGAAATTCCCTTTCTACTTTACTCTTTGGATTTATCTTTTCTGACCAGTCATTTCAAATGGAACCCGTGTTTGGTCTGACTTGATTTGTGTTTGATATTTATTTCTTCAATGGCTTGTTGCTACTGGTAAAAGCTTCAGCACACAAAACAGACTATTTAGAATACAATATGAATAAGCATTTTGAATAGAGATTTCATTTCATTACAGCCCTGGCGTGGTGTGTTTTACAGCTCTGATTTCAGTTCCAGTTGTGAAGACTCAGGGAAGGCAAACAGATTTCAGGAAATAAATAAAGAAAATAAAGGGCAAGGGGAGGGTGAGAGATATACTCCCCAACTGGCAGATCAAGGCCAGAGAGCTAAATTAGTCAGGCAGTTTTATAGCAGGGGGAACAGAGGGGATGCAGCACTGGAGCATAATTAAGCTGTGGAGCCCTCACCATGGAAAGAGGGGGCAGGGGGCCAGCAGGGTTGGCTGAGGGCTTGGGGAAGGTGTGGGGTGGAAGTGGGAGTGGGGAGGAACCAGGGACTAGAGGGAGCTCTGTGAGAGAAGCCCAGGGGGGGCATATCAGGGCCAGGGCTCAGGCCCCAGGACAGCAGACTGGAGACTCTAGGACCCCTTGCAATCCAGAGTGATGGCTCCAGGGGAGATGGGCAAAGGCAAAACACTCCCGGGAATATTTCTGGGCACCCACCCTGTGAACCTGTCAGTCTGAAGGAGATGACAGGGAACTAAGTGTTAGGCGAACCCCCTGCTTGTCTTCCTTCTAATGCCCCATGCCACCCCTGTCCCCCCAACCAGTCTGTATGAGACTTGGAACCTCTTCCCGGTTTGCACAATACCAGGGGGAAGGCCTTCCCACAGAAAACCACTCTCGTGCCTGGAATTTCATTGGCTCTTAAAGGAACTTTTTTCCGTCTTTCTCTTCTGGAGGGCCTAGGGTTTTCTGGAGGACTTGGGTGGACCTGTCCTGGGGCTGCAGCTGTGTTCACCCAGAGCTGGTATGCTCCCTGATGTCCACTTTGCCACCATGGCAAATCTAGGCAGCCCACTTCCTGGCTCCTACCTCAGGAGAGTCACAGAGCATCTGGGGGGGGAGGCAACAGAAAGCTCCAACCTCCTAGAGGAAGGATAAATGGGAAGGAGGGATCTGTGTTAGGGAGAGGGGGCGAGGGAAGGGAAGAGAGTGCTTCAGACCAGTCAGGCATGTGCTCTCAGCCAAAAGTGCTCCTGGCATCAGCTGACCAATCTTCAATTGTGAGTCAAGATGTGTTCCCCAGTACACGGGGTTCAGAGGGAAGAAGGTATTTGTGCAAGCTATGCACAGAGGAGTAACTCCTTAGCTCATTAGGTAGGGTAGTCATTAGGTAGGGTGTTTGGGGTCGAGAAGAGGTGTTGCACATTCATGGTAGGATTTGAGAGTGCTTTAGACTTCCAAATGCTAAAATTGCTATCCTTGGAGTCTATTCTTTGGGTTAAAGCATTGAGAACTATCAAAGTGCATTGTTATCTAGGGGAAATAACAGTCATTTTCCAAACTTCTCAGCAAGAATTAGTAAATTAGGTTAGGGTAGGCCTCACTATGATGGAGAACTTTAAAAGGAATTCCTCTGCATGGAAATATTCTTCTAAAGTAATTTTTATTGAAGTAACATCACATTATGACATTATAAACATTTCAGGTGTGCATCATTATGAACAAACATGTATATATATATATATATATATATATATATATATATACTATATTAGGTTCAATAATAAAACTAAAACTCCAATGTTATCTTTCACCATAATTTACTCCTCCCCAATTTACCCATCTCCGTCCCCACTTCTGGTAACCACTAATTGGAAAAAGAGGTGGTATGTATAGATAACAGAATACTATCCAGTCATAAAAATATAGAATTCTGTTATTTACAACAACATGGATGGACTTGGAAGGCATGATGTTCAGTGAAGTAAGTCAAATGGAGAAAGATGAACACCTAGTGTGGTATAGAGAGAAACCAAACATTTGAATGAACTAAATAAAACAAAAAAAATAAACTTTTAGACAGATTCTTAGGGGATAAGGCTAGGGTGTGGAGGAGGCTGTGTGGTCTCAAAAAGCTAGCTGTGGAAGGCAGAAAATTCACAAGGGGGATGGGAATGTAGGGAACTTGGGGCCTCACAGCTTGAGCAGGGCCGGGGCCAGTAGGTTGCTTGTTCCAGGCAAGCATTTCTCCACCAGAGAGTGAAACAAGCAAGAATCAGGCCTCAAAAAGCCGAGATTCACTTCTCCAGCTTCACTGCTCCACTTAAGAACTGCATGATTTGGGGTGATTTAACTATGTAGAGCTGTCTCTTCATCTACCAGCAAAGATTGCCAATCCCTATCTACCTGTCTCATAGGGTTATGGGGCAAGAATTAAAAAAGTAACAAAACCATATAAAATAGACAGTGAAGGATAAATGGATCATGATTCTTGAATTTCACAGTCTTGTCTAGGGATTCCTCTTACTTGAAAATGGATTTCCAAAAATAAGCAATTGCAGATTATAAAACAGGAGATTAAGTGTGAATTTCTGCCTGGTTTCTGGTAGACATGAACCAAGTTTATTAGGGTTCCTGGATCTGAGGTTCCAGTATTTTCCCACCTTATCTTCTGACAATCTGTTCTTTCTCCAGCTAGGCCCCAGTGCTGTTTCTGGGCCTGGGGGCATTTTGAGGTGCTTTTATTGGATGGCTCAGATGCTAAAAACTGTGTCACCTTTCCTGCTGCTGCAGCTGCCTCCTAAGAGACCTCTTCTTTGCATTTAGCATATAATCATGCCCACATTCTCAAGCTAGCTTTTTTAATTTTGGCATTTTTTTTTTGAGACTAGGTCTCATTATTTTTACCTGTGGAACCACAGGCTCACATTGCCCAGGGTACCACAGACTCAAGCAATCCCCAGCCTCAGCTTCCCAGGCAGCTGGGATTACAGGCACACGCCACCATGCCCATCTATATTTTTTTGGAACTAGGTCTTACTACGTGCCCCCAGGCTGGACTCGAACAGCAATCCCTAGCCCTGGTCATGGCTTCCTAGGCTACCGCTTACAGGCATGTGTCACCATGCCCAGCCCCTAAGTTTTTTCTTTTTAATTAAAAAAAAATTAAGATCAGGAGGCTCATTCTGTTAGGTCATTGAATCAAACAACTCCAGGGGGCCCTGTTTGTATCATACACCACAGTGTAAATGGTACTTCCTGTTTGCTATACCCAGGCAGGTCCCCATTCCAGCCCATCTCCCTAACTCGTGTTCTTCTGAATGGAACTCTTTATCATTTCCTCTTCTGGGAAGACCGCCTTGGCTGTCAAGGTCAAGTGTGATTATTCTCATCTTTACATAACTGCCTATGTTCCCTCTGCTTTAGCACTCATCATGCTGCTGAATTATAGGACCACCTAGCTTTCTCCACCACTAGATTACATGCTTCTTAAGGGCAAGAACTAAGTCTCCCTTACAGTCTCTCCACACCTCTTCCACCAGGGTCTGGTCAGCAGTAGGCCTTAAGTAAATAGTTGCTGAATGAACTAGCACTCTGGGATGCCGAGAATTGTACAGATGGAGAACTTTGGGAATGCAGTTATGATTTCCCTGCCTCACCCCCAAAGGACATTGTGCTTACTTAATTACTTGTATGTGTGGTGGTGGTTGTGGGAGGGGGAGTTCAAACAGATGTTATAACAGCTCAGTTAGCAAAGGACAGTGATTAGGGTTTTCTTTTATTAACTAAATAGACAGCACCCAAGTGGAATATTAAAATCCAGATGGCACAAATTCCATTTTGTGTATATCTGGAAGGGAAGCACTAAAGTGCCAGCATTGTCCTGTTTAACCTTAAGTTTAGTCTCAGAAGATAGTCTCTACCTACTTCGGGACTGAGGCAAGTGCAATGAGTCATGCAGACGTAAGCTCTCAGGCCAGGTGAATAGGCCCGTTGTGAATAAATGCATTTGTGTCCACTCCACACCGATTTTCCTCCTACATCACCTGGGAGAAACTCAAGGGTAAGACTGAAGACAGGGTCTGTATGAACTTAATTGTATCTCCCTAAAATTCATAAGTTGCCCTAATCCAATTCCTGGGAAGATGACTATTTGAATAGGGATCTATCTATCTATCTATCTATCTATCTATCTATCTATCTATCTATCTATCTATCTATCTATCTATCTATCTATCTGTCTATCTTTTATCTATCCATCCATCTATCCATCTATCTATCTATCTATCTATCTATCTATCTATCTATCTATCTATCTATCTATCTATCTATCTATCTATCTATCTATCTTTTATCTATCCATCCATCTATCCATCCATCTATCTATCTATCTATCTATCTATCTATCTATCTATCTATCTATCTATCTATCTATCTATCTATCTATCTATCTATCTATCTATCTATCTATCATCTATCTATCTATCTTTTATCTATCCATCCATCTATCCATCCATCTATCCATCCATCTATCCATCCATCTATCCATCCATCTATCCACCCATCCATCTGTCTGATCCTTTCTTTGGTTTCTCTACATTCTACATATAAGTGAGACCATCTGTTATTTCTTCTGGCTCATTTCATTTAGAATAATTCCTTCTAGTTCCATCCACATTGCCACAAATGACTGGAGTTTATCCTTTTTGATCACTCAGTAATATTCCATTGGGCATATGTACCACATCTTCTTGATTCGTTCATCTGTTCTGGGGCATTTAAGTTGTTTCCATATATTGATTATTGTAAATAGTGCTGCAATAGACATAGGAGTGCAGGCTTCTCT
Source organism: Uropsilus gracilis (assembly GCA_004024945.1). Lineage (NCBI taxonomy): Eukaryota > Metazoa > Chordata > Mammalia > Eulipotyphla > Talpidae > Uropsilus > Uropsilus gracilis. The sequence goes on along the minus strand of PVHY01000624.1, from coordinate 72,203 downwards.
TTCAATTAGTGTTTTTGTGCTCTTTGGGTAGATACTTAAGAGTGGAATTGCTGGATCATATGGTAAATCTATCTTTAGTCTTTGAGGAATCGCCACACTTCTTTCCATAGGGCATGGACCAGTCTACATTCTCACCAGCACTGTAGTGGTATTCCTTTTTCTCCACACTGTTGTTAAGACCTGTTGTTTGTGGGTTTTTTGGTATTGGCCATTCTCACAAATGTGAGCTGATATCTCATTGTGATTTTGATTTGCAATTCCCGGATGAAAATGACTGAACAGGGCCTTTAAAGAGATAATTCACCTAAAATAGTGCCATTAAGATGTGCCCTAATACAAACTGATATCCTTATGAGAAGAAATTTGAACACAAAAGAAACACCAAGGCATATATGATAGAGGGACAGTCACATGAAGAGGCAACAAGAGCGTAGTCATCTGTAAACCAAGAAGAGAGACCTCAAAGGAATCCAACACTTTGATCTTGAACTTTCAGTCTCCAGAACTGTGAGAAAAATGTTTTCTTTAAGTCAGCCAGTCTGTGGCATTTTGTTGTGGTGGTCTTAGCAAACTAGACAGTGCCTAATAATTGACAAACCTTGGGTTCCACTTCAATTTTGGAAAACTGAAGTAGTCTCACACCCATTCCTGAACCTGAATTACCGGGCCTCTGACAAGGGAGCATGACCCAAGTTGGACTCCTTCCCCCTTACACATCCACACCCTCCCCCTAGACCAAATATCCATTTCTTCTGTTTCCTTCTTTGTGTTTCTCCCTTCGTTTACTTACTCCTTCACTCAGCAGTTACTTAGGTGCTATAAAGGATTACAGTGCCGTGTCCTCAAGAAAGCCTGTAAAGTTAGAGTTGAACTAGGTATATGGTGTCAATCCAGCTGAAGTTACTGGATTAGACAGTGAAGAAGACAGAACAACAGTCTGTGTACAAAAAGATCTAAGACTTGAATTGCAATGTGGTTTAGCAGTTAAGAGATTAGGCACCAATGTCACTCTAGTCAGATCTTGCAATTAAGAGGAGAGACTTTTAAACTAAACAGGGTTCACTTCTGGGACTTCCTTTCTAAATGTCCTTGGCAAATTACTGAATCTTCCTATTCCTCAGTTCCTCCATGGGTAAGATGGGGCTATAGAATAATGTCTATTTTGCAGCCTTATATTAAGATGAAATCAATTAATGCACAAAATTCTTAGAATACCATTTGGTATATATTAATCATCAAGTCATTTTTATTGTTTACCGAATCTAAGGAGAGAAGACCTGGCTCTCAGGCTGTCACTGGTACATTGGCTATGTATCTTAGAGTTAGCAAGTGACAAGCTCTGCCTCAGTTTTCTACCTGAGAAGATGCTTGAGAGGATTAACTGAGAACATTAACAGTTAAGGGTGATGGAAATTGGGGGGGTATTATTTTGTTACTGGATTGAGCCTTGAAAAATGTTACAGATCTGATATGAAAACTTCACTGACTAAGCATTTGAGCATATACTGGGAGCTAGGCAATGTGCAAACCCTGGAAGCAGAGGTGGCAGAGAGTCCCTTTTTCTACCTGCTGGTGACTGGCTCACATACCCATGCTAGTGTGCTTGGCCAAGCTGATGGGCCAACCCAGGACTCGAAATCATGAGGGCGTTCAAGTGTAGTGCCACTGAGATTGGCATTAGTAGCAGCAGTTTCATTAGACAAACTCTGAGACATGAGCTGGTCTGAGGTCGTCCAGTTCAGCTTTCCCTGGCCCCAGTCCACTTTCTGCACTGAATAGACAGCCTTTCCATGGATTCTGTAATCCACCTGTTCTCTTTTCAATAAATCTCTATTCTGAACATAACCAGAGTTGCTTTTTTATAGTTTGCAACAAGGACCACTACATAATACTGTGTGATATATATATATATATATATATATATATATATATATATATATATTTCTCCCAATAATATGGAGTGGTATTGTTTTTATCCCCACTTGCTGATAAGTAGCATGGAGCTACTCTTGGCTTTGGGTATACACACTGCAATGTCCTGTCAAGAAAAATTGTTAAACAACATTTCAGATAGAAGATTCTTCCAGTCAAGCCCAGATGTGTCACAGTATAAAGAGGGTTCAGAGTGACTTTTTAATTGGCAAGAATAGAAAGTTCTTGCTGGAGATGCTAAAAAATCTGAGAAGAGAACTTGAGATTAGCAATGTGGATTCTGTTTGTTGGACATGATGAACCATTAATGACCTTGGACTTCAGCAAGCAACTATGCTATATATTAGCTTGAGTATGAGGTGACAGGAATTGAACGGGGTACAGGCAGAAAGTTTAGAGAAAGATTAGGCAAGTCTTGACTAATAAATGGTCTTGGGAACTAAACCATTACCCACAGATGTATGAAACAATTGCTTATTTAAAAAGTGGCATTCTAGCTAGTTGAAGGTAGTCACCTCTCTGGGCCCCACAGTCTAGTTACAGTTATTAGTAACAGTTCTCCCATCTCTGATTCCAAGAGCCCAGCAGGACCTTATCTGCTTACAGTCTGTTATTCTTTTGTTCCAGCTGTCAACAGGGACCCAACTGACATCCTTTGACTAGCATTTCTAGCTAGCTCCTAGGCTTCCTGTACCCAGCTCTTAACATGCCTCTGCCAACTTTTGTGGTTCTAGGAGAAGGGAGAAGGGGGTGAGCCAAGGTCCAGCACTCTAACTAGTAACTCTAAGTCAGGTCAGAGTAAAACTGATTTCAAAGCATTGTGGTACCTTCTCCCTCTCTCTCTACCTACCACCTTCACATCTTCACTCCTTTCTCTTAATCTTCCATTCCTTCTTCCCTTCTTCCCCACTCCTTTGTTATACTGGTCTGCCTATCATTGTCTCAACTTCCTTTCTCATCTTCATTCTTTCATACATTCAACAAAAATTCACCCAATACCATGTGCCCAGACCTATGCTAAGTGTTTGAAATATAGATATAAAACACAGGCTCTGCCCTCTAAAGCAAATGTAAGGAAGATACGCAATTGTAAAATGAAGACCAGGACATAAGAAGAAGAGAGGAGACTGCTGTATTCAAATTGAAAATGGGAAAGGACACAAAGAAAGTTTTCTGGAGGAAGTTATACCTGAATAGAATTTGAATTATTTTGGCAGAGGTCATATAAAGAAGGAATGGGCAAATATTCCAAAGGTGGGGAGGGAGGTGGCAGGGTTGTGGGGGAAAGCAATGGAAGCAAAGGCAGAGAGAGGTGAGATACAGCTTGCTCTGTAGAGGGAATATGCAATGTGGTGGTGCTAGGGTATAAAATGAAAGACAGGTTGTGGCAGCAGGTGAGCTGAGCACAAGAGTAGGTACTTGCATATTATTTTGAGAACTTAGTCTTTATCCTGTAGATAAAGCACTTGAAAGATCTAAAAAGAATGGTCATGTATGTTTTTAGAAATATAGATCACTCAGGTAAGGGTTATTTTCTAGAAAGACAAGTTCAGAAAAGGGGAACCCAGTTGGGAGGCTGTTGCTGCTATCCAGGTGAAAGATGATAGTGTCATAATTTTTTTAAAAAATAAGTAAAATAAGAGGCTAGGAATCCCTTGAGTCTGCAGGGTTCGAGACTACCCAGGACAACATAGTGAGACCTGGTCTCAAAAAATAGCTGGACGTGGTGGTGCATGCCTCTAATACCAGCCTTGGGAGACTGAGGTTAGAGATCACTTTAGTCTGCAGGTTCAGGACTACCCTGGGCAACATAGTGAAACCTAGGCTCTTAAAAAATTTTTAAAAAGTAAAATAAGCAGGACTTTGTGGTCAATCGGATATGGATGAGATGTGTGAAGGAGACTGCAAAATACTAATAGATCTCTAGCTTGAGTAGCTATGTAGATAGCAATAATAATAGCAGTAATAAAAGTAGTATAGGAATAACGGTGCCAGCAACTATGATAGAGAATTCAGTAGAAGGTGCTGGTTTAGAGGAAAATGGAGATTTCCCCTTTTAGACACGTTGAATTTTAGGTGTCCATGGAGCATAAAAGAAGTCATGCCTAGCAAGCATTTTGAATAGTTTAAAGATCTGGGGACATACTGTGCTAAAGATTTAGATTTCAGATAGTACTGGGGATATTAGTCATGGCCTGCCATGATCACACCACTTCTAAGGGAATATGCTGTCACCACTGACTGCTCCCAAGTAGTCATAATTTGTGCTATGTGATTCAATCCAGCTACTCCCCCCACCTACCTTGACTGCAGCCAATGGGATCTCGTAGGCCATTGTGCCAAGGATGGTCAGCCCATACATTATCCAGAGACTTAATGACTTATGGCTGGTGAAAAAAATGAGTGAGTTTCATTTGAATCCCTCTCTTAGTATGAAGCTCTACTGAAATATACAGTACTATAAACCAATGGCCTCTCAATTTAAAAAAAAAAAAAGAGAGAGAACTGAATAAAAAAATAAATCATTTTCTCAGGATGTTGGAGTAAAAACTACAGAAGTTCTCAGTTACACTGGGAGTTGAAACTGGAAGATTATAGGGAATTAGATGTGGCAGGTTGAGGTCACTTGAAACTGAAGTAGAAGAAAGAAAAGGGGATAGAAACAATGGATGAGCAGAGGCTATTGGGCAGTAGAAAAAGAAGAGCAGAGCAAACACAAGAGAAAAAATAGAGAGAAAGAAAGTGAAAAGAGTTGGAAGGGGGCTGTGCATTCTGGAAGCTGCTTACCACCTGATGGATTTCCAATCGTATTCTATGCATTGCTTCAAAGCAAAGCCCAGTTCTCTGAGGGTAATTTGAATGAGTGGCTTTTTTTTTAAACACGAATGAGGAGCATGAGAAGAAATGAGATCACAGAGAAAGAAACTAGTACCTGATCAAAGCAATGGAAGGAAGTGGTGAGACATGCCAACAATGGTGAAAAGTAGACATGTGTGAAGCCATTTTTCAATGAAGCTGGGAAGCCACTCCAGAGAAGTTGCATCACCTGTCTTGCTTGAATTTAGTCAGAGACTTTTGAACTGGGCCAATGATCTCTGGACTGGGCCAAAAGTAATTGTTTTCAGCAGCCATCAAGCTAACAATTGAGAACTGATGATTTTTGACTTTTAGCTGGAGAAAAGAATCAGTCAGTTCCTTTTTCATTCTTTTGAGAGAATCAGTAACCAATTATGTATAGCCAAGAATACTTTAAGCCTGTTAACAACAATCAATTCTTTTCTTTAACCACTTACTTCATCTTTCTTCCTTTTCATTAAAGCCCCTGACTTTGTCCCCCTCCTTGGAGCACAGGCTAGGTTTACTATTATGTATTCCACGTTATAGTTTTTGAACCCAAATAAGCAACTTTTGTCTTTTCATGTTTCCTGAATTTTTAGGTTGACACAATGAGGGCGTCTGGGGAGAGGAGGGGCATATGCACATATGGCAGAGTGAGTATAGAGAACAGGGAGAACAGGGGGTCCTGGGAGTCAAGGAACACAGTTTTTATTCTTTATAGAGGAAATGATCAAAGTGTCAGAAATGTAGAGAGATTTGATAAGGACTGAGCTGTGCCACCAGACTGGGAATGAATGAGCAACTGGTTTTAATGAGAGTATTTAGTAGAGTGGTAGAGGAGGGACAGAAGCCAGACTTCAGCTGATTGAGGAGTGAATGTAAAGTAAAAGTGTGCAAATAGCAAAGGTAGAATGCTCTCCTGAGAAAATTAAATGAGGAGAGGGGGGAAGACTTAACAATAGCTAGAGGGAACCAAGGGTCAAAAAAGTTTAGGTTTGCTTTTCATTGTCAATGAGAGCTTTGAATTTTCAGAGAGAAAGAAACTAGTGGGGGGTGGGGATAAGGGAAGAGGGTCATCTGACAGAGTAGCATCCTGCAGGAAATAGGAGGCTACCTTCAATATCTAGCTAAAAGTGTTGGTATAAACAAGAAAACGGAACCCCATCGTCTGAAAATGGAGGATAAGTCTAGATGGAGATGAGACTGTAGTTGGTGGGACTAGGAAGTTGGAGAGATCTAATCTGATGGCCTCATTTTCTCATTGAGGAAGAAGCAATGTTTTCCAAGAATGAGGCATGCTGATCTGCTCAACCCTGTGTAGAGAAGGTGGTGTTATGTTATTCACCAGTTGGGATTTAATTCAATGGGTGTGGTAGAGGGTTAAGGGTGCCTGCAAAGGGAGGTTGAGACCAAGGGAGGGATGCATGGGTTCAGTCATGAGGTCCTCTTTGGTGGAGAAGGGAGACCAAGAAGGGATTGAGAAGATGGAGGGACCCCAAAATGGAAGGATTCTGTGAGGGGGAAGAGCAGGTGTTAGAAAGCCAGGACGTGTGAAGCAACTAGGCATGTTCCAGGAACTGTTCATAGTGCTGTTGGTTGATTCATGGGACACCACTTGAGACCCAGAGAGACAGGGGGCTAAAGGGGTACGTAGGGCTTAGTGCAAGGAGGTCTCATGAGCCACAATTTAAGCTGGCTGTTGTAGAGAAGATAGAAGCAAAGTGAGCTTACAGAGGTGGTTTTGCAACATGAATTTCAGAAACAGACCTCTGGCGTCCAGCTAGGTCTTTCCCTGAATCTGCATACTATTTTCTGACGATTTCTTAAGTTGTTTTCTGATGCTAAATGCCTGTGTTGTAAATCTTCCACATGTAAAAACTGAGTGTGAAAAAAGTTAGATTAATTTTTAACCCCAGGAGAGCCGGTGTGTTGAAACAGTCCTAGGTTTGGAGTCTAGAATCTTGGATTCTAGCCCCAGTTTAACTACCAACCAGCTATTTCTCTGTACACATCTCCATTCCTCTAGACTTCTTTTTCATTATCTATAATGAGAAGGAAATATTACCTGCCCTTCTATTTCCTAAGGTTGTCGTGAAGGTGAATTAAAGTGGTAGATGTCAATGTGCTCTGTCAAGTTAAAGTATATGGTGTGCAGAATGAACGGTTAGAATCTGGGCAGCTTTGTTTTGTTTCTTTCCTTCATGTCTTTGATAGTAGATTCTAACTTCTGCTTCCTTCCCTCATTTCCAGTCCCCCCACATCCCTGATGGATTCCCTAGAGGTCAGACTGGCACTGGTGAGAGCCAAAGAAACAGTCTCAGCAGCTCTGTCTGGGATGATGAGCTGAAAAATCAAAGGTTCTTTCTTTGCCAAGGAAAGGGTTTTATTTGCTTTTTTTCCTCCTCTCCAATAAATCTGTCTGACTCTGCGGTTCCACGACGAGGCTGATTGGCCTTGCCCTTGGGACGTGCCAACTCAGCATGGGAGAGGGAGAGGCTGCAAGATTTGATGCCTTCCTTTTTGATACATGTTTAATTCATTGCTGCAAAGACTTGGATAAGTAAAACACTAAGCTCCCTCCGACAGGGCTTCCTGGAGAGAGGGAATCCAACAGCTTTTAAAGAAAATGTCAAACTGTTAAGAGTTCAGACTTCAAGCAGCTTAATGCTTTATAATGTTTTGGAGTGAATGTCTCATGGATTCTTAATGCCTGGGTTATTTAGAATTGAAAATAACTGATCAGTTAGTCAATGTGATGAACTTGAGACAGCCCAGTCAACTCTGGAGAAAGATGAATCCATTGTATTCATTTCTTTGTAGCTGCTTCTCCACCAAATCTTTAAGTTAAGATACTAATCAATCAATATGAACGAGGAAAGAACTGTAGACTTAGCTCTGTGCAGGGTACCATGAATGTCACACTGAAGCAAACTAACAAATGCCAAATGCATATTCCATACTGTCACGGGATAATTGTGACCCCCAACTACATATATTGAACCCCTAACTCCTAGTACCTGAGAATGCAACTGGTAGAGCCTTTAATGAGGCAATTAAATTAAAATGGGATTATTAAAATAGGCTCTAATGTAACCAGTCTGATTTCCTTATGAAAAGAAAGGAATAGGATATAGACAGGACACCAAAAGCGTACACGTGCTGAGAAACAGTCATGTGAATGTATATCTGGAAGGCAGTCATTCACAAGCCAAGGAGAGAGGCTTCAGAAGAAACCAACCCTACAGGCACCTGGTTCTTGGATGTCTAGCTTCTAGAACTGTAAGAAAATGCCTTCTGTTGTTAAAGCCACCCAGTCAGTGGTATTTTGATGCAGCAGCCCTAGCAAACTAGCACACACACTGTCTTGGAATTTGTAGTAAGATTTAAAAAAGAAGAAGAAAAAAGATAGAAAAAGAGAAGACATGTGTAGCCCTTTCCTTGTTCCTGTCATATCTGGAAGGTATGTATTTATAGTCTGTTTTCCAGAAAGCCTTTATCACTAAGCACATTTCAAACATGGAGTTCAAAGAATGACATTAAAATTTTCTTACCTTTCCCAAAACTCCAAATCCTCTACCAGGCCACACATAGAGTATCTTGAAGGAATGTGAGATTCCTTCTCTCTGTAGTTTTTCTTTCACTTTTCTTCTTCCACAGACCCCTGGGTCTTTTTCTAACCTGCTTCTCAACACTAGTTTCTTAACTCCAGAGGATATCTGTGAGATCCTTAGGTCCTATGGGTGATTTAAAGAGACCTCCTCTCAGTACTCCTCTGACGTCAGAACCATCTGGGGTGCAGGTTTGAGGACCTCACCATTAATTCAGGTTCAGTAGGTCTGAACAGATCTAGATCTACACTCAAAATTCTTCCCTGTGAGATATACCCAGGGAAGAGCACATAGGACGCATAAGCACATACTTTAAAGAAGAATGAAGTGAGCTGCTGTCTGTCTACTACTCTCCAATTGTGTTCCTCCCTCCGAGGCCAGCACTTTACTGAATTTTTATGTTAATTACTTGTTTGCTTTTCTTATTTTCTACACATGATTGTATCTTTGAACAAGTAAAACCTGTTTAGCTTACTTTTTCTTGGACTTTATATAAAAGTGGTGTCATACTATTTATATCGTTCAGCAACTTGCTTTTATCACTCTCACTGGTTTTGAGATTCATCAGTGTTGATACATTTTGCTTTAGTTTACTCGTAGTCACTGCTCTGCAATACTCCATCAGATTAATAGACCACAATTCATTTAAACATTCTCCTGTTCATGGTCATTTCTGTTGTTTCTAGGTTTTATTTTGTTTTGTTTGCTATTATAAATAACACTGCCATAAACATTATTAAATAAATCTCTTGGCTCTACATCTTTTAGCCAGCTCACCCTATTGAGTCTGATGTAAGTGGTCCAAGAGACGATCTTTGATCCTTCATAGTCTTCAGAGTGAAACATTTACCTGTAAGGCATACTGAGAACTTGTTTGTAAAGCCTGCCTGGCTCAGCTCTACCGTAGCAGAGGTATGTGTACCTTGTGTTTAGCAATCAAAATGGCAAGCAGTTCATCAACAACTATTCTTCCAGGTGACAGAGCTGCTCAGGTTTAAGAGGCCATGGAGTAATAGCCTTGCCCCATAAAGTCAAATTCCTGCTCCACACACTCCAGAAAGCCAGGATCCTGTCAAATCACCATATTCCCTGGGTATGAGACCCTTGTCTTCATGATCCAAAATGGTAGCTAGAGTTCTAGCTATCATGTCCAAATTTTAGGTTGCTGACTGGAAGAAGGGTTGAAAGACTGACCAAAAAGCATGTACACTGTCTTTCAAAGAAAGCACCTAAAGAGCTGTCTTGTAACATTATATATAATGTTTATATATATAATGTTTATATATAATGTTTATATATATATAATGTTTATATATATAATGTTAATTCTAATAGGTAATGAGGCCAACTATGAATTTAGAATTTTATTATTGTGGAAGAACAGGAGATAAGGTTAGCTAGAAATCATTTCCAGATTCATTTGCCCTTTTAAAGGATTTTTGTCCCCTCTACTAAATCATTCTTATCAGCATACACACTTAGGTCAGCATTTACTATCCCCCAAATAAATTCTTCTTTGATCTCCCTGTCCCTCCAATATCTTCTCCCACATTTCTACACCCATTAACAGCAAACAATCTTAAAAGAATTATCTACACATGATATCCTTTTCCTTGTCCCTTATTTATTTTTCAATCCACTCCAGCCTGCCTTCTCTACCCATAAATCCTTTGAAATCCCACTTACCAAAGTCCTCAAGAGCTCTATGTTGCCATATGTTATGACATATCTGTCCTGATTTTATTAGCGCTCTCATTAACATTTGCCATAGGTCATCATTCCCTGTTACTTTCAAACTTTTACCCTTTTGGATTTGTTCATGCTGTATTTTCACCAATCTGACCATTCCCTCTCAATGTCCTCTCTCTGATGTCTATATATTGGAGCTACCCATACCTTTGTCTTTTACTTTTTTTTTTGTCTTTTGTCTTTTACTTTGCCCATATTTTTCTCCTCTCTTAAATTGCTCCTAGGTGATCACATTAATTCCCATACCTCTAAATACCAGCTTTACTAATCACTAGAGTGAAGACCTTAAAAACACCCTAAAATTCAGATTCATATATCCAGCTGCCCATTTAAAATCACCACTTGAACGTCTGTCAGAAATCTCTAACATAACATCTCATGTAAAATGAATGTCTTGATTTCTTCCACTTAATATTTTATTTATCTAATGTTTTCATCTTAGAAAATGACATTAACATATGTGAAAACATGAGTTATTATTGATTTTTTTCTTCTATCTCATCCCTTGAGTTCACTTGATTAACGAATCCTGACCAGTCTACATGTAAAATAAACTTCTAATTTATCCACTTCTCCCACTTCTACAATTAGTACCCAAGTCCAAGAGAAATTCATCCCTTGCCCAAACTCGAAGGTAATGCAATCTTTTAAAAAGTGGAAATCAAATCATGACACTCTCCTGATCAAAACTCAAAGGTTTTCTTATCACACTTCAAATAAAAGACAAACACTAACTCTGTTCTAAATATCCATACATGATCTGACCTCATGGTCTGACTGAATCTTGACTCATTTGCATATCTCCCCTCAACTTACTATGTTCCATATACATTGACCTTTTAGGGGTTTTTTTTTGCTGTTGTTGTTTTAATTTTTTTTTATTTTAAAAAAAATTTGGTATATCTCCTCCACCTCCCTCCCTCAGGTGCCCCCTCCATTCTCTCACACCCCTCTTTGTTGTTTGCTAGTCTGTGTTAAGTCCATTAGTCTCTTTCTTTCCTGCTGTAGTGTTCTTTCATTGGGTGAAGGACTATATTCTTGAAATCAGGCGAGCCTTGATGGTAGGTTTTCAGCCTTAAGTTTGCATTGGGCAGTCAATTTTTATTTGTGGTCTTTCCATGCTTTCTCATTGGAATTCCAATGAGAATTCCATTCCAATCCCATCTCTGTTGTTTTGCTGCTTTACTTTATGGTCCTAGCTTCAGATTTAGGGGGTCTCACCCCCAGCTCTTGTCGGTGAAGAAGTTTCTCTATGGATACAGGCTATTGTAATTGACCATTGTAGATGACTGCCTCTGCTTCAGTTTGCAACTTTGCTGTGGGGCCGATGCCCCCAGTCTTTGGCTTTCCTTTCCTCTCCCATAAAGTGGGGAGGGGCGCCTTGCTCTCCCAGAAGGGTCTTCCAGACCCAGCAAGGGCATAGGTGTGCTTCATGACATCATGTGTCTATAGATGTTTCTCCTGTCTAGCCTGGATTCTTTTGATTGTCCATCTGCTGTGTCCAGCTCAGGCTTGTGGGCTGGATTTTTACCTGGTCCCTCACCCGTTTTATGATGGGGTTTGTGTTATATATGTTCTTGTTCCTTCTAAAGATTAGCTGCAGAGTGATGAAATGGACAGGGCTCACCCTATTATCGCCCCCCTGGTTCCCCACCCCCCCATACCTCCCTGCGTGGAGGTGGGGCCCAGATGTCCATGCATGTGCCATCCCAATCCCCCCTTGGACTGGGGCCTGGGGGCAAATGCCTCAGCTGATCTGGGTTACAGATGGCTGCTGTGCAACAACCATCCACTGGTGGATGGAGCTACAACCCCATCCGTCTCCCCTCTTAGGCTCTCCAGACTTGGGGGGGCTTACCCCAGGGTCTCCTCTGCCTTTGCTCCCCACTGGCTAGGGGTGGAAAGGTGGGAGCCCCAAGCCACATGGAGGCCTCCGGGCTGACCTGGCTACCCCTGATGGCATGCAGCTGACCTGCACACCCCTGCGCCATCCCAACAAGAAGACACTACCTGACCGAGGCCTCCCTTCCAGGCGTGGTGATCTGGAAGGGTTATACTTACCTTTTGTATTGGCATTATGTATCAAGTTGTTTTGAATCCCAGACCATTTTATTTATGTTTCCCTGCCTATTTTCACTGGTTTCTTCACATGTCTGGTTCCTTTTCAAACTCCGAGCTCGAATCAAATGCTCTTTCCTCGTAGTGGTGCTCTGACTCTACCCTATTCAAAATCACTCTTCCTTATTACTTTCTATAAAGTTTTTTTCCAATGGTATTGTCACAGTGTGCAAGTCCATAGGTCAGGTATCTTGACTTACTCACCACTGTGTCACAGCACCTAACAGAGTACCAGGCACTGAAGATAGATACTCAATAATAAGTACTTGTCAAAATGATGAATCAATGAAAGAGTGTTATCTAAATCCCCTCTTTATGGTTAGAAGGAGTAGGAGGCCTGCATTGAGGAGGCAATGAAATTGAATGGACTTAGTCCAAGGTGAGAGCCAGAGCTGAAGTCCTGAAAGGAAAGCCAGAGGAGAGGCTGTGCATACAGTTTGAACCAAGACCTTGAGAAAGAGTGGAACCACTCTAGATGACAAGCTAGATTGTGAAAGGGGACAAAGCCAAAAGTCAGAGACAAGATGGAAGCTCAACTGGAAACAAAGTGAACTTAGAGCAACTAAAAATAATGCTAGATAACTGCCAAGAATATCACTCATGAGAGAGGGATTTCTTCCCAACAACAAGCAAGAGAATTGAATGAGGTACAAGAGTTAAAATGAAACTGAATACCATGCCATCTATCTACAAATGTGGGTGATTTCCTGCAGTCCTTAAGAACACAAAAGGTAGGTTACAGGGCTGAATGTGCAGGTTTGGTGGGCTGGTGAAACAAGGTCCAAGAACAAGTATTGAAGGAATAAGAGCTGACACAGTAGACTCTACAGTATAAGAATAGATATTAGAGTTTAAAGTTTCAGAACAAGAACAGTTCTGGGTCATGATGAGGTCCACAGTGGGGTAGGACAATTGGTGAAATAGAGCAGTTAGAGCACCTGACATGAGGAAGCCAAGAAGCCAAGCACTGCAATTTCCATATGGGCTCCTCAGGCTAATTTTGCAGGCAGAGCGGATATCCCCTGGATCTAGCCTAGATACTGATCAATGATAACAGCAAGGGTCTAAGCATCAAAGAAAGGATGTTGCACCAGAGTTAAAGGGCACTGAGGAAATGCTGGTGGTGACTCTTACTCTCAGACTCTGGGAGAAAAAATAAGTCTCATAAAAGAGCATTCCAGAGGAAATGTTTTGGTTTGAATTATCCCCATCAGACTAGGAGAGAAGGATTCCAGCATAATTAGTATGTTGAGGAGGTGATCTTAGGAAATACACATAAAGGAGTAGGAGAATGAGACAGGGCAGGGAAGAAAGCCAAGTAAAGGGCATGTTATAAAAAAAATTGCCACCATGAGTAACTGGAGCTCAGCCATGCTGGGGGATTCCAGGGAGTAGTGCAGAACAGTGTCATCCCACTGAGGGGTAGACTATCCTGTTAGTAACAGATTCAGAATGGTTCTAGGGAGGTTGTTCAACTCCTGGCACTTCTGGCTTTCTCTGTGTTGCCAGTAAAGAAGGCTCTGGGTGGGGACAAGGCAGAGTTCAAAGTCAGACTGATGGACAGAATGGTGAGGGCTCAGGGAATATGGGTGAAGTAGCAACAGTACCTGCTATCGGGCTGCAAAATCAAGCAAGGAGCAGTGATTCAGACTAGGTGAAATGCACATGAAGTATATATATCTTATATATACATATAGATGTATATACCTCATGTCTATATATATAGAGAGAGAGATGCACAAATGGATTGCAACTCAGCTATACAAAAAGATATCTTGTCACTTGCAACAATATGAATGGACCTAGAGGATATTATGCTTAGTGCCATTAAGTCAGATGGAGAAAGACAAATACCATATTATTTCAAGAATATCTGCTGTGTAGAGAAAACATGGATGAACTATATAGAACAAAAACTTTCAGGAACACTCCTACACTGCTGGTGGGAATGCAAACTGGTCCAGTCAGTAAGGAAAGCTGTGTAACTACTGAAAATGTAACTACCATTCAATCCAGCAATTCCACTTCTAGGAATCCCCCCCCAACGGATACCAAAACACTAATCCCAAAGAACACCTGTATTCCATAATTTATTGCAGCACTATTTGCCATAGCCAAAATATGAAAACAACCCAGATGCCCCAAAACAGATGAATGGATCAAAAGTTGTAGTATATTTACACAGTGGAATATTATTCAATAATCAAAAAGACAAACTCATGTCATTGTGGCAATATGGATGGAGCTAGAAGGAATCATGCTAGCGGAAATAAGCCAGAATGAAAAAGAAATACCTGGTGGTCTCACTTATATATGGGATATAGGGAAAGCAAACAAAAGGACAAGGAAAAGTTAAAACTAATGAACTGACAGCAGGACTAAAGTATAAAGCAAGGGAGGGAGAGGAAGGATAAGGGAGGACCTCTCAGGGGAGGGATGAGCACAAGAGATTAAGATGGTGGCTCACAGTTGACATGGTAGTGGGAGAACTTCAGAGTATACAGTAATGTGAAAAAAACATATATGTGTATAATCAATAAAGAAAAAGAAAAAGAAAAAAACTTTTAGAGAAGAGTATACACAGTTGTTGACTTATAAGAAAGCATAGATGAAGTTTGCATAATGTTATAGAGCAACACTACCTCGTTTTTAAAAAAAGTAGAAAGTAGATAGATTGAAAGTGAAAGGCAAAAAGACCTGTCACCAAATATCAACTCTGAGAGAATTGGCTGTATTAATATCAGTGACAATAGGTTTTAGGATAAAGGATGCTACTAGAGACAAAGGGAAATTTTAGAAAGACAGAGTCAACCTATCAAAGATATCATAATTATAAACACATTAGCACTTAGTGCTAACAATACAGCATCAAAATATATGGATCCAAATTAAGAGATAGTCAACTCAACATGAATAAATATTTCAGTATCCCACTTTCATAACATATAGAACAACTAGGAGATGAAAAAGTATGTGAAATACGTTTATAGAATTGTTTTATGAAAGAAGAAACAGTCCATTTCTCTCACTGTGTCATATTTAAACTTGATACTTGGACCTAGTTGGTAATTTGTTTGTGGTTTCTAGCCTGGAGATGAAATTGTCACTCTGGATGGTCAGAGTAGGAGACAAAACGTACAGTGGTTCTTCAGAACATTGTCCATCTGTGTCCTTACCATATCAGGGATCTGGATCTTCTGGGCTCCTCTTGCAAGATAATAAATTTGCTATTGTTTAAGTCATTTCAAAAAAAAAAAAGTAGAAAGGCCATCCTATAAAGAGGGTGAAAGTGAAAGATCGAATTTATTTTATGAGACATTTTTAAATGATAATATTATTTACTTCAGTGTGTGAATTCCTCAATACCTTATAATGTTCAAGCCATATTCAAATTTCCCCCAATTATTCCAAACATGACCTTTAGCTCCAGTTTGCCTAAATCAGGAAGCAGACCAAAATTGTGCATTCATCTTATAATACCCCTTGTATCACTTTCACTCTAGAGCGCTGCTTTCAGTCCTATTTTGTTTTTTAATTGAAGTAGCACTGGTTTACAACACAGTTTATGTCTCAGGAGTGCAAGTCCATAACTCTATAAATGTTACCACCCCACACTGATCACCAAAGAACTAATAACCTTCCATCACTGCGGACTCCCTCCATTTCTTGCTTCCATCGACCCTCCCCCTTTAGTAATATCAGTTCTGCAGTCAGTATCCAAGAGTTTGGTTTTGTCTGAAAGCACTTTTTAATTTCAGGTTATAATGACTTTTGGAAGAAATTGGAAATCTACATGTTTGTGATGCTATTTAGCTTATTCCTCAGTTTCCCGTATTTCCTAAAAACTGGATGTTAGATGTCAGGACTAGATATATTCAAGTTAAATATCTGCAGCTGTACTACATTAACATGGCACAGCATCACATACTTCAGTACATTAGGACACATGTGTCTCCTGACCATCTCTTGTCATCTTGTTAACTTCTGGAGCAGCATGTGAGCATCTGGATCCAAGTTTCCCTCCTCAAATCCAGAAAATACACAGTTGCCTTGGCCCCAAATATCCATTTCTCATTCTACTATTCACCTCAAAATTTTAATTCTTCTTGACAAAACTCAACCAATGAATTCAAGACAGGTTCAGAAATTGTTTTCTAATTCTATCTTTCTTTCTGTGTTTGCAAGCTGGCATTCTTTAGGAAAGTAAAACTTCCTTCGTTGAACCAGGGCAACCTGGCACAGCGAGTGGGTGAAAGCATGGACTTTGGAGTCACTGTCTGAACTCAAATCCTGGTCTTGTCACTCGCTAGCTGTGTAAATAATTTAATCTCTCAGTGCCTCAGTTTCCTTATCTGTAAAATGTGGCTACGGTGAGAATGAAATGAGGTAATATTAGTGAAGCAATCAGAATTAGGCCTGGTGCATGGCAAGTGTGATGAAAGTACTAAATAAAAACTAAAACTATGGCTATTTAATTATACTGAAATATAGTTCCTACTGGAAAGACAGGATAAATGCTTAATTCTCTCCATTTAATTACCAAGTCTCAAAGTAAGAATTTGGTTTAATAGCTGCCACAAGGGGTGACAAACAAGCAGAATGAACATTAAAGAGCTCAGAAAAGATTTGGGAGAGAGGGGAGCTGGGAGAAGAGCCCAGAATGAGGACACATAGAACAGTGTGGGCCTGGGAGAAGGAAAGCACCAGAAATAACGTTGTCGACTTCTTTTCCTTATTTTACACAGCCTCAGTCAAAATCGCTCAGAACTCATAAGGACATTGAAAACATCAATTCTGTTTACAGGACAGGTGTTTAGCTATTTGTAGGCATCTACAAAAGATATTCATACTATCTCTTCCTTTGCTATGATAATACTAGTATAATATCTTAATATTACATATATTCTACATACTAGTAGATGATTTTTCATTCCTGAAGCAAAACATGAAGCCAGACAACACAAAGCTTATTTTAACCCTATTGATCTATCTGTTAAACGGATGAGCCCACATTTTAAAATGACCTCAGACAGGGCCAGTTTCATGGCCATGGGATGGGATACAGACACAATGCCCCAAACTGAGAAGGGCCATGTTATGGCTTTAATGTGCTATTGCCACCATTTAGAAGTTCTTAATAATTTTTGAAAACAGGAGCTCATATTTTCACTTTGCATTGAGTCCTGAAAGGTATGTAGCCATTCATCTTCATAATGCCACTCCGAGCTAGAAGCCAACCTGTTCCCAGCAATACCCTAGATCAAAACACCTTTGCATTTCTAAGCTCTTTTACTCTTGGGCTGCTCTAAGCCTTGCTTTTCTCACTGGCAGTTTTTTTTTTTTAGTTGCCTATGTGGTTTGTTCCCCTCCTGACCCCTCTTGGGGTTCCTTTCCCTCCTCAGAACCATTGATGAAATGCATTTCTCTGCAGGCAAAGCTCCAACCACCCTCACCAGCTAGGAGCTCGTTTTCACCAGAGCTGTAAGGATTGTCTGTCTTGTCCTCTTCCCCCTCAGTCTGAGCTTTCTCTTTGCTGCTTGTTGCTTGTTACTAAAATAAGACACAAGGCCAAGAAAAGAAAAGAAACCGCCCCAGCTTTACCAAGTGAGCATTTTTTCTATGCGTGGACCAGCTCATCTCTGGGACTCTGGGACAGTTGAACACAGGAGGGAGTGACTTAGAAGAGAAGAAAAGGCCAAGAGAGAGGCTCTGTAAAGAATAAGAGTATCCAGTTCCTCTCTCTGCCTCCTGTAGGGGTTGCCTCTGTCTTTACACCAAATGGGCAAGGGGTTAATTCTCAAGCAGCTTCAGGAAAGGCCACGTCCTAGGGTTTTTAATTATAAGTATTTTGCCCATTTACAGTACATTTCCTGTCACCAAACACCTTTCCACAAATGGTCAATATCACTTTATCAACACACCAAACTTCAGTCGTCATCATTCTCCTATCTATTGTCCCCTAATGTACTCTTATTCCTGCCCTACTTAAATTTATTGAAATAACATTATATTATACCGTTATATAAATTTCAGATGTGTAATTCTTAACAAATCAGCATGTGTGATTCTTTGCTTCTCTTATACATCTCAAACTTCTCGTATTCGGATGAGGCTTTATGTCCTGGGTCACACCTCTTGCCCATCCTCCCTTGGGTTTTTTTTTTTTTTTTTTTTTTGCCTTCCTTGCTGTGAGCACAAGGAGGTAATCATTAGGACTGGGATAATCCCTAACAGTGGATGTATTTGAACATTTTATATTTTTTAAAGAGACAGTTAAATAATAACAGAAAAAGGAGTTGTAGCTGTAATAGTAACGTTGCATTCAAGACAGCTTCCATACATTGGCAATAGCGATGACAACCTGCATTGGGGTCTTATCCCCATTTTACAAGTAAGGATCTTGAGACTCTGAAGTCAAGGTAACTTACCTGAAGTAGAAATGATAATGTCATTTTGTTGACACCAGCACATGGTCACCACACTGTCTCCATTTCCTCTCTGTATAAAAGAGGAGGTTCGTGGCATCCTCTTTGAATTTAACAAGGCCCGGTTATGTGGGTGGCCTTAGAGGTCCCACTCTTTATTGACGCAGAGACACCAAGTGCAGGGTTCCCCCATAGCACACCATTTTATCATGTTATATATTAGCTTTCACTAGCTGTTTGTTATATAAGATGTTCCACATGACATTTCTGCTTTGCCCTCTTTCTTACATTCCCTGAAGCCTCTTAAAGATCTTTTTAATGTCCTCATCCCCTCATCCATCAATTTCTATTTTATGGTCTTAGTCCTCCTTTGATATTTCGCTGTACGTCACTTTATTGGCCTTCTTTTTAGGTCCTTGCCCTTTCTTTGTCCCACTAGCTCCTCTTTGTCATGCCCTTTCCACAGGTCAGCCTTTCCCAATACCGTATATCCTGCGTTCAGTGATGTGGGCTCCTCCTATTACTTTTTTAATGTTGGCACAAGAAATTTGAAGCCTGCCCCCAGTTGTCCTCTTGCGGTATATTACTTTGAAACACAAAGGCATTAAATTGTAAATCAATTCTGCATTGATCAAGGCTGGCTTTGGTCCCCACTGCTTGGCTGCAACCTCTGAATGCTGAAACTATGAGTTTTCTTCTGTGTTTGCTCTGTGGTTGCACAGGGCCAAGGAAAAGATCCTCATCAATGAAGCTGCACATCCTGTTGGCAGGAGTCAGGCAGAAAAGCTGGCAGTCAAAGCTTGTCCGGTTCTACCTTTCTTTTCAAATGATAACTTTTACCTCTCCAATTTGCCTGCTTTCTTTGTTTCCCTACTCCTGTTGCATCTTATTCTTCTCCCAGGTGCAGTCAGAGAATTCCTTTCTCTCATTTACCTTTCTTTTCCCCCCCTCTTATTCTGCTCACTTGTCTCTTTGCCTTGAATCTCACCTCATCCCATATGGAATATTCTTTTAATCATTTTGAATAATTCAGCAACTACTTACTGGGTGCCTACTATGTATCAGCTACTAAACTAAGTACTGCTTCCTGCCCTCAAGGAGTTTGCCATTTCAACGTGCCTTCAAAATTCATACAACCCAAAAGGGGAAGGAGGGGAGTGATGAAAGCAGTTTATTAATTAGTCACCCATGTATGCATGGACTTCAGAAGAATGTACAAAGTGGTCTTTATTCCCATTTTTGATGACATATTCCAATTGATGTGAGTCAATAGAGCATGTCAGTTTCTCAGTGGCCTTTGCTATTCCATTTCTTTTCACATCTACAGTAGGCAGTCAGCTGGGGATCCTCCTCTGCTTCTTCTCCCCCTTCCCCTTGACCTCTGGTGAGTTCCTTTTTCTGATCTGGTTTCTAGATTGAATAGTCCGTCATTGTCAATCATGTGGCCCCAACTGGATTCAATGTTGAAAGGGGGATGTGGATCTTGCGGGTAGAAAGCATGGGGAGAGAAGAGGTCCTGAACAAACGTTGGACTCATGGTGCAACATCTATAGGAGAGCTGAGCACCCCACACTGCCAATGTTCACATTTGTTAAGCATGCTTTTGCTAGATTATTATGCTTCACGAGTCTCTCTCCTTTTGCCTGCCTTGATTTACAGTAAAAAAGAAAAGCCTTCTATTAATGTAGCTTGAATTTTTGCCAGGTCCTGCCTGGGGAGATAATGAGAATAAAGGAAACCTATTTGCTCTCCTTCAAGTACTGTAGTCTGATGTGCTGTGTGGAGAGTGTTTAGGACTCTTTCTTTCATCTTTACACTTGTTACACCATTGTTTGACATGTATTTCCTTTCTCCAGGCACCTCCACTTCTCCACTTAGATGTGTAATTGGTACCTCAAATTTCAGAGGTCCCAAACTGAATTTGATTTCTCCACTCCCATCTTAATAAATGTTATCCCAACTGTAGGGAAAATGAGTATTTCAAGATTTTTGCCTTTCCTGGTTATACATTAGCCTGTATAACCAGTACCTGTGGTATTGTGCCCTTCTTATGGTTTTGTGTACATGCTTGGGCCCAGTGGGTGTGTGCATGTGTAAGTGGACACACCTCGACCTGGGAGTAGAGGACAAAAAGAACAGCATCACCCCAGGAAGGAAGCACGCAAGAGAGCATGAGAGAGAATGGGATGAGAGAGAAGGAGAAAACACCAGTGAGAAAACGAGGTCAGAGAAAGAGGATGAAGATTCCTGGGGTGGGGGGGGAGATTTGTAGCTCACCTGTATCCCAGTCCTCTTGGCCCTGACCTTAACCCTGCCCTGCCTGCTGTTTGTGTAAGTGCTAGAACCAATAAAGGGCCAACTAAGAACCTGATGCCTGTGCAAATTCTGTCAGTTTAAGTTGACTTTGTCTTTAAAATATATGCTGAACACCCCTTCTTTTCATTGCTTTTACTGCTGCCACCTTGGTTGACACAACCATCACAGCTTCTCTTGCTTAAACAGTCATCTCCAACTTGGTCTCCCTGTCTCCACTCTTGCCCCCTGGAACTTATCATCTACATTTCAGTATGAAGGTTGTTTTTAAAAAGTCAGTCTGATACTGTCAACCCCTGATCAAAACACTAATGACTTCCCATCGCAATAAAGAAAAAATACCAAGTTCTTACTCTCAAAGAGGCCTTTTACAATTTGACCTCTCTAGCTCATTTCCTCCTACTCTTCCTTTAGCTCATTTCACTGGCCTTTTTGCTTTTTTCAAACATGTCAAGCACCTCCAGGCTTTTTCATTTGTTGTCCCTCTAGCCTAAAACACTTTGCTACCAAATACCCAAATGACTCATACCCTCACTTTATTTAAGACTGTTCCTTTCTTCGGGTGTGGGGGGACTTCTCAGATCTTACTGTTGAGTGCCACATCATTTATTATCTTATTGACCTGCTCTATTTTTCTTTATAATGCCAAGAAGATTATATGTGTAATTGTTATCAGTTTCTTATCAGAATGAAAGCTTTGTGAAGGCGGAAATTTTGCCCATTTTATTTGCTTCTTTAGTTTCAGCTCCTGGAAAAATGTCCTGTACACAATAAGAGCTCAATAAATATTCACTAAATAAGTCAATGATTATGTGGACAGATCCCCAATTTGGCAACCTACATTGGATGCACCTTAAGATTCACATATAATCTTGCATCACTCTGCAGAGTCTAGGAAATGAGTGCCCTAAGGAACTATTGCCTGAGAAACCCAAGGAGCCTCTCTGGAAAGACTTTACCCTGATAAAAAAAAGAACAAGTATACAAGGTTCTTCCTGGACCTCATGGCTGAAACAGGAAAGATTTTGACTCAAGTTGTCATTAGGACATTTTAAAATAAAAATGTAACAGAAATTTAACTCTACCTGTATTAAATGAGAAATAAAAAGGATTGTATTGATCAAAAAGTCTGGAAAAGAGTATGGTGCTCAAAAGAACCAGGGTTGTGTCTATGTTTCATCTCTGCTTGTCTTTGTCTCTGCAAGTTCCTCATCGACCTCATCATCTCCTGTTGGAGGCTGACCTTCTCTACATTGTGGCAGACATGACCCCCAGTAACCACAGCTTAACAGAGAACTTCCATCTCCAGTTCATGAATCTATGCCAGGGACACTTCTGATGGCCATTTTGGGTGATGTGCCCATTATTTCATCCACTCACTACTGCTAGCAGAATAAATATTCTGTGATTGACCAGCTTTAATTCACATGCTACCCTGAGGCCAGGAAAAAAAATCTCCAACCAGTTGAAGGGGAGTGGGAGACCTAGTGGAAAATGCCAAAAACCAAATGATAACAATTATAACAACCAAATAACAGTTACTAGAGGCTACTTCCTGGTTATCTTCTGATCCAGTTCTCAGGACTGACACTTGAGTCCCCAGTCAAAACGTCTTTGTGAGAATAAGTGCCAACATGAAAGATTGTTTGGCTAAAATCTCTGCAGGGCATTGCACTCACAGACCACATCAGAAGCATTGGCTTTTATGGTTTCACTTGGGTGGGAGGCAGTTTTGTGACAGCAACAGCAGCAGCCACCTCAATGCATCAATGCCTGTGTTATGAGCATCAGAAGCCTCAGTAAGAGATTATCACTCCGGGGAGTTAGAGGAGGAAGGGAGGAAATGGTGGAAGCCACTGGGGAGGTCAAAGGATTCTGTTAATGAACCTATGTGACAGACCTCTGAGAGACTGGCAGAATAGTTGCTGTGGTGAAAGTCTTTGAAGAGGGACAAATACAGGCAGAGGCAGAGCCAGAAAAATTCCTTTTCGTGATTATACTGAGAACTCAATTATCTGTCCAGTCTGTTTCCCAGGCCTTCAGGAAGTCCACCTAAGACAGAAATGTAAAGAGCAGAAGCAGATCACCCACTGATAGCCCATCCCTCAGAGGTGCTAGCACTGTGCTGAACTCACAAAAACACTACAAAACTGCCTTTCTCCCAGAAGTTTTAAAACAGGGCAGAGGGCTGATAAGTCCCAGTTCCCTGATCTCTTGGCACTTGGGGTGAGCCATAAGGCAAGCCAACCTAGCTGTTCTAATCCTAAGTTATATTTCCCACTCTGAATTTACCTCCACCTCTTTCCTTCTTCCTGGCTTCAATGAAGCCCACCCACGAACAACATCACTGTTGGACCAGGCGTTTCCTGACACTGCTTTCCGCCTGGATGAGACCTCAGCAGCTTCTCCTTTACCCAACACTTCATACTCCAGACTTTATCTGTGTCCTCCAATGAGGCTTTACACCCCAGCTGAATTCACCTTTTAGCTCACTGTCACTAGCTTCCAGGCCATTCGTTCTAGCTTCCTCTTCACCTGCTGGTTCAGCCAAGTTGGGAGTCCTAGCTTGTGTTGTCTGGTAGCCAGCAATGACCAAGCACTGACAGCGTCCTTCCTTTTTATTTCCCTCATCACTTGCATTGCTTTCTCTCCCCACCCTTAGGATATAAAGATGCTGCTCACACTGATACCTAATGTCTTCATATTTCAGAAGCTTGTCTGGCTGAAGAACTTTCATAACCTCGTCTTGCAATCCATTCCACTGTCTAATCACACTGATAGTCAAAGTTCTTCCTTCTGTCACACCATTGAGTAGAAACCCGAGTGCTGCTGAACGGTAATCATTCTAAATGTCACCCACCCGGAGAGATGAGAACAGTGATGCTTGGGTTATGGACTATTTGCAATATGCCCAGAATGTGAAAACACCTGCTAGCGATGAAGACAGTCCCTCCTGAATGCATGTCATTGACAGGCTCTGGGAACTGTTTGCTCCCCCAACACATTGGAATAAAAGAAGAGTTGAGTGGGTGACATTGTAGTTCCCAGGCAGTTGAGATTCTTGAGGAAGAAACCTCTAACCAGAGGTGGAGGAAAGAACCATTCTAGAACTATATGCAGGCAACTCACATGACATATAAATGTCCGGCCTGGTGTCTGAAAACAGATTTCTAGTCACTCCTTTTTACTTCTCTCCACTTCAACTGTCACCACCTGCCCTGCTGAAGTCCAGGCACACAGCTTCCTGACCAGACAAAGGCAATTGCTCCTGTTTTCCCTGCCATCACTCTTGCTCCCTTTCATCTTATTTTCTCACAGCAGTCAGGAAAGATCATGGAGTGATCTTTTAAAGATGTAAATCAGATCACGTCACTTTCTACTTAAAACCCTCCCAAATCTTGTCCTTTCACTTGGAATAAAATCTGGACTCCTTCGTGTGACTGGTAAGGTCCTCTGGCAGCTTATTGGGATCAGGTCACTGCCCACTTCCCAGGCCTCTTCTGAATCCACTGTCTCCCCTGATCACTCTGCTCCAGATACTGAATTTATTTCATTTCCTCCTACATGTTGAACTCTTCATTTTCTTCAGGGTCTTTGCCTGGAATGCTCTTTCCAACTTTTCTCAAGGCTGGATCTGTCTCAGTTTTTAGTTCTCAGCTAAAATGTCACCTCCCTAGAAAGGTTTTCTCTGCCCACCATTGCTAAAGAACTTCTCTCCTCTCCTGTTTATTTCTCCCTTTAACACAATCACAATTGCAATTGCTTGATTTGTCTGTTTACTCAAAGTTGATCTTTCCCACTAGAATACATGTTCCAAGAAGATAGTGTCATACTCTCCCCCACCTTAGCACAGCACCCAGCACATAGCAGACTCCCAGTAATACATGTTGAATTAATGCTTTTAATGACAAGTGCTAAATACATAATTTTAGAATGAATGAGAAGGTAAAGAGTAGAGGGCAGCTCCCTATATATTAAAAAGAAACTAAAGGAAAATATTCCTTTAGTTGTTGACAATAGTCAACAACTCTATGCTCATCTGTTTAATAACTGAGATGAAATGGACTGATTCTATGAAAGATTCAGTCACCGAAGTTCACACAAGGAAAGACAGATGATCTGAAAAACTTTAGTATCAATTAAAGAAATTGGATCAATAAGGAATTACCTCTCTCCTCAGTAAGAGAAAGCAACAAGTTCAGATGGTTTCCCTAGTGAATTTTAGCGAACACTGGAGGAAGAAAAGATATCAGTTCCCTACATGTTTCAGAAAATTAAAGCAGATTTATCCTATGAGGCCAGTATTACCCTCATATTAAATCCAATCAAAGCCACTACAAGAAAGGAAAGCTACAGACCATATCTCTCATGAACATTGATGCAAAGATCTTCCCAATTTGATTTGTAGATTTGACTCAGTCCCAATCAAAATCACAGAGAGTTACTAGGTGGATATTTACTAACTGATTCTAAAGCTTTCATGGAAGGACAGGAGATCCAGAATAACCAACATTCTTTGAAGAAGGAGGAGGAAGAGAAATAAAAGGAGGCAAGGAGGAGGGGGGAGGAGAGGAAGAGGAGGAAATCAGAGAACTGACACTAACGCTAAGACTTCAACTAGTCAAGGTGGTGTTGGCAAAAGAAGAGACAAAAAGATCAATATAACAGAATAGGGCATCCAGAAATAGGCTCCCTCAAATATATTCAACTGATCTTTAACAAAATATAAAGGCAATTCAATGGAGAAAGGAAGAGTCTTTTCAGCAGTTGGTACTGTAACAGCTGAACACCCACAAATAAAGGGAAAAATATGTGACCCTAAACATTAACCTTATTTTTTCACAAAATTTAATCCAAAGTGGATCTTACACCTAAATGTAAAATACAAAATTATAAAATTTGTAGAATCAACCATAGTAGAAAATCTAAGTGACCTTGGATTTGGAGGTCACTTTTTAGTTAAAACGCCAAAAGCATGACCCATGGTGGTGGTGGTGGGGAGGGGAATAGCCAACAAAATTTCTATTAAAATAAAAAATATTTTTGTGAAAGACACTGTTACAAGAATGAAAAAAAGAAGCCATGTACTGGGAGAGAATATTTGCAACACATATAGGTGGTAAAGAACTGATGTCCAAATAAAGAAGAATTCTTACAGCTCAACAATAAGAAAACAATACAATTTAAAAATGGACAAAAGGTCTGAAAATACACCTCATCCAAGGAGATAGACAGATGGCAAATTAGCATATAAAAAGACATTCAACAGCATATGTCTTCAGGGAACTGCAAATTAAAACAATGAGATTCCACTCACTGTGCACCTATTAGAATGGCTAAACTCCAAAACATTAACACCAAATGCTGGCAAGGATGTAGAACAACAGAAAATCTCCTTGCTGATGGGAAGGCAAAAAATGGGCAACCACTTTGGAAAGCAGCCTGGGAGCTTCTCACAAAGCTCAACACAGACTTACCAGACAATCCAGCAATCAAATCCCTTAGTATTTTCCAAATGAGTCTAAACTTAAGTCCAAACAAAAACCTGCACACAATGTGTATTGCAGCTTTTTCATAATTGCCAAAACTCAGAGCAACCAAGATCTCTTTCAGTGGATAAATAGATAAACTGTGCTGCATTTAGACAAAGGAGTATTATTCCGTATTGAAAAGAAATGAGCACTCAAGTCACAAGAAATCATAGGTATCACTTAAATGCACACCTCTGCGTAAAAGAAGTCAGTCTGAAAAGTCTGAAGACTGCTTGATTCCAGTTATATCACATTCTAGAAAAGACAAAACTATAGAGAGAAAAAAGATTAATGTTAGCAGGGATGGGCAGTGAGGGGGAGTAAGGGAAGGTGAAGCCCAGGGGATTTTCAGGACAGTGACATTGTCTGTATTATACTGTAATAGTAGCTACATGTCATTATTCACTTGTCAAAACCCATAGAATATACACTACAAAGAGTGAACTCTATAATATAAAGCATGGGCTTTAATTAATAATAACATATTTGGTTCATCAATTGTAACTAATGTAGCACACTAATTCCAGATGTTAATACCAGAAGCAAGCATGTGCAGGAGAGGGGGTATATGGTAACTCTCTGTGCTCTCTGGTCAGATTTTCTGCAAACCTAAAACTGTTCTTAAAAAATAGATTATTAGTTTTAGAAAGTAGAAGGAATGTGTGAGAAACAGTTCTGGAAGGTACAAGTGAGGAGATAGACATTTCTGGCATTGAACAGGAGCTGGAGATTGATGGTTATAAAGGGACAGTTAGGCTCTGAAAGAGCTGCAAAAATCCTCCTCCCACTAAATCCTGAAGAATGTGCTAGACTCTAGTACTGGTCTTCACCCCCACTTTATTTCAGGCTTTATACAGCAGCTAGATCCTATTAAGACCTTCTCAGATGAGAAAGAGACCAACAGACAGAGAGAGACAGAGAGAGACAGACACAGACAGAACAGAGAAACAGAGATTGAGAGAGACAGACAGAGGGAGAGACAGAAACACAGAGACACAAAGACACAGAGAGACAGGGAAAGAGTGAGAGAGAAAGAGAGGGGGGGTGAACTAGAATTCATTTTGCAGCGTTAGTGGAGAACTTTCCATTCCATTAAAGTGTGGGATATTTGCATGTCTCTTGGTTCTTACACCCTTCTGTTTAATCGGAAATAAATAAGACAAATACATTTCACATTGCAGTTTTAGCAACTGGTACTGTATGTTCTCCTTATCAGAGCTATTTGTAAATACCCAGGGATTCTCAGAGTCACATATTAGAAAGAAATCAGATTCATGAGAGAATTT
Source organism: Uropsilus gracilis (assembly GCA_004024945.1). Classification (NCBI taxonomy): domain Eukaryota; kingdom Metazoa; phylum Chordata; class Mammalia; order Eulipotyphla; family Talpidae; genus Uropsilus; species Uropsilus gracilis. The sequence goes on along the minus strand of PVHY01000624.1, from coordinate 44,403 downwards.
CAGGCCCTAGTGAGTGGTGGGGCCAGTGGGGAAATTTCCCCCAGGTTTCTTGTTTGAGCTCATTTTTTGAGGCACAGAAAACTGAGAAACAATAAAAAGAGGAGCACGAATGAGCTTTATTTCCAGAGTTCCTGTTGGTTCATAATAGGTTACAGTTCTGACAGATGGTTGAGAAGAGAGGCGAGTCACATAGCTAGATAAGATGAGATGAGAGCTGGTGGTGGATGCACAGTCCTTAGATAGCTGTTGGGGGAGGAGGCTGACTGTGGTGGGTTGCCCAGGCACTCCCAAAATGGAGAAGGCGACTGGAGTTGCAAAGCTTGATGCCTCCATTAAGAGAAAGGCAGCTGAGTGAGCTGTTTATTCAACAGGCACTAAAATGAAGCTTGGCACTTCATTTGAGAACTTCCAGCAACTTGAAGGAAGCTGATTCTTTTTTTTTTTTTTAAATAAAACTTAATCATTGTACTGCTTATTTCACAGTGAGGTAATAACACCTTATATTTATGCACTGTTTTATTGCCTGAGAGAGTCCATACCACTTTACAGATTGCAAATGAAATGCTGAGAAATTCTAGATAAATACTATGTCTTCCACAGCTCAAACGCTTCACTCTCACCCTGGGAGCAGAGGGCTAGGGTCAGCAAGGATGGGATCCAGACAATAGCAGTGGCTTCAAAACAACAGATGTTTCCTGGATTTATTTCTTTCCTTCTGGATCAGGACTACCTTGTAGGGTTTGGCCAGTTGTCCAATGCCTGACATCCACTTGAGGAAGCCAGTGGGAGTTGAAGGCTTGGGTTTGAGGTTCACTTGCTAAATCAAGAACCCTGTGAGAGTCTGCCTCTACTTCGGGGAAGCAGAGAACACTTTTTTTCATCCACAGTAAAAAGTGTTCCTAACTGTAGTAAATGAAACCTATTTAATTCTCATGTGTTTTGACCAGTTGTTCCCTCAAGAGGTCTGTAGGTATGTATGGTTGACAGGACCCAGCTTCCTTTGACAACCCAACCTCCTTGGCAAGATAAGGTGATGCAGGCAAAGTAGGAATCCACTCTGACATGACCTAGCTGAGTCACCCAAGTAACCTACTCATTCACATCCTCAGGCCTCCATTTCCTCATGTGGAAATGGGGAAGCCAGAGTAGCTGGGTTTTGAGAAGCACTGCTGAGACCTATAACTCTAGGGGGCACCAATCACATTGTTTCTTGAGCCCTAAACTAACTATGGGCTCAGTAGATGACAGTGGGGTTACCCTTCCCCTGTAATATTTAAATCAACTGCTGCCTCTTGTTGGGTTCTGTCACCTCTGAACACCAGTTTGCTCTTCTCTCTACCTTTAGTTCACAGAATTCATCCCTTCTCTACCCCGTCACTGTATCCTGCCATGCTGTACACACACTCATAGTATTTTCTCTTATTTATGGTCATTAGACCATGACCCCTTCAAGGGCCCAATGATAGATTCATTTTCTTACCTGTCTTTGCATAGTCACCCTCTGCCTACAACACCATGCCCCCACACCATGCACACAGAATCGGGGTGGCCCCTCTAACCCATCGGAGGCTTCAAGTCTGTTTGCCCCCTCTCTCCCTTTACAAAAACTTAACAGGAGAAAAAGATTGAGGGTGGGGGTGGGGTTACTGTGAAGACCACTGGGAACAACCCATTTCCCATTAGCCCCCTTTGGTTCCAGGGGAGCCCCTTCTGACATCCTCTCCACCACAGAGGTGGGGGGGCAGCAGGCTGAGGGGTAGAAATGAGCTGATCTCTTCAGTCTCTTCTGTTTCCAGGTTTCTATGAATGCATCCTAGTTGCCCTTAGTAACCAGCAATGCATAAATTTATGAATGCATCTAACCCTTTTAAAAAGGTATTTATACATACTTTTAGCTTACGCTAACTCTTGAGGATAATGAATTCCATACATTTATTTCTTGGTGCATAAAATCACATTTATTTGTGTTTTTCTAAATGTATCTCTTTCAAAGCCTGGAGTGGGCACTAATAGAGTCTCCTAGATGTCGTGACCACATCTGCATTCACTATCTCTGTGGGCCTCCCCCAGCTCTGCTGTGTCTTCCCTGCATACAGAATTTTGAAGCAGACGTTCTTTCTGCAAGGAGAGGAATAGGTCGTTCCTGAGCAAGCCCAGGCTTTGCATGCCTGTTTTGACTACAGGGCTAGGTGGTTAACTGGCTTTTAAAAAATTCCTTTATGAGAGTTCTTTTCTCCCTGGGTTTTTTGTTTTGTTTTGTTTTTTGTTTTTTTTTGTTTTTGTTGCTCATCCCTTTCCAACTTCTTCTCAGCCAGTGTTGCAGTGAGTTTTGAAAAGTGGGAAATGCATCTCAAACAAGCTAGACAATTCTTCAGGACCCTGAAAGGATCTTTGACTATTTTCCAAGACCACTTAATTCTTTGGGAGACAGCATTTTCTTCTGGGATATTCCATGAGCAAGGAAAGCAGGGAAGAGCCACAAGATTATCTACTATCCAGAGAAGATTCAACATTAGAATTTGTAAGTTAGCAAAACAGCTACAGAAGAAAGAGTGTTGTGAAGAAAAGAAATCCTGGTACACGCAGTATTTGTGCCAATGCTGAGCCACACTGTTGAATTGCTAGGTAGTTATTATCTCAGTTTTTCCATCTGTCTTATGGGGAAGTATGAGGATAAATAATATAAATAATACCGTGAAACAATGAATATTTAAGAAGTTGGCTTCCGGTACATGAAAGAAAGCTTATTTTGTTGATGCCTTGGTGGAAAAAATTGCAAGAGAGGCAGAAACACAACCTAACAGACAGGATGGTAAAAAGAACCAAGAAGGGAAAAGAGGGGGAGTACAAGAAAGCCTGCACTTACATCAGAGAAGAGAAAGGGGTCAAAAAAGAGGACAGAGAACTATGGAGATAGTTCATTGGTGCTGTGGTGATGGGAGATTCATGGAAACTACACCTGAAGGGAGAAATCAAATCTTGTACATAAACAAACAATGATATAAGAAAATAGGTAAATATATATATATGTCTCTCTCTCTCTCTCTCTATATATATATATATTTAAAGCATAAAAGAAAAAACAAGAGAGCCTGCAGAAGGATCCTTGCTGTGACACTTGCTCTGAGGTCCTCAACTCCCTCCTCTCTACTTCCCCCCAAGTCTCCTTCAGTAAAATCTACCCCGACTGGCCGAATACTGAGATAAGGAGTTTTTTTTTTTTTTTTTGGGAAATCAAACAAGGGACTGAGGTGGTATCTGGTGTCCCTGTGGAAACAAAATCCCACACAGAGGCAGAAGCCAGAAGCACAGGGACCTGCATTGTCTCTCAAGTCACGATTCCTGAGCCTGGGTTCCCATTCACTTCCTTCCCAGCAGTTCCCCATCACTTCCCTCCTCCTGCCCCCAACACATACACATACACACACACACACACACACACACACACTCACACTGACACTCCTGGAGCTCTGCTAACAGGGGGAGGGAGCAGGGGAAACCTGGAAGCCATCAGTAAAAGATCCTGTACAACACTTTTTCTTGTACAAAGGTAACAGTGACATTAATTTACTTAACTAAGGGAAGTCACTTAAGGGATTTTTTTTTTCATAACAAAATAAAGTGAGTATGTGAGCTGAGTTGATATGCAGATTTGGCTGCAATCATTTTTAAATTGCCACCTCACTCACAAGCCACCAGAACCTCTCAAAGAAACCCGGGCACTTGTCAGGTTTTGAGACTCAATTCACTATGCTGCATCCTTTCACCTTACAGATTGGATTAGTGGAAGAGGCTGGGAGGCAGTGGGCAGGGGAGCACAAACCATATTTATAAAGAGACTCCAATACTGCTCCCCAGAACAAACAGACTCCTGAACAGCAGTCAGAATCTGCCACTGCAGTGGGATCAAGATCTGAACCCAGTGGTCCCACTGATCTCTGTTTTCTCAGAGGCTGAGGAGCAGAAGCACTGTAACATTTCTTGTTCATGCAAAGTCTGAGACACTACAGTGATGTAGGGCAGCCACTTCTGCTAAGGAAACCAAAGGGGAAAGACCATTTACAGTGAGAAGGACACAGCAACAGCAACAGCAGCCTGCCTTCCCCTGCCTGTCTCCCCTTCTTCTCCCTCTGCCTCTTTCTCTCCAGACTTTCCCAAGAATGCTGAACTGAGATGGATGCTGTTATCCCCACAGCTGGGTTCTGCCAACCCAGTGTTTCCCTATCTGAACTAAGCAGTCATGGAAAAATCCCTCAGTTCAACAGAGATAAGGTTGGAATTTGAAATCCAATGCAAACTCGGAGAAATGGAGGGGTTGACAGCACCGCATTCTTTGACTGAAGCCACAAAAATCTGTGCAGAGCTTATAAACCACCAACCCTAGTTCCTTTCCTACTTAAAACCTTGTTTTGCACAAAAGGTGAAGGCTTAGGTCAAGCCACTCAGATTTTCAGTCCAAAGGATTTTTGAGATTGTGCAGCAGTCATTTCAGGGGGAGTGGATAAAGGAGTAGGACAAATATTCAGAAAAGATAAGACTAATACATATGATCCCTAAGCAAATGCATCAACTACCACCATAAATGAACCATAGTCTGTGAGCTTAACATATCAGTGGAACTAAGAATTCTTTTTTCATTCTAACATTTAAAACGTTCCAATTGTCTCAATTGTTTGATCCTGTGCCCTGTTCTGTATACCATCTGATTCACACTTGGATGAACATCATAATAGTTCATTGGCCAGTTTTTAGTTTTGTGTTTTACATCTATCATACCAGGTTAAATGTGCTCAGAGAGGGTTTGTTTTAGGCTTTTGAAACAGCCATACTTGTCTCCTCTGGGAATTATGACTTGTTGCAGATATGGGAGTTTCAAAGAAAGCTCTTATTGCATCTGAACTTGACACATTTGGAACTGTTTGTTTCATCCGGGCCATCATTGTGCTGGTTGCCACATACACTGATAGGAAACAGTGCCTGCAGCTAGTTTACAGGCCCCTTCTCCATCATCCCGCATGCTAGATCCTATCTTCTGGAAGCTGATATCTACTCATGATTGCAAAATAGAGGCAAGCAGACTAGAGACTTAAATGCTTCAGTTTACTGAAAATAGCCAGTCCAAAGCTGTGGACTGATATGGTCCTGAAGAAAGTAATGACTGAAACCTACAGACACCAAGGACAACCCAACATGCATCAATGATTCAAAAGGGAGTCATACAGAACTGAGAGCTGTCACCAAATTTTAGTATGTTAACAATTTCTGATCATTGAATGGGAAAACAAGAGGAAACCGACAGGGAAACCAAAGTAAGGCTTTTTAGTGTGTCTCCAGATAAACTCACAGATAAACATGTCTCCAAAATCTCCCTTTGATCACTCATGTGAATGAAACAATGCCATAACTGGCCAGCAGGGAAAATAATGTCATATTATGAACAGGGAAGACAATACCACATAATGAACAAAAGTGTGGGCTTGCCGGAAGACTGCTTGGGTTCCAAACTCCCTTGAAACATCCAAGAAGGGGGTAAGTTTGTCTCTCACTTAACTTATTAAAACTCTTTGAGAATCTTCACTTTCTCATTCATAAAATGGGGATAGTAACAATACAGATACTCCTGTCAGGAGTTTCAAATAAGATAGTTCATGTAAACATTTAGCACAGTTGCTGGAACACTGTGAGAGTTCAATAAATATTATTTGTGATTATTTATAGGCCTGAGGGACCATAAATTCATAGCAGATTTTGGACTCTGCTTCTAATTCCAAAATATGACCCTTTAGATCTCCAGGATCCTAATACAAACTGACATCTCCCACCATGGAGAAATACAGTCCCTACTTAATGTGAGACTGAATTTTCAAATCAGGCCTGAGGATGTGTTAGTCAGGGTTCTCTGAAGAAACAGAAATAAGAGTCTATATACATGTCAAATCAACATCAATAGAAAGATTGAAATTTAGTATAAATCCTGGTTCATAAAATTATGAGACGATAGATTTCTTAAGAGCTAGAGTCAATGAACTGGAGACCCAGAAGAACGAATGGCATAGCTCTAGTCTGAGTCCCAAAGTGTGAGAACCAGGGGAGCTTATAGCATTTAATCTCAGTCTGCAAGATTACAGGCTCAACATGCAAGAAATCCTGCTGCTTCATTTTGAGTCTGAAGACAGTTAGACAGGAAACCTTTACTTTTATTCAACTTTTTGTTCTTTTCAAGCCTTCTATCGATTGGGTAGTTCCCTTCCACATAATGGAGGGCAATCTGCTTTACTCAACCTGTCAACTTAATTGCTAATCTCATCCAGAAACACCCCACAGATACACCCAGGACAGTGCTTGATAAAATGTCTGCACACCCCACACCCAGTTATGAAATTATCTCTCACTCACAGGACATAAGCAAACCAAAGTGTGGCATGTGAGTTGGCAGCCTCCCCACCCCCTGGAAACTTGTTAGAAATGCAGAACCTCAGGCCTCATGCTGTAACTGCTATTTCTGAATCTTTGTGCTAACAAAATCCTCATATGATTGCTATGCATAATAAGGGCAATGGACTAGGATGGAGGATAGTGATGCTTTGGTGGTGGTGATACATAATCTGAAGAGGAATGAACCTCTACCCCTAATCATCAGCAGGATTTTGAACCGTGTTCCTCAATAAAATAGCAATACAACCAAACACTATAAAATGAACACATTTCTTTTTATTTCACATTACAGATTCTTTTTAAAGTTATATTTCTCTAAGTATGGTCTTTGAATAACCAGTAACATTGGTACCACCTGTGAACTTTCCATAAATACAGCTTTATAGACCTGATTTCTACTTAACTGATTACGATTCTGTGTGAAAAAGGCTAAGGAGTATGTTAAAGTTGGAGAACCACTAAGTAACATTTAGATTCTCTTCTCTGTAAGAATCAAATGACCTGAGAGCAAAACAATGGGACATTCAGACCAAAGACTTGGTTCTCTTAAGATGACAGATATGACTTCCACCATCTTTCTCTTCTCTGAGCTTTTTCATGCTCGTGAGCTTATTACTGAACACTTGCGGTGGAGAGAGGGATACTCTCATGAGGTCTTGCCGGATATCTCAAATGGTCAAACTTCTCAGACTCTAAGGCCTACAGCCACTATTCCCGCCTCCTAGGAAAAGAAAAAAAGCAGTCTCTTCTGTCCAAAGAAAGATGTTGGGGTCAATAACTAGAGGAAGAAATGTGTCTGGTACGGACATTGAATGGAATCTGAGAGAATTTTAAGACAAGATAAATGATGACCCCTCATATGTGTACACACGAAAAATGATTATCTGTCCTCTGAATAAAGCTGAATGAGTTGATTATAACTCTGGAAACTCCCACACATTTCCAGGTATAATTTTATTAGTGGAATTCATCTTGTCTCCTGCGTTCCTGGAGAAGAGACCAATTTGAGTGACCTAGAAATGCCCAGATCTGGGACGATATTTTAATTAGCCCATAAAAGACACAAAACTTGACAAGACTGAGAATTTTTCAAGGACTTTGTTGTATAAAAAATATTGATGTTGTTTGTGGGAAGTTGTTTAGAAATCTCCCTACATGTTTTTGAAAATTGATGTATGTAAATACTTGGACACATTTACATGTGTATATTTCTTTGAGAATATTTGCAATTTGTACTATAAGTATGTTTTTACTGTTATGCATGCTAGATACGGTGAGAATTGAACAGTAATCTTATAGTCACTGCTAGGCCCTAGGTGGTAGTTAAATAAGTTGGAAGAGGATAGTGAAGGTGGTGAGTTCCCAACGGTGACAATTCTGCCAGTTTACTGTGGGGAGACATCAGGGGCCCCAAGAAGCTAGCTAATCCTTGTATCAATTGATTCTGATTTCTATTAAAATTCAAACACCCCTGGGGTTTTACTTTTTTCTTATCAATCATATCTGACAAAGAATATATAAGTCCATGCTTCAACAAATAATTTTTAACTTTGTACCAGACACAAGGGGAAAGTTAGAAATTCAAGTGGGAAAAGAATTGAGAGGGAAAAAGGAGGGACTGGGCTCCTATCATCCTTCCTGGAAATCCCATAAATTTTCTCATTTTCCATATATTGTTTTTGGTAACTACTGTTTGTGAGACACTAGGCACTAAGGGCAGAGCAAGGAATATGAACAAAACAGACAAAAATCCCTGCCCTTATAAATCTTACATGATAGTGGAGCTAGGCCATAAAGTAGTAAGGAAAATATAGAGTATATTAGTGTCTTATAAGTACTGCGGGTGGGAAATTAAGCAGGATATAGAGATAGAAATGTCAGGAGTTGTCGTTTTAAATGAGGAAAGGGAAGAGGAGGCATCTTTGTGAAAGTAGCATTTGAGCTAGGGCTAAAAGGCAGACGGGGAGTAAACCAGGTAAATACAGAAGCAGAGAGAAGCAGCAAAGGCTAAGGTCCTAGGGTGGTTCTCTGCCCGGCATGTCCTTGGAACAGCACAAAACTCTTGTCAGCACAAAACTGCTTCAGAATGATTAAGGGAAAAAGTGGCAGCAGATGAGGTCGGAGAGGTAATAACAGAAAAAGAAGTCAAGTGCTGAGGACCTAGCCAATGGGAGGATTTAGGTTTTCACTCAGCGTGAGGTGGGAAGCCATTGGAAAGTTGCAAACAGAAACAAGATCTGAGTCCACCAGATCATTTCTTAAAATTAAAAAGAAAATGGTGGAACTATGTATCTGAAGAGGCAGGATTCTGTATTTCTGAATCATATACAGTATTGGAAATCAATATTACCTCTATGAAGAAATTAACTTTAAAAATAGTATGTATGTATGTATGTATGTATGTATATGATGGAAAAAAACCAAGCAGTTACATAAAAGTAGGCAATTAAAAGCAAAACTCTCCTCCTCCTAACCCCCCACATACTCATCCCTTTTATGGAATTTTCATGTACATGTCTATGGCCTAAATTGTCAACCAGAATAAACTTTATAATAATAATAGCAATAACAATAATAATAATAATAAATAAAAACAAAACTCTCCTGTCATCTTCCTATCTACCCTTGCCAGACCCTTTCTCCAAAGATAAACATTGTTTTTAGTATCCTAAATTACCTTTAAGTAAAAAATATGTGTGCACATGTGATGTGTGTGTTTGTGTGTAGAGAAAGACAGAGGCCTATTTTCTATTTACACAAATGCAATCACATATTTTATATACTTCATAATTTAGAGATTAATCCATATGATCCATGTAGAATTATCTCATCTCACGCTTTTCAACGCTTGCTCTGCATTACACTACATATAACACTTTATTAAACCAGTTCCTTATTGATAGACATCTAGGTTGTTTCTAGGGGGAGTTTGCTTTTATAAGTAAGACTGCAATGAATCTACAAATAAATGCCTCTTCGGACACAAAATAACAGTTAACATTTATAGAGTGTTTTCTATTTGCTAGGTACTGTTCTAAACATTTTACATGCTTTATTTAATACTACAGATTGCATATTTAAGTCCCCAAATTCATGAGCTGAAAACCTAATGCCCATACATAGGCCCTAATGCCTAATGTGATGGTATTGGGAAGTATGACTTTTGGTAGGTAATTAGGTCATAAAGGCAGAGATTTCATGAATGGGATTAGTGCTTTAAAAGACCTGAGAGATCCCCTTGTCTCCTCCACTCTATGGGGACACCACAGCAAGTCAACCATCCGCACCCCAGAAGAACACCCTTTGTCACCAAATCCAACACCTTAGTCTTGGACTTCCTAGCCTCTGGAACTATTAGAAATAAATTTCTGTTAATAAACTACCCAGTCTGCGGTATTTTGTTTTCACAGCCCAAATGGACTAAGACAGTACTAACATTGCCTCATTTTGTAGATAAGGAATCTGAGGCTTAAAGGAGTTGAAGACATTTCCCAAGGTTGTGAGGCTACGTGGAAGAAACAAAAATTGAATGCAGGGTGTCTGATCCCAGAGCCTGTGTTCTTACCCATTATCCTCTGTAAGCAGATGACTCTGCCAGAGGACACGTATACACCTGAACAACCACAGTAGCCAAGTGCTCATTCCTGACACCCTCATCAACACCAGACATTACTAACCCTTTAACATATTTGCCAGTACAGTAGGTGGGTAAAAGTATCTTGCTGTTTTGACTTGCTCTTGTTTAGGAGCAAGATGGAACATCTCTTTATATGTGTATTTGCCATTAGAGTTTCTTTTTCTCTATTAACTGCCTGTTCATATTCACAGCTTTGTCTTTGAGTTGTTTTTTTTCACTTGTTGATTTCTTTGAGCACTTTGGAAATTAGTCTTTTATCATAAATGTTGCAAATATCTTAGTGCAGTTTGTCACTTGTCTTAACTTTGTTTATATATTTTTTTTGTTGTGCAGGAATCTTAAATTTTTATGCAATACCATTTGCCATTTTAAAAAATGATTTGTAGTCTTAGAATTATGTGTATTTAAATTACCTTTTCCAGAATTGTATGTATTTTAAATTCTTCCATATTTTCTTTTAGTACCTTTGAAATTTCATTTTTACATTAAAATCTTGGATTCATCCATAATTAGTTTTGATGTAGAATGAGTTAGATTTCAGTTAGCCTGTTATGCAAATATAATTTTTGAATAATCCATCTTTTCCCCCATTAATTTGACATGCCATCTTTAACATATACTAATTTCTCATAGTATTGAGAATTTTTAATAGACCTTGATTTTTTCCTCAAGAACTCAACTGTTTTAAAGTAACATCATAATATATTTTAATATCCAATATATTTTAATATCCCATAGACTTGGTTCCTCTGCAATTTTTTTTCACAACTATCTTGAATTTTTACTTATCCCTGTCTTGAATTTTTATTTATCCCCTTTTCCTTGAGTTTTGGGTTCTCTTTTTGATATCTCTCTTCTCACCCAGAACAGCAGCTATTCCCCTAGCTTCTCATACCATACAGCTCTCGTTGTTCATTCAACAAATATTTACTGAGTGTGGAAATTGACAGATACTATTAAGGAGGAACGATACAACGCTAAATAATGACCTCGTCTTTACCCTCATGAAACTCACACTCTCTTGGATAATATAGACAAGTAATTATGGGACAATGTGGTTGGTGCATGGCCCAAGGGATGCATAAATGCTATAGGTTCATAGCAGAAAAGTAACAATACTATACTTGAGAGGTTGAAAGCATCAGGAGGGAGGTATTTTTTGTGTCACACGAACTGACCTTTGAAGGATTAATGGGACTAAACTAGGTGAAGGAGAAAGAAATGAAAGGGGATTCCAGGAGGAATCCTCAGTCACAAACCTCTTGTGTCAACATCAGAATCACAAAGCTGTACTGATAACAAGGAGTAGTTAATTGTGGCCAAAGGGCACAGGTGTTTGAGAAACGTTGGGTGGAGTGGGAGAAGTGACATATAACTGGAGATGCAGGAACTGGATTCTGTGTGGAGGGTCTTGAATACTGTGTCCAGTAGACAAGACTTTACCCAGTGGGCAGCAGAATTCCATTGAAATTGCTCAGCAAGAGTAAAGTGATCACATTGCTATTTTAGTGCAGTCACTTTGGCTATAGGGTGGAGAAAGGTGAGAAATGGCAAAAATGGAGAAGAATTAAGTTTATACAGTACAGTAACCCAGAGGAGAAATGCTGGTTGTCTGGACTAATGTGGTGACTGTAGAGGTGAAAAGTAGATGGTTTTGAAAGATGTTAAAAGCTAGAACTGACATAAATTAATCATTAGTCGGACTGGAGTGGTAAGGGGAGGTATCAAGATACATTCCAGGTTCACTGAGCAAGGAAACAGGAAGGGAAACAAGCTTGGAAGGAATGTGAAATGATGGTGGGTCCTGAAGAATGCCCTGCGTTTTGAATCTACTTTTTACTTCATAGATCAAAATTTATCTAGCCTGTCCCAGTCCCTCAAGAGCTCTGTTCTCCCTTTCTAATTTACACTAAGGTATTACTTGCCTGTTATGCTTACAGTGCACAGGGAGCATTTTCATTTGGCAGCTCCTTTGAAAGTTTCATCTATAAAAACTATTCTAATTATGTGAGCTACAGGCAGGCCAACCTGGAAAGAGATTTTTAGCAAAAGGATTTTGAATTTTGCCATGGTCCACATCCACTACCCAAAGTAGGGTCTAGTCTATGTTACCCTAAAGGGAGGTTTGGCTTCTTGCCAGAACATGCACCAGTGTAATGTAGAGAGAAGAGACGTGTGGACCTTTGAATAATAAGAGGACGACCCAGACATTTGCTGGAGTCACATGCCTTAACTGAAAGAATCTGTCGGTCCTGGAATAAGTCCTCAACGTATCAGACTTCCTCTTCCCGAGAAGGAATGTGACTGGGGGGTCTGGAACAAACAATCCTGGGAGACAGGGACTTATTAAATGAGCCCATCACTGACCCCTTGAAACCGAGCACAGCATTTACTGCAAAAAGAAAACTGGCATTCTGGATTCTGAAGGAGGGGTGGTTGAGCAGCCTGACATCAGAGGAGAGGGATTCATGTTGTCATGGCAACCATAAGAGTTATACTGTATTGTTTGTACCCAGAATTTAAGAGATTATCCTTGGGCTAAAAAAAAGAAGTGTCACCCCTTCCACTTCAACATTACCATCTCAGGACACCAGCCACCTTCCTGTGAGGAATTTTTATTTGTTCATTTGTTATGTGTCACTTGGGTATTTATTGATTTACTAATCTGCCTTCCTCCATTTTTTTCTCCTTCTTTTCTTCCTTCCCTGCCTCTGACCAGCACAGCCAGAAGGGGCCATTTGTCTTCCACAGATGGTGCCGGTAAATCAAACTTCTGGGCTGGTGAAAACTGGGGCCCTGGAAAACTTCCCAAATTGGGATGTGTCCTTCCCACGCTTTGGGGCTGCTTCTGGTGTGCCCTAGGAGAGAGCTGGTATTAGCTGTTGGAGAAGAGGGGGCAGCTCACAGGGAGGACTTTTGGGGAAAAGCTCTGAAAGGTGACAAAAAATCAGTCACTTATGGAACCCCACAGGACCGCAAATTTGGTAAATGAGGAAATACCTTTCTTGAACCTTTATACAAGCAGGTAACCATTTCCACATCAGCATGTATTTCTTCCAATGTCACATAAGGGTAAACTGAGACCAGAAAGGTTTACCAAGACAGATTTTTAAAAAGTGAATCAGAGAAGGATCTGGAAACAACACAGTGCTTCTTAATTCCCTGACTCCAGTTAACCCCTCCTCCCGTCAATAGAACTGACATCACCTAGCTTTTTAATCCTGAGGCCTAATTGGCATCCTGTTAAGCTTTAAAAACCCCTTTCTTTCGTTCTCCTTCCTGGCTCAGTAACTCTCACTTTGGAAATCTCTGGAGATTCTAATTTCCCGAAGAGCCTCCTGTCATCTCTTACAGTAAGTCTTTTCATTTCACCTCGTTTAAGTATATTGGCTGGTTTAAAGGCTTAATTGAGATGAAGGAGATTAAGTCCAAATTTAATAAGCATTAAGAGTAGGACAACATCCTTTATTTCCGCTGACTTCAATAATCATTGTGTTTGTTTTTTTTTATTTGGAGTGGAAAAGTTCAGATGACCCAAACTGGGGGAAGGAGGTGGGCTAGAGGAGGATGAGATGTTTAGCTGACTTTTTGTAAAATCTGTGCTTATTGCTGTCACACTAGAAGCCAACAAATGGTTGGAGGGAGATGGGTCTGGAAATGATCCGGGAAGTGATAAAGATGAAGCAGGCATGGAGAGAGGAAGGAGTGCCTCCAAGCTCTTCCCTAGTTTCCAAAGGGGTTCTTTATTTCATCAGCACGATTGGCTTCCAGAATGCATTGGGTTCTCCAAGTCTCTTGGCATAGGAGTAGACAAATCTCTTTTCCTGTTAGTACAGCTAAGACGAGATTAGCATTTTTCAAAAAGAACCTAACTAGGAAATGAAAGGAAACACAAAACTAAAAAGTAGAAAATGTGGATACATAGAAATGAGCACAGAGTCTAGTCCCAGATTGGCTCGGCTGGCATAAGCTACCACACATCGATGTGTGTAAATTTTCTTTTTCTTTTTTTCCATGTGTGTATATGCATGGACATGCACACAAATGTAAACACACTCCTGGCCCCTTCTTTATTTGTGGAACCCTGCCTCAAAATGCCTCCACTCAGGCCTTAAGCAGTTCTCCTATGCACTACAGTATCGGCTCTCTCTTCTATTTATTAACATCCTTTGTCTGTTTTCTGATGATCTCAATACATATTTTTCTCTATCTAGTGGACTGTAAAGTTCTGCAAAGACAGGGACTAATCATAATCATCTTTGTACCCGCAGTGTCTGGCATGTGAAACCAGCCATAAATGATTTTGGAACTGAAGTGCACCAGATCAGATCCTGGCAACCTAGAATCATGTCTATCCTTGGAAAGTAGCTCCTCTTAAAAGCAGGGTTCTGAAAGCAGACAATGCTTTATACTCTAAGCCTAGGTCTGTTTGACCCTGTGTAATTTATACTTTTGGCAATTTACAAGAATAGCACTGGCTAATTGCACAGGACTCTGTGCTTTCCAAAATATGTTTCACACAATACCTCATTTGATTCTCCTAACAACCTTGTAAGGAAATGAGACTTAGGTTAAGTAGCTAGACCAAAGTCATTGAGCTAATTATAGAGTTAGAACTAGATCTGGGTCTTCTGATGTTTAATCCAGTAGTCCTTGTTATGCTGCATCCCCAAAGAGACCTCTTTTTGCTTGAGTCATCAGTAAACTCATAACAATTCTAACGCCTGCCTCTCACCTCTTCTCATACTTTTATCTATCCAATACGAGACTATAGCAGAGAGTTCAGGTATCATTTGGTGGTAAATGAGCAGACACACAAACAAAACAGAATGCATGAGATCCCAATAAACCTATTTTTAAGAATAGACCTTACAAATCACCCAAATACCAAGATAACTTTTGAGTTAAAAATAAAAGGTATGTAATCCAAAAAATAATAATACATCTGGGTTGACAATTTGCTAACTCTGAAACTGGACAGGTGTTCACAACAGCTTTACTACAATGAGGAAACTTTGAAACTACTTAATGTCTGATAATAGGGAAAGGGGTAAAAAAATAAAGGCATAGCCATACTATCCAACTATCACAAGGTCAATAAAACCAATGATGTGACACAAATCTATAGTACTGACATGAAAATATATCCATGACACTGCAAACATTTTTAAAAAACAAGATGCAAATCAGCATTACAGTGTAATATCATTTCTATAAAATACTACATTTCAGAAAACAGTCTGGAAGGAATTTTTAAAATGTTAACAGTACTAGAATGTGTGACCTTGAGATTAGAAGGAGGAACAATATGTGATCTTCATTTATGTTCACATGTTTTTTTCCTGCAATGAACAGATAGTACTTTTCCTTAGGAAAATACATAACAAATGATTTTCAAAGAAAGAAATGAATATCAACCCTGACATTTAAGGTCAATTGATTTTCAAGGAGGGTGCCAATACATTTCAATGACTAGAGAATAGAATTTTCAACAAATGGTGTTGGAACAATTAGATATTCACATGCAAACAAACGAATTTGGACCCCTACCTCATACCATATACAATGACTCAAAGTGAACTTGAGGCATAAATATAAAAGCAAAAACTATAAATAACTCTGCAAGAAACAGAAGTGTAAATCCTTAATTCTTTGAGTTTGAGATACAGTCTTCCCCTTTGGTGATTTTTTAAAAAATATAAATATCGGCCGGGCACGGTGGCTCGTGCCTGTAAGCTTCAGCCTAGGAAGCGGCCGGGGCTTGGGATCGCGGTTCG
This sequence comes from Uropsilus gracilis, assembly GCA_004024945.1. NCBI lineage: Eukaryota > Metazoa > Chordata > Mammalia > Eulipotyphla > Talpidae > Uropsilus > Uropsilus gracilis. The sequence goes on along the minus strand of PVHY01000624.1, from coordinate 28,554 downwards.
AGTCCCGCCAGGGGCATGTAGCGAGACCTAGTTCCCAAAAAATAGCTGAGCGTGGAGGTGCGCGCCTGTAATCCCAGCTACCTGGGAAGCTGAGGCTGAGGATTGCTTGAGTCTGTGGTACCCCGGGCAACGAGAGCCTGCGGTTCCACCGGCAAAAATAGCGAGACCTAGTCTCAAAAGAAAATATATATATATATATATATATATATATATATATATATATATATATATATATATATATATATATATAAATATCCCCAGGGAAGTATATAACTATGTTTGTCAGACTCTGATCTGTGGTATGCAATTTTGACTAGCTGTATCTTTGTCTATCTACCTAGTTGTGTAGTTGTGTCCTTGTGTTTGGGTAGAGGTGTACATAGAGGATAAAATTTTCTCCACCACCAGCCTTGATAGTCTCCGAGCTAATTTTCATAAAGAAAGAGAAGTGAGGGCCAAACTACACGAAATATAAGAAGGGACCCACCTGTTCCTAAACAAATGTAAAATCTTTCTTAGCTGTGCCTTTAAAAATACTACCTCTCCAAATCTTTCTTGTAGAATTATTCTACCACCTCGATTCCACTTTAATATAAATACTTGTTTCTTTCTATTAAGTTGTAGTGTTACCTCTTCCTCCTTTATTCATGGTAGCTACCTTTTCAGTTTGTTATCTTATGTCAGTTTTCCTGGAAACTGACACCTAGTCAGAGAGTTGAATACATGAAGATAGGTTATTGACTGATCTCCCTGTGAAGGAGTAAGAAAAGCAGTGTTATGGAAGGGAGAAGTTGAACTGAAAACCCACAGGTGCTCCCCTGGGGAGCACTGGAGTTGGAGTAGTCTTTCAGAGTTGTCCAAAACTGTGACAGGTTCCGATCTTTTGATTCATTAGGAACTGTGCCACTTCCCCCCTCCCAACCCTGCCTGAGAGGACATAACCTTGGGCAAGATAAGAGAGGAAAACAGCCTGTGAGTCATCTATAACCAACCCTTCCAGTAGCTGAGGAAGATCTGGGGGTGGACCACAGCATCCACTACAGTTCAGTTATTCAGATGGCCAAACCACAGGGAAATTTTTCAGAATAAGTTGCTACGAATCCTTGCACCTACATCTATCTATCTTCCCACATTCTTTCATGGTTAGAACTGGTAATTATGAAGAGGCATAAAACTCCTAGATGTGGGACATGAGTAATGGGCAAATACAAAATATATATCACTGGCTTGAGCAAATTGATGGGCACTGGTGTAGTTTATTGAGATGGATACAGAAAAGGTTTGGAGCAAGGAGAAACTAAGATTTCAACTTTAGGCACGTTAAAGTCAAAGATATTTGTGCAATACCCAAGTGGAAATATGAATTACATAACTGAGTATAAGGGCTTGAGCCTAGAGAAGTCCACAACATTGCTGTAACTTTGGAGTTAGCATATAAACTGGGTTGAATGCTATAAGCATGAATGAATTTATTTAAGGAAAGGATGCAGAATGAGAAGAGAAAACCCAGAACTGAGTCTTCAGGAAAGCTTCAAGATGGCTGGGTAGATAAGGAGGTAGCAATAAGCAACCAGACAAACAGAAAGGATGTATAATGAAAGCACCGTGTCATGAAAATCAAGACAAGAGAATGTTTCAACAAATAAAATAGCCAGTGTTCAAACTCAATATGCTGAAAAGTCAAGCAAGTTGAGGATAGAAATTTTTCCATTGGATCTAACATTATGGGGAGCCATGGGCAGCTTTGTAAGAGCTGTTTTAGGAGAGTTATGGGGACAGAAGGACAGACTGGAGTGGGCTGAGGAATGTGGAAAGTGAGGAAGTAGAGACAGAGAAAACTGAAGAAGTTGACTAAGATAAGGAGAAGGAAAGAGATATAGGGTACTAGTTGAAAGGCTATGTGAGTTTGAAGGATTTTTGTTTGCTTTTTGGTTTTTGGATATTTTAATGGAATTATAACATATATAAAGAAAAGTTCAAATCAGACCAAATATCTGAGACATCCAGGAGAGGGAGGGGGGCAAAAAATGGAGGGGAGAAAACAGGGGGTGAAGAAAACACAATGGACTATGGTGGAGGGTAATAGGCTCTTTGTTGATAGGAAAACTACAGTGACCACATCTGAGGGGAGAAATCATATATTGTAAAAAAATAACAAGCAGGGATATAGTATCATTAAATATACATAATTAAAAATAAATAAATAAAAATTAGAAACAAAGAGGGAAAAAGAAAAGCACAAACAAGCATACAGCTTTATAAATTTCCACAATCTGAACACACCCATGTAACCAGATCTAGTTCAAAAAAGATAACATTTAAAGGCTACATACTGCATGATTTTAACTATATGACATGCTACGAAGGCAAAACAAAACTATGGAGACAGTAAAAAATATCAGTGGTTTCCCAGAGTTAATGAGGAGGAGGGATGAAGGAGTGAAATACAGAATTTTAGGTGAGTAAAACTACTGTGTATGAAGCTATGATGGTAGGTACATGTCATCTTACATTTGTTCAAACCCACAAAATGTACAAGACCAAGAGTGAACACGCAAATGAGCTATGGAATCTGCAGGATTAGGGCTACATAGGTTCTGCATATGTAGGAGTAGGACATACATGGGAAATCTCTGTATTTTTTGCTTAGTACTTCTGTGAATCTAAAAAATGATAATATATATAATTTTTAAGATACAAAGATAAAACATCCCAGATGTTCCCTTGCAACCATTTTCAGTAACTAGCCCCTGCAAAGTTAACCATTAACCTAACTTCTAACATCACAGAGTAATTTTTCCTTATTTTTGAAACTCTAATGGCATCATTCAGTGTATATGCTTTTGTATCTGGCTTTTATCATTCTGCATTGCTTGTGAGACATATTCATAATGTTGTGTGTAATAGTGGTGTATTCAGTCTCATTGCAGCAAATTAATCGTGTTAATTTATCCATTTTGTTAAAGGGCATTATGTTTGTTTCTGGTTTAGGCCTTTACAAAGAGTATATTCTGATGTGTGTGTATGTGTGTGTGTGCATGTGTGTATGCGTGTGTGTTTAACAGCCAAACAATCTTTAATGTCTTCAAATAAATCACTTTTCAAAAAGTACTCAAACATCTGTGAATGTAACTTTGTGAAAAATAGAAACATTCTCTTTTTTTAAAAAAGCAAATCTTTTATAAAAAAAAACTATCCTGTCTTCTTATTCTGCAGTTAACATCATAAATTTCTGAACAATTTATTACTATTCCTAAAATATTGCTAATTATATGCCCAGAGATTAAATTTCACAATGAGAAAAACATAACCCTCAAAAAACATAACCCTCTGACAGTCTCCAAATAATTTTCCAGCTTCAAGTAACCCATGAGACCATTTATGACCACATACATTAAATGTTTGCTTCAAAGTAAGCCAGCAGTTAGGTACAAGAAAATTTTATTTCTAGCACAATGTCCCTCACACCTCAGACAACAATGCCTCCCTGCATCCTGGTGTTGGCTTACCTAGTGCAGCCTCATCTTGAATGCACACAAGACTCCGCCTCCCCAGTGGTAGGAAAAAGCTCAAACTTTCTATTTTTAAAAAACCTGTATTGAGGTGAAATTCACAAAACATAAAATTACCCATTTTAATGTTAATAATTCAGTACCATTTAATACAATCAAAATGTTGTGTAACAACCTCCTCTACTTAAGTCCAATACATACTCATTATCCCAAAATTACACCCTGTACCCCTTAAAAAGAAGTTCTGCCTCCACCCTTTCCTCTTCCCTCTGCCTTTGGCAATCACCAACCTGCCTTTAGCTTGCATAGATTTCTTTTGTATATTTATCACTATTTCATGTAAATTTGGGATATTTCTTATAAATAGATTCATACATTATGTGACCTTTGGTATCTGGCTTCCTTCACTTGGCATAGTGTTTTTGAGGTTCACCACACATTGTAGCATATATTATTAATACTTCATTCCTTTTTGTGACTGAATAATATTTCATTGTATGCCCATACTGCATTTTATTTATCCAATCACCCATTGATAGAATTTTGGCTGTTTCTACCTTTTGGCTATTGAGAATAATACTATTATAAACAAAGTGTACATATATGTATTATTTGAGTATATGCTTTCAATTCTTCTGTACCTATACCTATACAGGGAGCGAAATTTCTGGGTCATATGATAATTCTATTTTAAAGTTTGAGCAGTCATCAAATTGCTCTGCACAGCAGCTAAATCATTTTGCTTCCCCTCTAGCAAAGTACATGCAGCTTCTAATTTCTCTAAATCCTGTCCAGTAGTATTCTTATTTTTGTTTTGTAACAACCATCCTAGTAAGTGTGAAGAGGTACCTCATTGTGGTTTTGATTTGCATTTCTCTAATGACTAATGATGAGAAGCATCTTTCCATGTGTTTGTTGACCAATTGTCTATCTTCTTTGGAGAAAAGTCTATTCAATCATTTTACTCATTTTAAAATTGAGTCGTTTATCCTTCTCTTTTGCACTCTCCGATTTAATTATTCATTCTGTATACTAGACCTTTATTAGATATATGATCTACAAATATTTCCTCCCATTCTGTAGGGTGTTCTTTCACTTTCTTGGTAATGTCCTTTGGTGCAATTGAGTGAATCGTTTGAGTTTTTTCCCTTTCTCTGCTAATTTGGTGATTTACATTGATTTTCTTTTATTTTAATGACTTCTTTTTGAGGTAACATTGGTTTGCAACATTGAGTAAGTGAATTGGTTCACATGTCTTCAGCTGTATGCTACTACACCACACATACCACCGAAGACTCAGTCCCCTACCACACCCCTTTAAATTCCCATCCTTTTTGTCTCCCTCCTTTGTTCCCTCCCATATATTGCCTCAATTCTGGCTGCTTTTCTTATGTTGAACCACCCTTGCATTCCTAGGATAAATCCCAATCAGTCATAGTGTATAAAGTTGTTAATATGCTGTTAGATTCAGTTTGCTAGTGTTTACGTTGTTATATCAATATTCATAATGGACATTTGTCTGCCATAAGCTTTTGATTTTAAAGAGAAAATGAAAGAAAAAGATACCAATTCATTTTAATCAAGAAACAAAGTAGGGAAAAGGCAAAGAGTCACACTAGAGCAATAATAACCTTGAACGATATTTTGTTACATTGGAAAATATGACTGGACATACATCTTGCAGGAAAATTTCTTTCAAGAAGGATCCTGCTTAAGTTATGGGATATAGTCCAAAAGAATTAAATCTTAGCCCATCAAATCATCTTAGAGATGTGGAAACAGTAGTACAGAACTTCAGTTTTTGAATGTGGTGACATTTATGGTAGGCAGGAATTGATACTTCTATTATGAACCCATTCACCTGGAGCACTTTCTACTGCAGCATGCCACCTTTTTCTATCAATAGCCAAGCTTTCAGTTTTCTTTCCAGAAAAGTCATACATCCAAATTTTCCCTTTCTTCTAACTAAAAAAATCATTCTGCAATTTAAATCAGTTTCTACCCCATATTTTCTTTGGTGAGACTGGAAAACAGCCAGTCAGTATTTTATGAAAGCTATATTATATTTTCTTATATTATATTATATTATATTTATTTATTATATTCTCTTTTATATTATACTTCACTGTAAGTACTGCCTACATAGTTGAAGTTCAATGAATTATGTGAGAAAGTTTTTTCACATTTTCTTTGTATTACTTCCCAAGTCTTTCAGTTTTTTCTGTCTTAAATTGGCGCCTGTTCTATAGATCTCTGAATGCTGTGACATCCAAAGTATATTATAGTGTCCTAATAGAGGGGAATTCACAGGATAGAGTAGTTGTTGGTTATGAAGGTAAAATACGATATTTTAAAGTTTAAAAAGTGACATGGAAATAGCAAACCTATTTGAAATGCTCAGGTTGAAATATTCAAATTAAGAGTAATGTTGAGAGACAAGAGAGTAAAAAAATGGGAACAATAATGGTTTGATTCACTTGCATAAGTCAATCACAGTTAGATAGTGGGTGGAAATAGTAGTGGGAGGAAATAAATGGTGAATACTAGGGAGAAAAACCAGCAATAAAGGAGTAAGGGTCAATTCTAAGTTCAGATCAACTATAAGTGAATCAATTTGTTTTCCTGTAAAATAACTTAATGATCTGCCATCTATCAGTTTTAATAGGACATTCTGTTTCTCGTATCCTTATGAGGAGGTGTAGAAGGGACAAACATTTCAGTATTTTTCAGAGGTAATTTCAAGCTGTTTACTCTAGTTTTTTGACAGTAACACTGTGGTTCTTTTCCCTGCTGTTGGTGGCTCTTTCTCTTCATTTTTATGCTCCATGGCTGATAGATAGTACCAGCACCGCGGCCTCCTGCCCATATCCCCTTCACAGCCACAGCGCCCAACCTGGGATACTATGCCCACCCCCAATAGCAGTTACCACAATTGGTGACACTATCTGAAGAGATTTGATGAGCCCCCTCTCACTCCCCATTCATCAAGCTCCCAGGGTCACAATGTAATTAGAAGGGGCCATGAGAGTGGGAGGCAGGCAAAAGATGAGAGTCCATGTTAGGACATGACAACAGAATCATAGAACAATTTGAGGACATGATCACACAAACCAAAGAATGCTGTCTCTAGAAATTGAAAAGCAAGGAAAAAAGATACCCATCTTAGCGTCTCTAGAAGGAATACAGTCTTGCTGAGACCGTAACCTTGAACTCTGACCTCCAGAACTATATGCCAATAAGCAAATAAGTGTGTGTTGTTTTAAGCCACTAGGCATGTGGGAATTTGTTACACTACCAGTCAGTAACTAACACCATAACCTTAAGAGCTTTGAAGACTACTAGTTAATCTTGTTTTGCAAAATGCCACAGAGGTGATGTGTTCTTAATGCATTTTGTCAGGTGTCTGTTTTGAATGTGCCTTATTACACGGAAGCTGCTTTGAGATCATACTAACACCCTGTTTGTTACCCCTTAAACTTACTTACTCACTATTACTGTGTGTACATAATGATGATTATTTTCATCATCCCTTCTATAATCATAAATTAGAATTCATCTGTAAGAAAGAGCTACCCCTTCCCCATACACGTTTTCTTTACTCAATTGTTTACTTACATCAATCTAGACATGTATATTTTTATGAGTTATAATCCATTGTTTATGGGTTATAATCCATTATTACCATTACTTATTATTTACAAATTGCCCAGAACTGACCACTGAGCACTCCTTCAAGGTGCTCACTTTATAAAGACATTTTCCTAGTCTTCTTTTAAAAGTTTTATTGTTTTGCCTTTAGTATTTATATCTGCAACTCAAATGGAATCCACTTTTTGTGTATAGATGAAGAATGGGTTGATAGACATTTTATATGGCTAATCAAGTAATCTCACTTCATCTAGTGAAAAAAAAACTCCTTTGCCTCACTCAACTGCAATGTTGTTTTTTGATAAAACTGGTGATGGTAGGGATGGGTTTGTTTTGAGATTCTTTGTTCTGTTCCATTGGCCTGTTTGTCTACTGCATCAATTGCACACTATCTTAATAATTATAAGTAGATTTAACTTAATTTCTGGTATTATGTCTTGTTTTGCTCCTTTTCAAATATTGCCTTGACTATTTTTGATCTTTTGCATTTCCATATAAATTTTATAATAGACTTGTCAATATACACAAAAGAAAAAAAGCCTGTTGGATTTGATTGAAATTGTCTTAAATTTATAGATTGAATCAGCAAAGACAGACATCCTTAAAATATTGAAGTTTACAATCCTTTTACAATCAAACCATTTATTTATGTCTTATTTACTTCCTCTCAAACATGTTTCAAAACTTTCTGCTTAAAGATTTTGCACAATTCCACTAGTTTTCCTCTTACATATTGGATATTTTTCAGTGTTGTTGTAAATGGTTAAGGTTTTTTACTTTTGTTTTTGTTTTGTAGCCTGCTTTTCGCTTTTAATAAATCCATTTGAGAAAGCAATTTTTTGAGAAAAAAAATTTCTTCTGATAATGGCAAATAGAAGAAAATTGACTAAGGAGAATGTTCCACAATTACATGAATCAGAATGTGAATATAAAGAGAAGGAAACAGAACTCCAGACTCAATGATTACAGTGAAACTGATTGCTTAAGTGAAATCTCAGACTATCTTCAGATGAAGATATCCTTGATGAATTTTTTCAAACTCGACAATCAATGAGTGAATATTTCCACTGAGAAAAGAAAAGAAGTAAAAAGAAAAAGACACCAAAAATATGACAATCATTTAACAGGAAGTGTGATATTTTTGTCACATGAACTAGGAGCATTCTTTTTTATTATAAGGTATGTGACCACGTACAGTATAGTTTGAGTTTTTTTGTGCTAAAATTTGATTGATACAAAATTATTTGTTATATTAAAATCTTCTTAAATATTTGTATAAAGTTATTTCTACTATCCTTTATTCTTATTTCTGTAAATTATTTGTAAGGTAACAAAAATATGAAGATTGGGAAGGTTACACTCCATCTGATAAGTGGATGACTATGTTTGCTGACACACTATGGGTTAAGGTGTGTTGTTACTGCTGTTTGTTTGCAATTATTTTTGTGCTTAAGGTCTGTCTCACCAGATATGAACAGCAAATTACTGTTTTTAAGGTTTTTTTTAATAATTCTATCAAAACTTCATTTTTATCATATTTTTGTTTTTGGTGATTGTTTTTTAAAAAATGTTTGTTTTATTGTGAATTAAGTTCAGATATACCAGAAAGTTACAGAAAATATGGAAAGTTCTTGTATACCCCTGATACAATTTGCTCTATGTGTTTATATTTTTGCATTTTCATGACTCTTTCATCAAAACTAAGTAGCTGGCGTGAGTATAGCACCATTAGTTAAACTTCAGAATTTATTTGGATTTTCCCAGCTTTTCCATTCATGCCCTCCTTTTGTCCCAAGATCCAATCCAGAGTAATGATATAGTTTTTAAATTTTCTTTTTCAAATCGTTTTTCTGATATACGGAAATGTAATTGATTTTTGTATATTGACCTCATTAACAATGACCTGATCTCTCCAAACTTACTTATTCTCATAGCTTATCAATTATTTTTAATTTTCTGGATAACCAAGCATATCATCTAAAAATGATTAATTTTAATCACCTTTATTGAGTTATAATTTACATAAAATATAATGCACCCATTTAGAATGAGTAGTTGATGAATTTTGACAAAGTCATAGACTTAGTGCTGCTTCTCCATTGATCTCCACTGCCTATTCTTTGTACCAGGCAAATGGAATACATTTGACTTGTCTTTTTGCCATGTTTTGTACAAATGGAATCATGCAATATGTGCTATTTTATATCTGGTTTCTTTTTCTTGGCATAGAAAGAGATTCATATATGGTGTAGTGTCTCAGTAGTTGGTTTCTTTTTTAAAAAAATTTCTTGAAGTATAATTGAAGCATATGAAATGCACATTTTTAAATTTCATAATCACTCAGTTATGACATATGTATGCATCTGTGAAAACCATAGCCACAATTTAAGATAACAAATGTTTCTATCATACCTCTCCCCCATTAAAGTTTCCTTGTGCCTCTTGGTAACTAAATCCTCCCTAATTCACACATTTCTACACGTCTGCTTTCACTTATTATTATTTCACAGGTTACTTTGCATTTTCTATAATTTTATATTAATAGATTCATTGAGTAGGTACATTTTCAATACTGGCTTCTTTCACTCAGTATAATGATTTTGTGATTCATCCATGTTGATGATTATGCCAATATTTTTCTCCTTATGTAATCTATTATATGGATTTACTTTTCCATTCATGAAATGTTGAACATTTTAGTGATGTCTAGCTTGGAGTTATTACAAATAGAATAGCTATGAATATTTGTGTACAAGTCTTTGTATGGGCATAGGTTTTCCTTTCTCTTAGTTAAATGCCTAGAAGTGAAATAGTTAGGTCATAGAGTGGGGGAAAGTTGGCTCTTATAAGAAATTTTCAAACAGTCTTCAAATTGTGTGAATAGTATTTGTAAAATAGTACATTCCCACTGGCACTGTATGAAAGGTTCAGCTTTTCCACATCCTACTGAATACTTGATATGGTCAATATTTTAAAGTTCAGTCATTCTACTCCATGAGTGGTAGTTTGATTTTTAATTCCTTGAAGGTTAATGCTACTAAGTATATTTTAAAATATTTATTTACCATTCACATGCTAAATATTATTCTTTGCTAATTATCTATTCAAAACCATTGCTCATTTTTTAAATTACTGTGTTTTTCTTCTTATTGTTGAACTGTTTTTTTTTTTTATATATATTCTGATTTAAAGTTCTTTGCCTGATTTATGGATTATATTTCTTCCCAGTGTGTGGTTTGGTTTTTCATTTTCTTAATTGTGTCTTTTGAAGAGTAAAATTTTAAAAATTTTAATGAAGACTAATTGATTAAACTTTTTCATGGTTTTTGATTTATGGTCTAAGAAGCTACTGCCTACCCCAAAGTCACAAAGATTTTCTGTAATTATTCTTCTTCCAAAGTTGTATAACTTTAGGTTTTTAGTTTAGGCTGGTGGTCCATTTTTACCAAGTTTTTGTGTTTCACATGAAGCAGTAGTAGAGGTTCGAGTTTAACATTAAGATATTTAGTTGTTTCATCACTATTAATTTTTAAAAAATGAATCCCCTATTGTATTGCTTTGGTAATTTTGTCAAAAGTAAGTTGCATATTGAATTTTTATTTATTTTTATAAGTATTGAAAATATTCTTAAATGTGTATATATACTTATATTAACTGTATTCTCTTTCACTGATCAATCCAAATATCTGTTCTTAAATCAATATATCATTACTGTCTAGATTAGCATAATTTAATAGTAAGACTTGAAATCAGGTAGTGCAAATATTCCAAGTTTGTTCTTTTTAAAAATATTTTTTATATATAAGTTCTTAGATTTTTTAATATACATTTCAGAATCATCTTATCAATTTCTACCTACACATCTGCTAGAATGTTGCATAGGGTAGCATTAAATCTGTAGATCAATTTATAGAGAATGGACAACTTATAAAAATACAAATGATTTTTATATATTGACCTTGTGTCCTGCAACCTTGCCAAACTCACTGTTTTGCAGAGGAAGTCGATATTTGGCAGATAAAATGGGAGAAGTGAATATAAATCTCTGTTAAGGTATTTGGTCATGGTAAGAAATAGGAAAGAGATAGAATGATTAGAATAAGTGTTTGCAAGTTTGATGGATTTTTGTTTGTTAGGTTAAATGGTACTTTTAATTTTTTATGTCATTAGTGGAATAATTTTAACCATGTTAAAAAGCTGGAAGATACAATGAGAGAAAATTTTAACATAAAGAAGAAAATAATCATCAAATCATCACTAGTTTTAGAATGGATTAGAATTTTGTTCTTGAAAATGCTACACACACATGCACACATATTTCTCTACCCTCCATCCTTCCAATAGTTACAATTATTTCAATTGATATTCATCATTTATATTATTATGACAATGCCAATGTCACCACTGAACCAACATAATAAATGATTATATTTTCTTTCTTCTATATGCCTTCTTCTCAAGTGAGTTTACCTTGTTTAAAAAATTGTTGATTTTTCTATTTGTCTATTATGAATATTCTTTTAATTCCACTCTCCCCAGAATACTGGTTTTCATGCAGTTAGACCATCTGGGATTTTGTCAGTTCCATTTTACTTAGTGTCCAGAGACATCGGTCCTGCACACCTCTATCTCGTTGCTTCAGTTTGGACTGATTATCCTCTAGCCTCCTGCACGGTCCTGATCTTAGTGTTTCCTCTCATTTGCCTCCTATGATGAATCTACTGTTTCCTAAGATCTAAGGCCAAATATTCCTCCCCCGAAACACTTGGTCTATTCACTTCCTAAGAAACAATGCACAGAAATTTTCCAAGATCTTGCATGTCTAAAATTTTACTTATTCTTTCCTACTAAAACTACTAATCTTAATTAGTAGCTTTCCCCCCCTTAGAGTATTGAAAAGATTTTCTCTTTATTTTCTAGTGATGGCAATAATGAGCTCATTATTTTCCAGCATGGCTGTTGGATGCCGTTGTGATTACTAATCTTTTTTTTTCTTTTTTTTTTTTTTTTTTTTTGAGACTAGGTCTCCCGTGGAATCACAGGCTCACATTGCCTGGGGTACCACAGACTCAAGCAATCCCCAGCCTCAGCTTCCCAGGTAGTTGGGATTACAGGCATGCGCCACCAGCTATTTTTTTGGGACTAGGTCTTGCTATGTGCCCCCTGCGGACTCAAACCACGATCCCTGGCCCCAACCTTGGCTTCCTAGGCTGCCACCTACAGGCATGCACCACCATGCCCCACCTACTAATCCTTTCTATGTAACCTGTTCTCTCTCTCTTGCTCGCTCGCTCTCTCTCTCACTCTCTCTCTGTGTGCATATTTTCCTTTTTTCATGTTAAACTTTCCTCTGTTGTCTACATTTTAAATTGGAAGTTCTTCTAAGGTTTACTAGCTGGTACATGTCACTGTAGATGATCAGGCAGGCAGGAACCTAATTTTAGTTGGCGAATCTGCAATAATCAATCTTTGTTTTGCTTGATATATAAACAAATTTTCATTACGCCAGTTCATTAGCATGGTTCAAATTTCAGTTACTTGCATATGTTAACTATGAAAAATTAAATCAAGTATAAACTGTGTTACATAGTGTACCTGTGATACACTGTGTGATGACAGGTGTGCAGCAAGACCATGTCACCTTTTTGAAAGTCTTCTGGTGATTGGTCTCTGTGAATCTGTTCACACACAAGTGGCAAAACATATATATAGTTAAGCTGCCTCCTTGTGTCCCCGTGATAAACCCACATCCATTTTACAAAAATGGATAATCAAAAGAGGGAATTGGCCAACAAAGATGAAAGTACAGCAAAAAATAATTTTTAAGTGAAAATGCTGGAAAGGAAATTGAATGTGATTTGAAAATGGCAGCAGAAAACCATCAGCAGGACATATCCTAGTCCTGCATGAAGCTATGGTGCAAACAAAACTGTACAATTTCAATTAATATAAAAAAGTAAAGTTTCATCAATGTCTTTTAGTTTAAATTACACTAGGAACAGACTTCTGGTTTGAATTGAAGACTGTAGTAAGAAATTTCCAGTTACTTTGGCTCATGTTCAGGTTAAAGCATTGTAGTTACTGCCAGTAAAGTCTGTTTTAATCATTTCAAAAGAAGACAGGAATTGATTAATGTTAATCTGGCTGGTGAAGCTATACCATAACCATCTCTCTTAACTAATCCTTGGAATCTGCACCCAGATTCCAAGGATTAGTTAAGAGAGATGGTTATGGTGATCACCAACCATTTAATGCTGATGAGACAAGTCATTTTTGTTTGAAAGGCAACTCCATCAATAACTTATATGACATAGGATGAAGGATCATGAAGTGGCTGTAAAGGAGGAATTGTAGATATGCAATCAGAGAAACTTAGTGAAGATGAACTTATCAACATAAAGACACTGATTGTGATCAAAAGGTTGGTGTACCAGAGGAAGCAACACTGGCAAAAAAAAAAAAAAAGAAAGAATTAAAGTAATTCTCAGATATTTCATAAGATTGAAAGTGAAAAGGATAAAATGTTGAGTATTGATCCCAATTTAGAAAAGTGACAATTCCTACACCGAACCCAGAAAAGATGCTGAAGAAGGCAAACAGTGGTCAAATTACTTCTTGGTAATTTTTGCCAATAAACCAAAACACTTAATAGTTTAAATTGCAGTATACTAAATAATTATCATTTCACTATTTCATAATTTCACTATACACTTATACCTGACAATAAGAAAGTAGTACATTTTGGAAAAAAATCTTTAAGGTCAAAAATAATTGTAATTTTTTTCCTAATGATTATGAAGATAACTCTGCATGATTACAACTTACGGTCATTTTTATAGTCCCACCCACCAGCAAACATTGCTTTTATCTGGAGATCTCATTTTAGACTGTTCAGGTTCTCTGAAGGGCAATTCTCCAATTCTTTGCCTAGTGCTATGTAGTTGCTAACTGGCACCAGAGACATGGGGGTCTCACCATTGAGTAGCCAGGTGTTTGCTTGACTCCACTGTTTTCAGTGGTATTATGCTCTGCGCATAACATCCCCCAAACCAAAATCTCCCTGGTTCAGATTCTCCACAGAATGAATCTCTAGTCTCCTATCAGGAGAAAGGAAAAGATTTGGAGGATTAACTCTTTCTGTATAACTCTCAAACAGGTTTTTGTCAAACTTTCTATTTATAGCTCCACTCATTTCCCACTTCAACATTACTCATTAGCTAGTGCTGCCAATTGTGGAATGCCACTGGAATTCTGCAGGTGAATTGGCTTCTTCTTTGCATGGGGTTGGTATTCACTTTTTCAGTTCTGCTACCTCCTCCACCTGCTTTCCATTTTACAAAAATATGTTCACATATTTTATCCTTTATGATTTCCTTTTCTGTTCTTTATTCTCATAGGTTTCTACCTTTTTTAAAAACATCCTTACTCCCAATGTGATGGGGGTATTTAATGAAGGGATAGGTGTTCAATATACTGTTTAAAGGAAATGATCTATTATCATAAATGTAAGTGATCCTTAAAAAAGTTTCCTAGAAGCTGACACTTACTACTTAAGACTATATCCCACTGGCTCCAACATTGACTACCACTGACTTATCTCCATGACCACTTCGAATAGAAGCTAAGCTAGGAAATGTGCACCCAGCTAAAACTTCTTTTCCTGTAAAAGAAAGTGAGACTAGTCATGAGGAGACAACCAGAAGGTTCTGCCACATCTTTGGAACTAAGTTATGAGAGAACTGGAATTAATATGTCTTGATTAGAGAGGAATAGTCCACCATTATCTGATGTTCAAAAGTAATCTTAAATTAATTTATGCTTCAATGTTGCTTCAATTTTCTTAAAAAGAAAAGAAAAAAAACTTGGTTTTTCCCTGTTAATAGAAAAGCAGGAATCCAGACACATGCTAAACTATATAATTAGCCCATGAAGTTACTGAGAGGATTATAAACTTTCACTATCTTAAATAACAATAAAGTCTATGTGATAGACTAAAAATGCTCTCCAAAGTGATACTTTCTACCTAACTTTAGAACCTATGAATATCAATCTATATGGGAAAAATGACAGTGGGAGATCTTTGCAGATGTAACTAAAACATCTTGTGATGGGGAGTTGCTTTGTTCCTCTCCTCTCCACTGGTTAAGAGTCCCACTCTAGAAAATTCTAAAGATGGTCAAATACATGGCATGTGACACTAGACAGATAAAACAGCAGTTTCTTAGCCACATATACTCACAGCTCATGGGAGGAGGACACCACATGCCATGCAGTACACATAGAGGTTGCACTCACAGAATAAACCAGAAGAAACTGTGTGACACAGGCTGTGTAGTAAGAGAAAGGGGGAATACTCCTCGGTTCCCAGGGGAGGATGTGATTGACTTGCTTGAATAGTTTTTCAGGCTGTGCAGGAGGTGAAACCCATTCATTTGAGGATTAACTGTAGCCAGTTTGACCGATAAGGGGGTCTAGCTATGTGGGGAGCTTTACCTACTCTATGGGGAACACACGTATCCAAAGCAGAGGAAATCACAGTTAAGACTTTGCGACTCTGTGAACTCAAATATTTCAAAGTAGTACATGAAATTTTAGGCATCACACTGTACAAAAGAATTCTGGGTTATCCAGGTAAACCCTAAATGCAGTCCTGTGTATCCTTATAAAAGGATATGAGGGAAATGAATCACACAAAACAGAAAACAGAGGGAAATGAATCACACAAAACAGAAAGCAACATGACCACAAAGGCTGAGATTAGAGGAGTGCAACCATAAATCACAGAATGCCAGCAGCCATAAGAAGCCAGAAGAGTGAAGGACTAGATTCTTCCCTAGAGCCCCCAGAGAGAGCCAGGCCCTGCCAAAGCCTGAATTTCAAGTCCAGGAAAGGTGATTTTGAACTTTTGACCTCCAGAACTGCTAGAGAATACATTTCTGTGCTATCAAACCTCCAAACATGTGGCCATTTATTACAGTAGTGTTATGGTATGAATGTCTCGGCACCTCCAGAAGTGAGATTTAGAAACCCCAATGACAGGTGTGATGGTGTTAGGAGGTGGGGCCTTTGGAAGGTGCTTAGTTCTTGAGGGTAGAGTCTTCATGAATGGGATCAGTGATCTTATAAAATAAATCCACAGAGCTCCCTTGTCCCTTTTACAATATGAGAACATAAGAAGGCTCCATCTATGTACCACAAAGTATGATTTCACCAGAACCCAAATACACGAGCACTTTGCAGTCAAATGTACCCCTATTCTAGCAATGTTAGCTTGAACTTCCAGCTTCCAGAACTGATAAATGGTTTGTCATATATAAGTACTCAGTCCATGCTGTTTTGTCATAGTAGCCCAAACTAAGTCAAGCAGCCACAGGAAAATATCATTGCCAACTAAGTTCTTGCTGTGTGTCAAGTACTACCCTAAATCCTTTTCATGTACTATCTAATTCTATCCTCACAACAGCCCAAAGTATTGCTGTTAGCCCATTTTGGAGATAGAGAAACTGACATTTACAAATGATAATCATCAGCGTCACACACCGCTCAACGGTAGATTGACGGTACTACTTCCAAATCTATGTGACCCTAAAGCCCATGTTTTCAACCACTACCTTACAATACAGTTGGAATATCCAGTTTCAGAGAAAATATTTGAGAAAATATTTCAGGGAGAATGGGAAACAGAGTAGGGGAGACTGGATGATAAAAGAGAAGATCAAAGCATAGAAAATACTAGGGAGTAGAAAAAAAACTCTGTAAATGCATAGAGTAACAGCATAGAGGTTCATTCATTCATCCAGTCTGAGTGTCTATTACATGTGTGGTGCTCTGCTAGATGTTGTGGAGTTAGAGATGATCAATTTGTGCATCTCCTTTTTGAACCTCTCTTATCTCCTCAGTCCCAGAGTGAAGCATAAGGAGCTCACTTAGACAGCATTGACCAGAGACACTTGTGCCACCTCACCACTGAGCACCAGCTTAAGTTTTATTCATTACAACAGAGTCATCCAGATTTCAAATACCTCAAGGCACCCGGTCAAAGAAGGTCAGAATCTAAAAGAAACCTCTCTGAAGGACTGATCACTCTCTAGCTTTTCTCCTCAGTCTAGGAATAGTCTTACATCATCCTGAAACCTCCCTTCCTCCTGCTGGTCACATAGACCCTGGACTGTAAGGCTCATCCAGCTTGGGAAAGGATTTTCCAAAACACTGTGTGCTTGAAAGCTCTCATATACAAGGAAGACACAAGAATCATTAAAACACAAGTGCTGTTCTTCATGGCTTACCCCACCACACTGCTTTCTGAGCACCTATATTTCACCCCTTGCTGCCTTTACACACACACATTCATTAGTTTCTCCTCCTGATGAAACCAATCAAGTTGGAATAGAGGAATATAGCCATGTGTATGCATGAGCTTGGTCCACTTCCCAGTATGCAGACTGTCTTATGATAAAGCGTCCATGAATACATTGCATTCCAAAAGCAGGAATTGCATACAAATTGACCTTTTATCACCTTAAAAGATTTTCCCTGAGGACTTTCTAGCACAAATGCAACAGAAGTCACAAAGGAAAAATACAGATAGATGTGACAAAATCAAAATCAAAAATGTATATGCATTAAAAAATATAGACCCTGCTGGCAAGTAAGTAAATTGGTACAACTTTCATGGAAGGCAATCTGGTATATGCATTAAAAGCCTTGCAAACACACTTACCATGTCACCTAGGAATCCCACTGCAAAGAATTTATTTAAAAGGAAATAAACACGTGTTGGCACAAAGATTTTGCTGTGAAAATATTTATCTGTTATAATTATAATAGTAGAAGATTGGAAGCAACACAAATAATAAAAGGCTGACACTGATATGATGGGATAAAATGCAGACATGGAAATCATATTTTAGAGAATATTTCATGTTATAAAAAGCACTCTGGTTATCATGAGGTAAAGAAAGCAAGATATAAAACTGTACACAGAATAGCTTTTTAATTAACACAAGTATATGTACTCATTAGTTCAACAAATATTCCTTGAGGATCTAATATATATGCTGGGTATATTGACAGATTCTGGGGACACAGCAGTGGGCTGAACAGACAGCCTTGATGCTCTGATGGGAGAAAAGAGACTGAGAAGAAATACAGCAAGATGCAAACCATTGAAGATATCTATGTCTGGGTGTTATTAAAGGGGGGATTGATTTTTTTTTCTCAATATCTATTTTCTGCAATTATATAAATCTTCATAATCAGGGGGAAAAGTCATTTTTTTAAAATCGAGGTCACCTACTACACTCTTGTGAAGCCTAATACATTAAAAAGAACTTGTATTTAAAGAACTCGATGATTTGACCACTTCCATCCATGTTCATCAATAGGTTCATTTGATCCCCACAATCCTGCACATTTTCTGGATAGAAAAGGAGGCAGAGAAATCAAGTGGACACCCTAAAAAATAGAATGAGTTTGGTATACAATCACAGTGTTAACATCAGATTTCAGGACTCTCCCAGTTCTACAGGGTTCCCCTGAAGGCATTATTAAGGAAAGAGGTCTCCAAGGGTTTTTCTCCAGTCTTTTCCAGATATTTCACCCACTCCTCTAAGCCCTCCTGTCTGTAGCTCATTTTCCAAGTGACTGGATATTATGGATTTCCCAAATCAACAAAAAGAATTGACAAATCATTTTATCTTCAAGCCTCTAAAAAATTTAGAATCGCAGAAGAGATAGAACCTTGACGAGCATTCCAGCCTCCCATTAAAGTTGGGAAGATTGCCAAGAAGATACCCTGCTCCTGATCTGCCTGTCCACTTCTCTCTGCCAGCTACAGGTACCCCTTGTCTCCTCCCCTCCCACTTCTTTGGAAGCCTGCCAGGTGACATTTGATTGAACATCTGAATTAGGCGAAATGTTCTCTGACTCTAATGGACTCCTGTTTGATTATCAAACTTCCCATGATTGTTTGCATTGAAACTCTGTAGATTGCAAACCCAAAGGAACTGGGATTTCAGGCTATATAGCTAGCTAGCAAGCAAGGGATCTCTGGTCACGATCATGTTTTGGAAACTCTGCTAAAGATTTTACAAAACCTAAGCAAATCTCCCTTCTCCTGCTCCATATGGGACCAGTCCCATCCTCAGGGAATTGGCTGCACTGGAAAGAATAAGGATCCATTTCTACAACAGCCTGTCCTGGCCTCCATCGGGGGTTAGCGGGTGCAGCCAGGCGCAGTGCCCACAACCACTCAGGAGGAAACAAGGGAGCCTGATGAAAAGGAAAAGAAACGAGCTGCTAGTGGGAAGATTTCCAATTCTTCTGAGAGAAAAGCAGATCCAATTCCTATTCATTCGCCTCCTGGTTTCAGTTTCCATCCCCCCTCACTTTCTTGGGTCACTGACAATTCTGAGACCTTTGTTATCAGCTTCTCTGCCTTGGTTCTGCTCTCTGCTTGGGCTTGCTGCTGCTGCTGCTGCTACTGACCACCCTCCATCCATCAGCACAGTTGGTTCCTGGGTTTACTGCAAGGGAAAATTGAGATTTTCTTACTCTGGTTCTGCTTTGCTACTTCCATTTCAGGATTTCCCTCTCCTGGGGCATGCGACTCTTCCTACTACAACTCCCTTTATTCCCACGACTTCTCCCCAAACTTAGAACTGTTTCCCGAGGCATCATCTTTGGAAACAAAGGCACTGAAATTCATAGATCAGGCCTGACTGGATGGTGACTGTGGTGCTGTGGTCTTGAAAGGCATCAAGAAGCACGCTTTCCCCCCACCAAGGCTTGCCAAGGCAGTAATAACATTTATAATAACTGTTTTTTTAAGTAAATAATCAAATATGTGCTGGGTACTGTGGTAAGCAATTTACATACATAAACCATTTAATCTTCAAAAATGCCTTTGTAATAGACACCACTATTAATTCCATTGTACATTTTTTTCAGTTCAAGATGGCAGACTGAGCACAAACATTTAAGTCATCTCCCTCCAGAGACCTCGTTAAGATAAAAGTACAGAAATTTTAAAATGCATAAACCCACCACAATAAAGAGAACAGGAAGAGAACCATTAGTGAATGAGAAATTTAAATACGTTTCTGAAGTCAGAAAGCATCTGGAGGAGTGCTAACTGATGAAGCAGAGTGGAACAATCAGTTTGTACTTTGTTTAGAAGCGCTGCTGCTCAATGCCTGCCTGCCTTGCAGACCTTAGCAAGGTCTAACCTGGGAGACCACAGGTCTGCTGAAAAGTAAGAAGTGAAGCAAAAAGCAGGGTCTCACCACACATGAGTTGTAAAGAGTTTACCACCAATCTCTACATGGAAAGACCTAGAAGTCAAGAATGTACTTGTCAACCTAGAATACACAGGACTTCTTCATAATAAAAATTAAACAAACTATTCAGGGTAGTTGGTAGCTTATTTGTGGCTCCGAGTTAGATCGTCTGCAGTCAAGTATTTGGACCTTAACCCCAACCTCCTCGTGTCCCCATAAAAGATTCATAGCTACCTTCCCTGAAGCAAAATTTGTCCATTGACCAAGTCAACACACAGCTCCCATGTACACTCCCCATTGTCTTGTTTTAAAGGATGAGCAGGAGACAAGGAGCATTAGACATTTGAAGAAAGACTGGGATACTAACAGGAAATCACAAGATAAATGTATTAAGCTGAGTTAATTCAAGGAACTAAAAGAGCTTGGAATCAAACTTCAAGTAATAGCCACAGAGAAATTTAAAAATATATTCCATTTGTAAAATAAGAATAGGAAGCTATAAGAAATAAGAGCAGAATATTCCATTGGGTTCTTTGCAAAACTTTTCAATGTAAACGATTATATATTGCTTTGATTTTTGAACGATGTGAAGGTATTCCTTCTTTGAAATAAATGAACTTGTTTTTTTTTTAATGATGACCTCTGGAGTTGTCCTTTTTTTTGTTTTATATATATATGGGCCATTCGTACTGGTGTAAGATGGTATCTCAGTGTGGTTTTAATTTGCATTTCCCTGATTATTAGTGATGTGGAGCATTCTTTCATGTGCCTATTGGCCAGCTGTATTTCCTCTTTAGTGAAGTGTCTTTTTAGTTCTTCTCCCCATTTTCTGATTGGGCTTTTTGCTTTGTTTTTATTGAGTTGTATGAGCTCTTTGTGGAT
Organism: Uropsilus gracilis; assembly: GCA_004024945.1. Classification (NCBI taxonomy): domain Eukaryota; kingdom Metazoa; phylum Chordata; class Mammalia; order Eulipotyphla; family Talpidae; genus Uropsilus; species Uropsilus gracilis. The sequence goes on along the minus strand of PVHY01000624.1, from coordinate 7,235 downwards.
CTTTGTTATCAGACCCTTATCACTTGTCTGAAGGGTAAAATTTTTCTCCCAGTCTGTTGGGTTTCTTTTTGTTTTATTGTCTCTTTTGCTGTACAGAAACTTTTTAGTTTGATGTAGTCCCAGCTGTTTATGTTTTCCTTCATTTTTTGCCAGCTGTAGTTGTTTCTAGAAATGGATTTCTAAAGCGAAATTCATGGAAGGTTTTCCCCAGGTTTTCCTCTATGTATTTTATGGTTTCAGGTCTCACATCCAAGTCTTTTATCCAGTTCAAGTTGATTTTTGTACAGGGTGTGAGGGTGGTATCTTGGTTTATTTTTTTTGCAAGTCATGGTCCAGTTTTCCCAGCACCATATACTGAAGAGGCTGTCCTTGTTCCAGTGTATGTTTTTTGCCCCTTTGTCGAAGATTAGTTGACCATATATGTGTGGTTTTATTTTTGGGTACTCGATTCTGATCCATTGGTCTGTTTGTCTGTTTTTGTACCAGTACCATGCTGTTTTAATTATTATTTTATTATTATATGTTATTATATTATTTTAATTATTATGCTTTGTGGTGTATTTTAAAATCTGGGATCGTAATGCTTCCATTCTCTCTTCTGTTTGTCAAGTGGGTTTTGGCTATTCAGTGTCTTTTGTTGTTCCATATGAATTTCAGTAATTTTTTGTTCTATCTCTTTAAAATATCTCATTGGGATCTTTATTGGAATTGCATTGAATCTGTAGATTGCCTTTGGTAATATGGCCATTTTGATAATAATGTTTTCCTTCACTTCCTTCACAGGATAATATTGATTCTTCCAATCCATGAACAGAGAAATGTCTTTCCATTTTTTAACATTATCTTCTATTTCTTTTAAGAATGTTTTACAGTTTTCTTTGTATAGGTCTTTTACTTCTTTTGTTAGGTTTATTCCCAAGTATTTAATTTTCTTTGGTGTGATGGTAAATGGACAACAACAATGTGGTTTTTTTTGGTATTTCACCTTATTTTGCACATTTATTGTTGTTGGTTTTCATTTTTTTATGTATTAGTTTTTTATTTGTGTATCTCTGTTTTATACAACTGTTACAATTTTTCTGACAAATTGTTGACAACCTTGTGTATTTTTTTCTTCTTTTTTTATTTGAAAAATTCATTTTATTGATTTATCACATTTGTGCATTAATTCATCCCTCCTCCCCCCTCCGTATCCTCCCTCCAGTCACTCCATCTCCCATTTTTCTGAGATTTGTTGGTTGGTTAAGTTGGTGTTCAGTTATTCATTGGACAACAACAGATGATGGCATGGATGTGGACTAAAAGGAATTCTCCTGCACTGCTGGTGGGAGTGCAAACTGGTCCAGCCACTATGGAAGACAATTGAAACAATTGAAAGTGGAATTATCATTCGACCCAGCAATCCCACTACTGGGAATCTACCCAGGGACATGAAAACACTAATTAAAAAGGACACCTGTACATGCATGTTTATTGCAGCTCTGTTTACAATTGCCAAGATAGGGAAACAAACCAAATACCCCAAAACCAATGAATGGCCGGAAAAAATGTGGTATATGTACACGATGGAATACTACGCATCAATCAAGGAGGACAAATATATGTCATTTGCAGCAATATGGATGGAACTAAAAGGACTCATATTAGCAGAAATAAGTCAGAAAGAAAAAGACAAATACAAGATGGTCTCACTTAAATGACATATATAGGGATAAACAAACAAACGAATAAGAAAAATTAGAAACAACCAACGAGGCTGAACGATGGAGCAATAGAGGAGGAGGGGGAAGAAGGTAGGGGAGGCAGAGGGTATGAAGGAGCAGGATGGTTAACAGGTGTTAGGGAAATGGGAAAACCCCAGGGTACACAATAATGTAATATATATATACAAATTTTTTTATTTAAATTTTTAAAAAATCAGCCATTACAGAGATAGTTGACATTCTCTGTGGACATCTCTTCTATTCCCCATTATACATTCTCAGAAATAATAATCAGTACACTGGATTTGATATTTGTCATTCTTGTGGTATTTGAAATTTCTAAATCACACATATGAGTAAATGATATATTGTTTTACATGGTTTATAATTTTGTAATTATGGTATTGTAATATGTATACCTCTCTATAACTTGTTTTCTTTCGATATAAATTTTTTTAAAAATAAAAGAAATTTAAACATAAAAAAAGATAACTACCACATGTGGCCTTAGTAACTGTTTTTCCTTGTCTATTAAATAAATCTCATTATTGTTGTTGCCTAACAAAAATAATGATGGGCTCTGGAAATAAAAATATGGTTGACAAAGTAAAAGGCATAGAATGTGTAATATCTTTCTAGTGCTGCATAACTAATTACCACAAGTGAAGCTGAAAAAACAACAAACAACCATGACCTGAGAGTTTCTGTAAAGCAGACGTCTGGTCACAACATAGCAGGATTCCCTACTCACAGTCTCACCATGCAGTAGTCAACGTGTTCCTGAGATGTATTTGCTTGTGGACCTCAGAGTCCTTTTCCAAGTTCAATTCAAGTTATGAACAGAATTTAGTTCCTAAAAGTTGTAAAGAGACCACCAGCTCCTAGAAGCCATACTTCTTCTTGGGCAGTTCACATGACTATTTTCTTCAAGAGCAATAGGAGAATCTCTCTGACTTCTCCTGTCTCTGACTCCTAGATGCCCTTTTAGAGAGCTCACCTGATTAAGTCAGGCCCACCCAGAGTATTCTCCCTTATGGTTAACTAAAAAGATACAGACATGTTACCAAACTCATATATCCAAAAACCCCTCGTTTTTGCTATGAAACCCAATCATAGTAGTAACATCCCATCATATTCACAGGTGCCACCCACATGGGGCATGTATACCATGAAGCAGAAATCTTGGGGGCCAACTTAGGATCTCATAGACTACAGAGGGTCAAAAAACAAAGATGAGGAAATCACTCCCAAGTGAGGGGAAAGATAAGAAATAAAGGAAAAAAGAATAGTAAAGCTGAAAAATTCAAGAGTTTCAATACCTAATATTCCACTCTTAGAAATTCAAAAAAAGGAAGAGAGAAAATTGTCCAAGGAGTAACATGATAATGGAAGAATTTTCTTTTTCTAAGACAGAAACCAAATGATTTCACTAATATGTGGAATATAGGGGGAAAAATAAACAAGCCATGAGGAAAAGTCAAAAGACGCTAACCACCAAACTGTAACACACAACTTGGGGCAGGGGGGAAAAAGAGGGAACAGTGAGGAGGGTGGGGGGAGTGAATCCCTGGGATTACAAAGATGTGAAATTTATATATAAATAATTTTTTAAAGAAGAATTTTCTTTTTCTTTGTGTGTGCATGGGTGTTCTTAAACTTTACTTTATCTTAGAAGTTATTTTTTGAGATTAACTAGATACAACTGATGTCAAATTAGAAGACTTGGGTAATACTATATATATGAATAGTTTTCTTTTGCATGTATTTAAAAACACTTTCTCTTTCCTTCCCATGTTCAGTGAAGAGATAAGATTAGGAAGCATTATCAATTAAGAACATTGACATCGAATATTAGAGACCATTTGTTTGAAAGCAAACTCAAACATGAATCTTCTAGAATAAAAATTCAATCCTCAAAACTCTAAAAATGGACAAATTGTTAACATGCAGTATCAATGACACTGAGAAAGTGGCAAGTTCCATTATTATACCTATAAATGCACATATATTTGCATATTGATGCTAATCAGCTTGAACAAATTTTTCATTTCAGGGACAAAAATCTCAGGAAGAGTTTGGTTTTCTTATGAGTCCAGTGATGAAAGTATAGATAAGGTTTGCACAGAATTATACATTTTATAAACGTTTATTGCTTTCATTGTTTACATATATGTGTAAATATATATATACATTACATTGTTGAATTCCCCAGGGTTTTCCCATCACCACATCGCCTGTGAACTATTATCTTGATCTTTTGTGTTCATCCCTTCCCTGATTTCTCCCTCCCTCCCTCCCCGTGCCTAGATGTATGCTGTAGTTCTGTTGTCAATTTTTTTAGTTTTAACTTTTTTTGGACTTTTTGTTTGTTTTCCCTATATTCCATCTATAAGTGAAACCATCCCAGTTTTTGTCTTTTTCTTTCTGGCTTGTTTCTGAAAATATGATTCCGTCTAGCTCCATCAATGTCACAATTGCATCAGGTTTGTCTTTTTGATTGTTGACCAATATTCCATTGTGTAAATATACTACTTCTTTTTAATCTATTTGTCTGTTTTGGGAAATTTGAACTGTTTCCAAGACCTGGCTATTGTAAATAGTGCTGCAATAAATATAGGAGTATAGATATCCTTTTGAATTAGTGGTTTTTTTTTAATCCTTTGGGTAGATTCCCAAAAGAGGGATTGCTGAATTAAATGGTAGCTCCATTTTGAGTAGTTTTAGGGGCTTTCCACTGTGGCTGGACCAATCAGCATTCCCACCAGCAGTGTAAAAGAGAAAAAGTTTCTTTTTCTCTGCATCCTCACTGGCACTTTCAGTTGTGCCAGTTTTTTGTTTGTTTGTTTGTTTGTTTGTTTGTTTGTTTGTTTGTTTTGATATGTGTCATTCCTACTGGTATAAGGCAGTATCACATTGTAGTTTGATTTACATTTCCCTGACTCTAAGTGACACTGAGCATTTTCTTGTATGCTTCTTGGACTTCTATACTTTCTGTTTGGTAAAGTGTCTTTTCAGATTTTTGGCCCATAATTTGGCTGAAATTTTTGCTTTGTTTTTGTTAAGTTTTGTGAATTCTTTATGGATTTTTATATCAGCTCCTTATGAGTTGAATGGAGTGCAATTTTTTCCCCATTTGTCTCTTTGTCTTGGTTGTCTCTTTTGCTATACAGAAGCTTTTTTAGTTTGATATAGTCCCAACTGTTTATACACAGATTTGTCCTGGAAGATGTTTCTGCTGTATAGATCATGAGATGTTTTGCCTATGTTTTCTTCTATATATTTCATGGTTTCAGGTCTTAACATTCAGGTCTTTTATTCATTTTGAGTTGTTTTGCATGTATGAGGGAGTAGTCTGGATTAATTATTTTTCATCTAGCAGTTCAGTTTTCCCAGCACCAATTATTGAAGTGGCTATCTTTGTTCCAATGTATGTTTATTGTCCCTTTGTCATAGATTAGTTGACCATACATTTTTGGCTTTATTTCTGGGCTTTCGATTCTGTTTCATTAGTCTGTGTGTCTGTCTTTATTTCAATACCATGGTTTAAATTATGTTTTAATTATTTATGTTTTAATATTATGACTTTGTAGTAGAATTTGAAATCTGAGTGTAATGCTTCCATTCTCCTTTTGGAAAGAAGGACTTTTACTATTCAAAGTTTTTCATTATTCCACATGAATTTCAGTAATATTTTTTCTATTTCTTTAAAGAATGCCACTGAAATTTTTATTGGAATTGCTTTGAATCTGTAGATTACTTTTTGTAAGGTGGCCATTATGATGATGTTAATTCTTTCAATCCATGAGCATCAGGGGATGTCTTTCCATTTCTTTATGTCTTCTATTTCTTTTAACTTAACAATGTTTTGTAGTTTTCTTTGTATAGGTCTTTCACATATTTTGTTAGGTTTATTCCCAAGTATTTAATTTTTGTCGGTACAACTGTAAATGGAGTGGTTTTCTTAAATTTTTGGAAGAATTTTCTAACTGAAAAAGACAATAGAATGTCGTGCAAAATTCATTTTTTTCAAAATCAAAGTTCCCAGTCATGTCCGAGGCTTATATGCTGAATACTACGAAAAGCTAGTAAAAGAAATAAAACCTAAATAAATGGGGAGGCATAACTATGCATGGACTGGAAGATTCAGTGTGGTTAAAATTGATCTATAGATTTAATGTAATGTCTACCAAAATCAGAAGATACTTGTTGATATGAACATATTTCAAAATTAATATGGAAGAGGTAAAGGAATTGGAAAAATCAAGACAAGATTTGAAAAAAAGATAAAATTAAAAGAATCATACTGAATGACTTAAGATTTATATAGAACTATGTAATCAAGACAGTGGTTTTGATGAAGGTATAGGCACATAGCTCAAAAGGGACAGAAGAGAATCCAGAATGCAACCTGTAAAAAGAGACAAAGGCACAAAACAATTCAATGAACAAAACAGTCTTTTCAACAAAGAATGCTGAAACAGTTGTATAACTGTATGTTTTATAAAAATCTTGGCAGAATTCTCATATTTCATATGAAAATCTACTAAATGGATATTAAACCTAAATGTAAAACCTGAAACTGTAAAATATTTAGATGTAGGAAGCAAAGTTTCATGACCATCAGTTAGGCAAAGAGTTTTTTGACATGACTCCAAAAGCCTAATCCATAAAAGAAAAAAATAATAAACGTATTTTATCAAAATGTGAAACTTTTGCTCCATGAAAGGCACTGTGAAGTGAATGAAAAAGCAAATTATAATGTGGGAGAAAATATTTACAGACCACATATCTGACAACAGACTTGTATCTAGAATACATAAAGAACTCCTATAATTCAGTATTAAGACACTGAAATAAACCAATATTTTATAATGTGCAAAAAATTCGAAGTGTCACTTTAGAAGAGAAGATATGAAACTGGCTCATCAACACATTAAAATGGTCACTCAGGAAATTAGAATTAAAACTGTGAGCAGCAGTAAATCACTATGCAGACATTAGAAATTAAAATTTAAAGTAATAACAACACCAAGTTTTGGCAAGAAAATGGACCAACTGGAACTCTGATTTGGGTGGGATTTTAAAGTGGTATAGCCACTTTAGAAGTGTTTTTAGAAAGTTGAACATATACCTACCATATGATTCAGCTACCCCATTCAGAGAAAAAAAGAAAAAGGTGTTCACACAAAAATTACACATGAGCATTCTTAGAAGCTTTATTTATAGTTGATGATTCAAATGTCCAATAAAAACAAGTTAATAAATAATTTCATGGTATAATCCCTACATAGAATGAGAGAGAGAGAGGTTAAAAGTGGCGTGTTTATGGGACTGAAAGTGGGGTGTGGAGCAAAGGATTATGCTTTTTATCAGAAATTTTAATCAGGTGCATGTATCATTTGATTAAAATATCAAATTCTCTTGTCCATTATTCTACTTAATTTTTTTTTTTTGACGCTAGGTCTAGGTATGTTGCCCAGGAAACCACGGACTCATGTTGCCCGGGGTACCACGGACTCAAGTGATCGCCAA